>MU226755.1:1002289-1083187 GCA_018584345.1 Thuja plicata
TCCATGCCCAAAAATGAAGGTAAACAAATTTTGACGAAAATGGACACTTGACGTTGGTCGCATGGTCGCGAGACACTCTGGTCGCATGGTCGCGAGAAGGCCCCAGTCGCTCAATCGAGAGGAAAATTGAAGATCACCGCCAGAATTCAGAGACTTGGCAATTGACCACTAGCGGTTAGTCGCCTAGTCGTGAAATGTTAGCCGCCCAAGGAGATAACCGCCGAGACTTGGCGACTAACCACTAGCAGTTAGTCACAAAGTAGCCGAGTGCCAAGGATGACTGTTGCGACATGGAGATGGTCGTTGGTCAAGTGGTCGCTAGATGGGAATTAGCCACCGGATGTCAGTCGCGAGGTTTCCCAGGATTGAATGATGAGGTAAAATTTTCTCATGACTGTGAGACTGTGGTGGTCGCATGGTCGCCGAAGGTTAATCAATAAGTTAAAATTATTCAGTGACTTAGAGAAAAAGGAAGAAGGCTAACTGGGGTTAAAGGCATAGTCAAAGAGTAGTTTATGACAGCAAATCAACATGTGACAAGTGTCAATTTCTGGTGAAGTTTGGGCATATTAAAGTAAAGTGAAGGTTTTCAAAGGCAGAAAATGCATAAAGTTAAAAGATTAAAATGATTTGAAATGTATTCTTTTGCATATTTTGTAAAATGTTTTATTTCAAAGTTTGACAAGGCTTTCCAGGAGATGTTTCAACATATGGGATAAATCAGATTTTCTCAGGTAAGGAAAGATCAGATTTTTGCAGAATAAAAAATCAGATCTGCACAGGGAAATGAGACAAAATGCATAATATTTTATTGCAAAGTTTTCAGGAAAGGCTTTCCTGGAGGGTTTATAGTCAAATTTTGAAATCATATTTTCAAAGGAAAATAGTATCAGATTTCAAAGATGTTTTGCAGAGGATGGGTTCAGATTTTGAACAGACAAGTGGATTCAGATATAGACAAAGTAAATCAGATTTCAAAGAGCTTTCTGGGAGGTTTTGTGAGCAGATATTTTCTCAGATTTTAATGATATTTTGCAAATGAAATCAGATTTCGTGGACTTTTCAGTGGAAGAATGAAAGAACTATTATGAAGATAAAAGCAGATATTTTCTAAGACAGATGAACTTAGTTATTAAAGATATATCAGATATTTTGAAGACTTGGAAAGATGAGTAAAAGATTAGATTTGAGGAGAGACATATGTCAATAGCTCAGGAAGATTAGGGTTTCTTCTCTTCTTATTTATTCTCATCTCTTTTCTGTTAGAAGGGTTCTAATTTTCAGGTTCCTATTTTTGGTTCCTATGGAGGTTCCTGGTCTTGTTCTTGTTCCTATCTTTGTCTGGTTTAGTACAAGTTACCATTTGGTTTGGAGATTTTATTTGTAAAGTACTTCTTTTTCATGTTTACTTCTTGTGTTTATTGTCTGGATATCTAGAAACAACTTGGATTAATGAGAATACAGTGCAGTTGCTATTCTTTATTGTCTTGTGTCTTTTGAATGTGGTTTATGCTCTAGTATAGTTCATTTGTAAGGCATCTAAAATATACCTAATACAAGGTAGTTTGTCTAATCATTTGTGAGTCTTTCTCAAGGAGAGAGTTAAATTTTGTAAATGATTTCAGAGAGCAGGACATAGTTGTGAAGATATGATGAAGAAGTATTGAGTTGAGTAGATTGTTTTTAAGGCATCCAATCTAGATTGTATGAAGTTTGTAAGGAATTCTTCAGTATTGAATTAGTTTCTTATTGTTGACATATGTTTTCATTGACTCTTTTCCCAAGGAATAGGCACTGATCTACAGTTTGCTGAGCAAGTGTTTTCTCCATTCAGTCACATAAAAATTAATCAATTTTATCTAGTTTTTAGAACAAATGAGCTGAACTCATTAAGGACTTATATCAGCAGGATATTGTCCACTTTGTTGATTCTTTAGAGAGTGAATCATTAGGTTATCCCTCCTAAAATCAAAAGGAAGAAGGATGCAAATCCTTGACTCATTGGTTTATGTTCTCAAAACCATAGCCCGACTTATAGTACTCTATTTTAAGTTAGTCATTGCAATATCTAAAGTGTTTTATAAGTTGTTACAGTGAGGTTTTAGGTTCATACCCAGTGAATGAAACAATCCACTAAATACATAGACTGAGATATCAGTAATCTTTAGAAGGTAAAACCTGCTTGAGTCTGTGGAGCTCAAAAACAAAGAAGGATATTATCCAATCCTTAGAAATTGGCCTTTCTCTTGCCTAAAGGAGGTTGCATCTGAGTATACCAGGTATACTGTTATCATTAGGTAAGTGTTGCAAGAAAAATAACTAACAAGGACAACTTAATATGGCTTCCACTTTTCTCTTGTCCATCTTCAAGTCACCTTGGGATACTACAAATCCTAGGTAGACTAGTTATTTTTTCATAAACTCACTCTTTTCAAGATTTAGGGTGAACCTCTCCTCTGGCAACCCCTTCAACACAAGTTCCAAGTATTTCATATTCTCTTCCTTTGTTTTACTAAAAATGAGGATGTCATCTAGGTAGACTACTACAAATACCCCTATATAATCCTTTAAGACTTCATTCATGACCCTCATAAAATTACTAGGTGCATTTATAAGCCCAAATGACATTACTAACCACTCATTTAACCCCTCTGTGGTTTTAAAGGTTGACTTCCACTCATCACCCTCTTTCATCCTAATATGATAGTATCCACTTTTTAAATCAATCTTTTAAAAATACTTAGCACCCCCTAAGCAATCCATTAAATCATCTATTGTAGGGATAGGAAATCTATATCTAATAGTTAACCTATTTATTTCCCTAGAGTCAGAACACATTCTCCACTTACCTCCCTTTTTAGGAGCCAACACCACTAGGATAGCACATGGGCTGATACTCTTTCTGATCAGTCCATGGTCCAATAGTTCTTGAACTTGTCTTTCTATCTCTTTGTTCTATTCTGGTGTCATTTTGTATGTAGCCTTGTTTGGCAATGATGCCCCAAGCACAAATTCAATTTGATGACTAATTTCTCTCTTTGGGGGTAGTGTAGTTGGAGTCCCTTCACAAATGATGTCTTGGAACTTATCTAACAACTGCTTCACTTATGCAGGCATAGGAGACTGTTTAGGTGTCTCTTCCTCTTTTGGCTTCACCAAGATTGCATAGCCAATTCATTCTTTCTCCTTCATGTATTTGAGGAATTATTTCCCACTCATTGGTAGGGTATTAGAGTCCATCTTCTCTACTATCTCCTCCTCTACCAAGGAGTGTATCTTATAAGTTACTCCATTCTTCTTGAATGAGTACCTATTCTCCTTTCCATGGTGAACTGCTTCCCTATCATACTACCGTTGTCTTCCAAGAAATAGATGGAATGCATCCATTGGTAATACATCACAAAGTATCCTGGCTTGATACTTTCCAATAGTGAATTCAACCCACACTTCCTCATTCACTAGTATATTATGTCCCTTATTCAATCAATTTACTTTGTAAGGACACACATGGGGTATCTTGACCAATTTGAGCTTCTTTATTTCTTCCTTTGATATCACATTATTAGTAGATCCAGAGTCTATTATGACTATACATACTTTACCAAGAATCTTGCATTTGACCCTAAAAAGAGCCCTTCGCTGTTTGTGCTCATCCTTTGTAGGTTCCTTTATCAATATCCTCCTAAGCATCAAGATTTCTCCCTTCTCTGAATCAAAGCTTATCTTTTATTGTTTAGTCATGTAATCCTCTTACACATAATAAATCTTCTTCTCCCCTTATGAAGATGCTGGTTTATCTAGACACCTATAGGCAGGGCGACCCAATTGGCCACAATAGTAACACTTCATTGAAGCAAAATGTGAATTCCTCCCAAATCCACCTGATCTGCTTCTTCCACCACTAGTAAATCCTCTACCTCTTTTATATCCTCCCCTATTATTGGAGTCATGGTGTTGTTCCACAATATTAGAGTCTTCTTGGCTTCTATTTCCATTGCTCCTTCCACTAGAGCCACCTCTATATCCACCTCTAGAGTCTCTACATCTTTCTCTTCCTCTAGAGTTGGAATCCTATTTCTTTATGAGTTTTTCTTCCACCTTAAGGGCCATTTGAAAACACTCATGGATAGAAGTTAAAGTGAAAAGGCTCAACTCTTCTTGTATGTTCCATCTAAGGCCATTGAGGTACCTAACAACTTTGATGCTTTCCACTTCTTGCAATCTTGACCTAAGACATAGTTTTTTGAACTCTTCGGTATAGGATGCCACATCTAGATCCTTTTGTCTAAGATTCTGCATCCTCTTGTGTAAATAGATATCATAATCCTCTGGTAGGTAGTTCTCTTTCACCTTAACCACCATAGCTTTCCAAGTCGCTATTGGATTCTTTCCTTATCTTTCCCTTTATTCTTGCAAAAACATCCACCAAGTTAATGCTTATCCTCTTAGTCTTGATTTGGCTATCTTCACCTTTTGTGCCTCTGTGATACCATCACATTAAAAATGGTTTTCCATTCTGTCAATCCACTCCATAACCATCTTTGCATCCATTCTACTAGAGAACACTGGAATTCCTTCTAATTATTTTCCACTTAAGGCCTTGAGGGCTTTGAGGAATGGTTCCTCGGGTAGTGGAGGGTCAGGTTGTAGTTCTACCTCCTCTTCAACTAGACCTTTTCCCTTTTCCTTATATTCCCCTATATGTTCTTTCATCTTGCTTTATGCTTCTACAACTTCTGCTAACTTTAGCTTCATCTCCTCCATAGCTTCTTCAAGAAGTCTATTCTTGACTTTCTACTCTGACAATTCCCTTTCAAATTCTACATTGGTCACCATGGTGCTTTCTCCAATGGATTCACTTCTCTTTGTCATACATTGACCACTTCCCAAGCCTTTCAATGGCTCTAATACCAATTTTCTAATGAGCTCTAGCTTCTAAGAGATTTATTTCTCTAACTAAGACCCTTTCTTTGGTCTTCTTAGGGTATTCTTCCCTACCCTATCCATAGAACAACTCTATGATCCCCTATCTCCTTTAGATCTCTCCACCAACTTCAAACTCCCTTCAAGTCCTCCTGCATTCAACTATGCACCCATAGGCTTATTTTAGCCCATTTCTCTCCAATCTGACCTGGACAATAGAAATAGGATTCCTAACCATTCCTAGGTCACTTTCAACTATTTTTGATCCACTTTGATGGATCCCTCCATTAAGGTTAAATCAGGTTCTTATTTTTCTTGTTTTGAGGCCTTGTAGCCTTTTGGTCAATTAGGCCTCTTAGACACTAGTTTTCTTGGATTTCTTCAGAATTTCCCTTAACAACCCTATAAATCAACTATGGATTTTTTATAGGCCCAACCTATGCTCTAGGATTTTCTAGGTTTTAGACCCCCACCCTATCCGTACACTGGACTTTCACCAAACCCCTATTTTTAAGGGTTTTAGGAGCATGTTCACCACTCTGGTCTCTTTGTCTTCAATGGTTTCTCTAAAAAACTTCACAATTATTCTCCTTGTATTAAATTATCAAGGACATGCCCCTCTGCATGCTCCCACCATCGATTGTCTCAATCCAATCCATCTAACATCTTTCCCTACTATTCTCCACAAGCCACTAACCAGAATGCCACTGCAGTTACCTAGGGCTTGTTGGAAAAAATATCTCTCCTGCATCCACAGACCCCAAAACACATATTTACACTATCTACACTATCTCCTAATTGATTCCATGTGGCCATAGTTTTCCAACAATGGGAACTCAAGAGGGACACATATTTACAAGACTGGCCCTGAACAGACCAGCGAAATAGTAAAACTCAAAGAATTTACAAAATGTGCAAAGAAAGTAACAATCTACAAAAATAAATCCAAAAAGAACTTATAAATGAAAAAACACAAGGTTTCAATGCATTCATTCATGCCATTCAATACATTAAGTAACTGGATCAAGGCTCTATTACAAAAACACAGTCAAAAACTTGCTTCTGAATTCACAATCCATACAATGCCACCTCCAGCTGTCAGATTAGGGTTTCTTTGACCTTATATATCCCATTCCCACATGTTTTGACCCTCATGTCAGGATTTGGGAACCATTAAAGCCCTTTCCTAGGTTTTAGGAAATGTTGTTATGACAACTTTGCAAAGTTGCAAAGTTGTCATGAGCAACTTTTACAACTTTTGTTCAAATGACAAACCACTACTTCCAATGGTACAATTTGATCCTAAACCACCTCATATGACCTTAAAACACTCAAAACATCATAATCCTAGGTGCTACTCCATTTTGGCATTTTGGTCAACCTTTGACCCTTAGGTTGACTTTCTAGGACTTAAACCCCTAGATCCTATTTGATCACATCAAACACTAAACCCTAACCATTCCTACCTCTAGAAACACACAAAAAAAACCTTGGGAATTTATATGTATTCATTATTACCTTGGTGGTTGGCCAAACCAACCTACAATCCAAAATGATTTAAAGATCTTTAAACAACCTTAAGGTGCTCCTGCACCAAAGTGTTTTCCAAAAATAGCTAACAAACTTATTGTCTCAGTAAGAGATGATACTCCTCGGTAATCCATGCATTCTGACAATCTCCTTAAAGAAAAGATCCTCTATATGTACTACGTCCGATTTTTTTCTACATGGTATGAAATGTATCATCTTAGAAAATATATCCACAACAAAAAATATGAAATCATTACTTCTTGCTGTCCTCGGTAAGCCAAGAACAAAATCCATGCTAATATCACTCCAAGGTTTCTCAAGAACAATAATCAGCATATACAATCTAGTATTCTGACTTGCTCCATTTGCAACTTGAAAAAATCCACAAATTTTCACAAAGTTATTAACATCCTTATACAACTAAGGCCAAAGGTACCTTTCCTTCGACAAACTCAATGTCTTATCAATACCAAAATGTCTAGTCAAACCTCTACTATGTTTTTCCTTTATCAAATTAGGTCTCATTGATCCTCTTGTTATGAAAAACTGAATGCCTTTGAAGAACATATCTTCTTGAATGAAATAGTCCTCATACTTACTTGGTTGATTTGTAATAGGTGCTCTGCACACTCTCCACTGCTCAGAAAAATAAGGATCATTTTCATACAAATGCTTCATGTCGTCAAAACCTAGAAAATCAATTCTCATTTTAGTCAAAAAATATCTTCTTCTACTAAATGCATCAACAACTCTGTTAGAAAATCCACTCTTATTCTTAATCACAAATGTGAAACTCTTCAAATACTCTACCCATTTCATATGTCTCTGATTCAACTTATTCTGACTACCCAAATACTGTAAAGCCTTATGATCAATATACAACACAAATTCATTCGGCATCAAATAATGTCTCTATTTCTTTAGAGGTTGAACAATAGCATATAATTATTGGCCATAGATAGAATATTTCCTTTTAGCATCATTCAACTTTTCACAAAAGAAAGAAACATATTTACCTTCTTGGTTCAACACAACGCCTATTGCAGTTCCACTTGCATCACATTCAATTTGAAATACCTTATTGAAATTAGATAAGGTTAACACAGGTAATTCAACAACCTTCTTCTTCAAAGTTTCAAAACTCTTATCAGCTCCATGTGTCCATTTGAATTCTCTTTTGTCTCCTCTCATTGTCTCAGTCATAGAATTAGAAATAGAACTGAAATTTCTGATAAACTTCCTATAAAAACCTTCCAATTCATGAAACAATCTTACCTCACTGACATTCTTAGGTGTAGGCCAACTAAGTATAGCTTCAACCTTCTCGGGATCCATCTTCAAACCATTATCTAAAATACCTAAATACACAAGTTCTTCTTTTATGAAGGAATACTTTTTCATATTTATGAACAACTTTTCCTCCTTCAATCTCTGTAATACTTGTCTTATATGCATCAAATTCTCTTCCCTAGTCTTACTAAAATCAAAATATCATCCAATTATACAATTACACATTTATTCAATAATTTGTTCAAAAATTCATTCATTTACCTCGAAAATGTACTCGGTGCATTAGTTAAACCAAAAGGCATAACCAACCACTCATACAAACCTTCTTTTGTATTGAAAGTAGTCTTCCACTCATCACCTTCTCTGATTTTAATCTGATGATATCCACTCTTCAAATCAATTTTGGTAAAATATTTTTCTCCACTCAAATAATCCATTATATCATCCATTCTCAGTACGGGAAACCTATACTTAACTATGATCTTATTGATTGTTCTTGAATCAGTGCACATTCACCACTCTCCATTCTTCTTAGGTCCCAACATAGCTGGTACTACACATGGAATCAAACTTTCTCTGATCAAACCCTTGTTAAATAACTCATGAACTTGTTGGTTGAGTTCTTCATTCTCAGTTGGTGTCAACCGATGTAGTGGCTTGTTTGGTAAACTAGCTCCAGGAATCAGATCCACACAATGAGTAATATCTCTCATTGGTGGGAAACCATCATGTACATTATCTAAAATGATCTCCTTGTACTCGATAAGAAATTTCTCAACTTCTGCAAGGGTTCCATCTTCTATATTCTTACTCGGTTTATTAGGAATCAAAGCATAACAAATATCATTTCTTTTCAAATCCTTAGAAAACTGGCTACCTTCCATCAGACAAACTTTCATAAATGCACATATCTCACCAACACATTCTTCAACCAAAGGTAACAAGATTTGTTTCTTACGATCAAACCAAATAGTATATCTATTCATTCTTCCATCATGTATATCATGTCTATCATATTGCCAAGGTTTACCCATAAAATATGACAATAATTCATTGGCATAATATCACACAACACCTTATCATAATACTTTCCAATTTTTAGATTCACAAAACATTGTTCAATCACCATTAATGAATGCTCATCCTTCATCCATGAAATTTGATAGGGCTTTAGATGCTTCATTATTTATAATTAAAACTTGGTGACCATTTCCTCATATGCCAGATTCTCTGAGTTTCCATTATCAATAATTACCTTCCAAAATTTGTCTCCAACTCTACATCTGGTCTTGAAAAAATTTTTCCTAACAAAATCTAGCTCATCTTTCTCACTCCAAAGTATCCTTCTTTTCATTAGATTTCCTTCCTTTTCAGGTTCATTCGGTGACTCTTCTTGCACCAAAGAATTTCTTCTACTACCAACTTTCTTTCTTGCATGTGTACACTCAAAAGATCTATGTCCTTCTTCACCACAATTGTAACAAGTTCCTCAGAACCCTCTTCTGCTATAACCACCTTGGGAGTAATTGCCTCTTCCTTGGAATGAACTTCCACCTTTACATTTGGTCTTTTCTTTGTCTTGATATGTGTATGAATTTGTCTTGTCTAGTTTAGATCTGCCATTTTCACCATGAGATCTACCTCTTCCTGTAGGGAATCTACCACCTGTTCCTCTTTGCCCTTTTTCATATCTCTTTTTCAATTTCTTGTCAGCTTTTAGGGAAAACTTGTATTCCTCTTCAATACTTTCCATCTTTACCAAGCTGATCTCATCTTGTATAGAAATTATTAATCCATTCATATATCTTTCTATTCTTTCCACTTCATCTTCAACATATCTAGATCTGATGTCTAATTTGTAGATTTCCCCAGTTTAATATTTTACCTAGCTATCTTTTTGCTTTAAACTTTTCATTCTCCTAACTAGGTTAATTTGGTAATCACAAGGTAGAAAATTTCCTTATAGTTTGTTTATCATCTTATCCCATACCTTGATCTTGTATTTACTCTTCTTCTTCTGATCCAATTATAGATGCTCCCACCACAAGGATGCATGACCTTTGAACTTTGTACTTGCAAAATTTACTTTCTCCTCCTCTGATACATTCTCATACTCAAATTATTTTTCCATCTTGGTTATCTAGTCTATCAATTTATCAGAATCCAACTTTCCACTATACTCAGGAGGAATAAACTAAGGTGTGGACTTCAAGCTTGTCAATGCTCGTAGAAATCTCTCTTCTTCTTGATCCATCAAAGGTGCAGGTGCAACTTTTCCTTACACTTCTTCCAATTCATCATCACTAAAGTCTTCAATATGTCTTCCTTTACACTGGTCTATCTCAACAGCTTCCAATCTTGAAGTCTTCTATCTTAACATATTAGCTAGACCTAGATCTACATTTCCTCTCCCATGAACCATCTTAAAACCCTCTGCAATTATAGGTCATATCACAATCTTGTACCCCACCATAATATAAAACAAATGGGGTTAGGGCTTACAAGAAGGAACATAGATCTAGCATTCGCTCTGATACCACTTGATGTAAGGAGGGTAAGGAGAACAAGGGACCAAGGAACTCCCAGCTATCCAAACCAACTTGCAGAACAACACAGAGGCAACAACATAGAAAGGGAGAGAAGAAACATCATAAACTTTATTAATTAAACAAAATCATTACGTGTCGGGTTGTAAGTTCTTCCTAGTTTCAGCCATATGCATTCAGATGTTTATAGAATAATATTGATACATGTGAGGTCACAAATCTGTGATCCGAATATGCTAATACAATATCTTCTAACCAAAAAATACTCCAAATCTAAGAACAAAAAACCAAATATATAGAAGGGTCCACCAAAGAGGTTGGCACTCAGATCCTAAAGATCCAACATAGGAAACAATAAAGAGCCATATTTTGGTCTACACACATCCCTATGAGAGATCCCACATTAATTACACTATGAAAATTAAATGCAGAAATTGGCCAGAACAAGATAAACAACTCAGGAAGAAGTCGACCGAGCAACATGAACAATTTGGTTAAGACCAACTGAGAAACAACAATGAGTTGGTAAGAAGGTAACCAAGAAACATAAACAACTCAGTGAAAACCCAATTGAGTATCCAAAATTTTCACCGAGAGCCATCGGTAAAGCAAGACACAACAATTAACCGAGCAATAATAGTTACCGAGCACCTTACCGACCAACATCCAACAATCTACTGAACTAAAACAAACATATTTTTGGTTGATCATGATTTCCAAAGAACCCAAGATGTGTTGGCAAGTTGACTACCTGAGGATGCATGACTCATTTTGTGTTGTCATCATGTAAACAAAGTCATGTTTAGTTTCTGTCATGAAAGACAAAATGACTAAGTAAGAAAAATAGGGCAGATAGAGACACTCAGTGATCAGCACATCAGTGCATGTGTGAGAGATCGATTTAGCTTATGTGCATTTAGATATAAGTTGAATGACATGTGTACATGCTACATCCAGACATGCATAGTATGGAACTATAGAACAACAAAGTTACAAGTAGATCAATAGGTCAACAGTCCATGAGACAGAGCATGGAAGGCGACTAAGTGTTTTCATTAGCGTGTGTTATTTTAAGATGTAATGGCTAAGCGCCTTTTGTTATATGTTTGTAATGATTTAATTAACATTGTAGTAAACACGCTTGAAGCCGACTTGTTCAGAAGTGTTGTATATTTTGTTTTGGGTCAGGCCTATTCAGATTTACATATATAAGTATGTAATGTAAAGATATGAAAGAAGTGTCAATTATAATGCAAGAGGAAGGTATAGAGGGATAGTACTATGAATTCAGTACATGATATAGCTCTATGAGAGAGTAAGAGCATTTGCGCATACACAGAACTGATCAGACAATAGTGTCATCACAACAGTTCATTTTGATATAGTGCATATCATCTTTTATAAGGTTGTAGCCTTCATCTTATTGGGCAGTGAGCCTAGGCAGTGAGCCATATACCTTTAATAGGGTTTTGTAAAAGACTCCTAATAGGGTTTGACCTTTAACCTGGTCATTGTACTCATATTGTAAAGACTGCTTCTAATAGGGCAAAGGAACTCTCATAAGTTCATTATACTTAGTAGATTATTTGTGGGTACTAATTCCCACCGGAGTTTTCCTCTGATCAAGGTTTCCTTTTAGTCATATCATGTGTTATGAGTTGTTGTGTTAAAGCTTCATTCTATGTATGTTTGATTTATGCTTAAGTTGCTAAAAAGTAATTAATAAGACAAACACTGATTCATCCCCCCCTCTCAGTGTTTCTAACAATTGGTATCAGAGCTCTAGTCCTCAGCAAATAAGTTTAACCACTTGAGGAGATCATGGACTCAACAAAAGCAAAACATTTGAAAAATAATCTTGAAGCAGCTCTTGAAGATCTTGATAGATCTGAAAAATAAAATGAATAGACTGAAATTTGATGGCTCACAAATGCTTATCAAGAAACTAAGAAAATATTTGACAGCTTGTTCTACAAGTGACTTAGGGAAAATGATCAAAAATCTCAATGAAGAGAATATGTCTCTAAAGGATAAAGTTGAGAATCTGGATGAACAGCTCATAGACAGCCAAATTGCTATTGAAGAAAAGATCAAAGAAAGCAAGCAACTAGATGATGAACTTTTAAAAGCAAACATGAAAGTTCTGGAATTGGAAAACATGAAAAAGAAGTTGGAATCTAAATTCACAGAAGCAAAGGATAAGATTGATAAACTTCACACAAGTTCTAAGTCACTTCAATCTCAGCTCAATGCACAAAAGCAAAAAGGCGACACTACTGGACTTGGATTCAATATAACACAAATTGAAGTAAATTCATTACAGGAAAAAGAGAAACCTCATGAAGCACCTTCAAAAGCAATGAAAGTTGAAAATGTTGAAGAGATTAAAGCAGATCTACCGAAAAGGGAAATCAAGCAAGTTAACAAAACTTGTTGTGCATGTAACAAACATGGTCATTTGGCAATATATTGTAAAAAGGTAAGACCCTTCAATGGTTATTGTTTCTCTTGTAATAAATTTGGTCATAGGGCTATACATTGTAGAACTCAGTCACAGCAGAATCAAAGAAGAATAAATCAAAATAATCAGAGAAATTAACCTCAAAGGAATTTGTAGAACACTACATGTCAGATATGTAACTACAATCGACACATAGCAAAGCAATGCAACATGATGAACAAAAGCATCAGACCTCCTATTATTTTTCACACATGTGGAAAGGCAGGACACATCTCAAAGTTTTGTGGATCCAAAACTCAGAAGCAAGATGAACCTAAGAAATCACTATTTGAAGAGAAGGGAGAAGTTAAGTTTGTTCAAGAAAATGAAGACTCAAGAAAAATTTGGGTTGAAATAAAGAAGGAAAAAGATGTTGACAAAGTATTTGATGCATCCACAGTGGACGCACCCTCTACTTTTGCCTGAATATACCTTCTTGGTCTTAGGGGGAGCTATTCTAGCTCAGAACCCCTGCGCGGTTGGTATACTCACCTCTGAGTATGCGCCTATGAAATCATGGTTACAAGAACATTATATTTATATATGCATTCACGCATTGTCTAAGATGCATTAGGATCAAAGTTTCAAAATCACTGGGTAATTTGTGTACGGTTGCAAACATTTAATGTGGTAGATTGTATAAAAGGAAAGAAAGTATTTGATCATCTTCACACTTTCATTCGAAGAGCACAGAATTTGGAGAGCATTGGAGCACTAGACATCAAGGCATGAAGGCATAATAGATTTGGCAGTTGATCAAATGGATAAAAAGTTTGAAACAGAACCCTAGCAGTCATGCCATTTCAGAATTTTGTGAAACCCTACTTAAGAAAATTCCAAGTAAGTATGGCAACTCCAGTTGTGTTTGATATAGCAGAGAGGAAAGGATTTGTATTCAAGAAACATCCATTCAAATCCATACTGGATGATGTGGAAGGGGCCTTCTCCAAAACCCTGCTAGGTGTTGTTCATGTGGAAGATATACGTGCGTACATATACTGCAAGAAGGAAACAATAGGAGATATTAAAATAGCTACTCATATGGAATCCATGATGAAAGCTGACTACACATTCAAAGATGAATTTGTGCACTTGATTGATAACCCTATCTTCTAGTATTCTAATGCGCATGAGTTTGATGAGCCTGAATGGGTAAAGATTTTGTTGAGAAGAATACATAATGATCTTTACTGGATTGGTGAGGTCCCTGTGTGTATCACCATAGACCTAATTCATGAATTAACCAGACTTCTCAATACTGGACCACTCTTTCCCACTGGAAAGGATGTCAAAAAGCAGATTGAACAATTTTTTCTATCTAGGAGTGACAAGCGCGGAATGACAGTTGACCCTATCAAAGAAGATGACATAAAACATCTGACAATGATACTTGGAAATAAGTTTCAGCAAGCAAGCAGGTTGAATAGTGTCTCTACAGCAACAGTCCTAGGAGCTATAAGAATGGTGAAAGACAACACTCAATACAACTTATGTGAGATCTTGCGCGGTCAATTGATTGACAACATCCAAATCATCAAACATGAAAAAAGAAAGACATTCAGGTTTGGATCTCTGATCATTTACTTGTATTTCCATATAGTTGGAAAGGCTGCAAACCTTTACCTAGATAGGAGCAAACCCACAATGTCTCAGATATCACTCAAGGTCACATTAGAGAGTAGTGCAAGGGATGCCATGGATATGGATATAAAGACATTCAGGATCAAAATGTAGAACAAGTACAGACTATCTGACAAGATAGTTGACAAATACAAGGATACCATATGTTTCATGATAGAAATAGATTGCACATGCATGGAGGAAGTTGAACCAAGAACCAAATAGATTCATCCTCTTGGTTATGAAGTGGAAGAACATGTGCTAGAGGGATATGTGCAAGTTCTATTATCAGCGCCCAAAGATCCTAATGAACCTAGGTGGGGCACCTACAGAGAGAAGACCAATGAAGTGGATACTATCTTACACAGTATTGATAATAAAAGGAAAGCTTCCAGAATAACATCCAACATACTAAAAGTTCATGGAGTCACTCAAGAAGATCTTGACAAAGCTAGAGATGCCAAGATAGCAAAAGAGCTTGAGAAAGTTGAACAGATCCAGAAGAAGAAGAAAGTAGAGAGAACCTCTGTGCCCTCTACCACCATTAACTTAGATTCATCTCCATTGTCTACTCCAAGCAAGAATACTAGAGGAAGAAAATAGGCACCTACAAATCACCCATCCTCAAGGAACACTCGGAGCAAAGCTAAGAATATTAAAGCTCCTCCTGAGGTAGGATTTAGACCTAGTCTAAATGTGTTGAGGAACATGATTTTTAATGAAGGGAGATTAGATACACTATCTAAAGTCTATGAAAAGTATCAAGAAATTGCTAAGACCAAGATACACTCTATGATCATATCTCATATGATCAAGTTCAAAAGATATTTCTTGAACTCAAGATAGTGATATTGGATCAATTATAGAACTTTTTGGAGATCATGAAAAGACATGCAATTGAGGAAGATATGAGCATAAGAGAAGAAACATTGGATACTCTTCTTCCTATATACTCGCATGATGAGAAGGCTATATTGTTAGATCTGGTAAAGCCTCATCTACGAACTAAGACAAGGACCCTACAAATAATGAACAAGGAGTATGAACATATAGGTAAGGAGATTGAAAAGGCATTTGCACAAGTCTTTATGGACAGACACTTGTATCCACCAATAGTGCCTACAGCAAAAGTTACTCCAGCTCCTCCCAAATAGTCTACAACTCCAATGATTCAGATTGTGCCCATGATAGGTCCATAGGCCTTAGCACCCATATTGACAATAACTTCTGATATATATAAATATTTAGAAGACACTATAGTAGTTGACAATGTCAAGATATCCACGACTGCATCTAAAAAAGATATGGACAAAGTTGATAACACATTTGTAAGCACTAAAGAAATGTGCACTGATGATACCACCACACAACAAGATGAAGTTCCCATCAATGATCAAGTTGACATAAATGAAGACACTCAAGATAATATTCAAGGTGACAAGATGCCGATAAAAGAGAAACTAGTGAAGGTTGAATGCATGGATACCAGTCAAAACACTATATTCTCACCATCCACTCAACCATCTACCTCATTGTTGTCAAGGTTAAATCCTGATTCAGTAAGTTTGGATGCATGGGGAGAAGAAGACCTAATCAAAATCAGAATTCTTGCTATGGAAAAAGCAAAGGAAAAACAAGTGATGAGGAACCCTCGCTTCTTGGAGACAATGAACATTTTGAATGACTTAGTGCCTACTAATCAGAAAGTAGCCAAAGTCCAATCAGTTGAAGATGTGGACAATATTTTTTCATACTTCAAATCACACTTTATAAGCTTAGTAGACTCTGCTACTAAGATTACAGAAGATGAATACAAGAAGGAGAGATTGGATGATTTGGTAAAGAACTTTACCTTAGACTTGAACTCCTTAAAGATTGGGCTGTCTATATTGAAGGAATTGGCAGATAAAGGAAAGAGAGTCATAGAAAACTACATGGACAGAGTAAAGCTCACCTCTGAGCACACCAAGAAGGTAGAAGAAGCATATCTAATGATAGATAGCATAATAAAATTAGTTGAAACTTCAATGCAAGACATGAACATATGTAACAATGTCTACCAAGGGTAGTTAGACAAAATTGAGAAAGCAAAGTTTAAAATCAGCAAGATAAGGGTAAGGAAAACATAGTTAAGAAATGCACTTGAACCATCCTTAGCAGTCCTCAATGAGAACATAAAATAGATTGATGCCTCTATTGTGACATATGATCAAGGTCCCTGCATGGATGGTGTAACAGCCTAGGTCCAGTTGTTACCAACAGTCAGCTTGACTATGCTCTAAGGTATTTTGCACAAACCTTATAGGGTATTCCTTCACCCCAACTTGAGGAAGTCACTAAGATCTTCACCAAAAGTTCCCTAGACTAGGCTTACATTGTAAAGCTACTATTTCATGCTATAGAACCCATTAGGATAGATTCATTTCCCAAGCTAAACTGACGGGTTCTATCTGAAGAACGCAACAACACATACTGCACACAGTATCTATTTTTAAATGTGTTCTTTCTTATTGAAAAGAACTAAGCTATTACAGGATGATAAGATTTATGTATCTCTATCTCATATTCTATATCCTCTCTCTTTATAATAAAATCTTTCCAGCTATATGTACATCCATCGAAATATCACCCAAAATATCTTATACTCATGGACAACTTCAACCACCTTACAAGGTAGCCAACCTGAGCAATAAATGACCCTTCCAAAATAGGAATAGGTGCCCCTGATCCTTTCAAGAAAAAATGACATGTAGAAAGTCATTGTAAATGACCCATCTGGTCACAAACGTCACATCCGCATTTCTTGGGTCGTTAATCGACATTACCGAGCGCCAGTGTTGACTTTTAAGAACAACAAAAATAGCATCGTTTTTCAAACCTGACAACAAACATAGTCACCGACGGTCATCACCAACAAACATCACCGATGAGAAATATCAATAGGCATCACTGATGGACACTGCCAACAAGCATCCCCGATGGACACTTCCAACAAGCATCGCCGATGAACAAAAACCCACGGACAACTCCGATAACCAGAAACTAACAAGCATTTTCGATGAACAAAAACTGATAGATAGAAACTGACGGACATCACCGACAAACAGAGTAACTTAACTTTTAACTTAGGTGCTCCTGCACCATACTCCACAAACAAAAAGAAATCATCTTCTAGGTGATTGGAGTAAGTCAGGACTAATGCCTAACTTCTTAAAATCAGTTTCCTATACCCATGTAGCCTTTGAATTAGCTTTGTTGTTCCATTTGACCAGATGTTCCATATAGGTCTGTCATCTAGTCTTTTTGGAAACCCTTGAATTCAGAATCATGTCTACCTTTAGTAGGGGTATAACATGAAGTTTAAGCATTTGGAGATCCTCAATATCTCTTGTGAGATTAGAACCTCCTCCAGGAATTGGACCTTTATAGGATACCAAATCTTCCACATTGAAACTAGAAGATAATCCTACGTCTGCAAGAAGATCAACTTTATAAGCATTAGACCCATATTTTTCCAATATTGCACAAGGGCCTATCTTCCTCATCTGAAGTTTTCTTGGAAATCATTTTTGTAACCTTTCTTTGTTGAGGTGCACCATGACCAAATCTCCAACCTGTAATTGAACATCTCGCCTCCTTACATCTACCTTCTGCTTGATATGAGTGGCACTCTCTATCAATGCTTCTTTGACTGAGTCATGGACCTCCTTCATGGATTGAGAAAAATATTTAGAATACCCAATCCTCTCTGTATTGCTACCAAGATCCCTTAATTCACATATACCCTTGGGATGAATCCCATACAAAATTTCAAAAGGGCTCTTTCCAGTGGACCTATTGACTGTATCATTGTAGGCAAATTCTGCTTGAGCAAGAAACTGATCCCATGATTGTCCATACTCCTTGGTAAGGCATCACAAAAGATTACCAAAGCTCTTGTTCACTACTTCAGTCTGACCATCGGTTTGGGCATGGTAGGCTGAACTAAAAGAAAGATTTGTACCAAGCTTCCGCCACAAAGTCTTCCAGAAATGACTCATAAACTTGGAGTCTCTATCTGATACAATACTCAAAGGTAATCCATGTATTCGGATTGCTTCTCTAAAGAATAGATTGGCTATGTAAAAAGCATCATGTGTTTTCTTGCATGGTATAAAATGAGCCATCTTGCTGAACCTGTCAACAATTACAAAGATGTTGTCCATTCCTTGCTTGGTCTTTGGTAACCCAACAACAAAATCCATACTAAGGCATTCCCATGGTCTATTTGGGATAGGAAGGGGCTGATACAATCCGACATTGGATGAAGTCCCTTTTGCCTTCTGAAAAACCAAACAAGTCTCTACATACTTCTAGATGTCCCGATTCATTCTTGGCCAATAGTAAAACCTTTTAACTAGTTCTAAGGTCTTATTCAAGCCAAAATGTCCGCTTAGGGAACCATTATGTTTTTCCTGCACTAGATTCTCTCGCATAGAACCTCTGGGTACACAAAGCTGTCCTCCCCTAAATAGAAGACCTTCTTGAAGAGTATACTCTGAATATTCACTATGAAAATGATTTTGATACTCTTGACATACCTTGTATGCTGCTGCAAAATTACCATCTACTGGATACAGATCTTTGAAGCTTTCAATGCCAATACTTCTCAGCTGAGCTTCTTGCACCATGAGTAACCTTCTACTCAATGCATCTACCACCTTATTTTTTACTCCCTTCTTATGCTTAATGGTGAAGGTAAAGGATTGGATGTATTCCACCCATTTCATATGTTTATGACTGAGTTTATCTTGTGAACTCAGAAAACTCAAAGCCTGATTGTCGGTAAAGACAACAAATTATTTTGGAAGTCGATAATGTCACCATTTCCTTAGTTCTTGCACTAATGCATACAATTCCAAATCATATGAGGAATAATTTTTCTTTGCATCATTGAGTTTTTCACTATGAAAAGCTACAGGTTTTCCCTCTTGACTCAATACGACACTGACAACAATATTACTAGCATCACATTCCACAGTAAACAATCGATCAAAACTGGGAAGTGTCAAAATTGGTTGAGTCACTATCCTCTTCTTCAGATGCTCAAATCCTTTATCAGCCTACTCATTCCATTTGAACTTGGCTTTCATACCTCCTTTGATGGTATCTAAAATAGGTGCACTAATCTCACTGAATTGTTTGATGAATTTTCGATAAAATTGTGCCAACCCATGAAATCTCCATACCTTCGTAGCTGATTTTCATGTAGGCCAATTCAAGATTGCTTCCACATTTCTTACATCCATCTTCAAGTTACCTTCTGAGATAACAAAACCAAGCTATACCAATTCTTGCTTCATGAATTCACTCTTTTCCAAGTTGATTGTAAACTTTTCTTCATGCAATCTCTGCATTACTAATTGAAAATGTCTAAGATGATCCTCTTTTGTCTTATTTAACACCAAGATGTCATCTAAGTAGACTAAAAGCCATTTTCCAATGAAGTCCTTCAAAACTTCATTCATTAATCTCATAAATGTGTTTGGGGCGTTTGACAACCCAAAAGGCATAACTAGCCATTCATACAATCCTTCAGTAGTCTTAAAAAAGGTTTTCCACTCATCTCCACCTTTAATTCTTATCTGATGGTATCCACTCTTAAGATCTATCTTGGAATAATATCTAGCTCCACCAAGATAATCCATCAAATCTTCTATCGTAGGTATTGGAAACCTATACCAGATAGTTATCATGTTTATGGCCTTGGAATCAGTGCAAAACCTCCAAGTACCATCTTTCTTCAGGGTTAAGACTGTGGTAATAGCACAAGGACTTATGCTCTCTCTAATCAACCCTTGGTCATTTAGTTCCTAGATTTGGTTAGAAATCTCTACATTTTGCTGCGGAGTCATCTTATAAGTAGCTTTATTTGGAAGTGAGGCTCCTGGAATTAAGTCAATTTGATTACTAATATATCTATCAGGTGGTAAGGTAGTCGGTTGACCATTACTAACTATAGCCTGATATTGAGTTAGCAACCTTTGGATTTCTAAAAGCAATTCTTCCCTTTCATTCCTCTTCTCAGCTTTTGGTTTTAGAACCAAAACAAAGCCTACTCCATCTCCTTCCAACATTTTTAGGAATTCTTTCTCACCGACCATTAGTAGGTTGGGACCTCTTTTTATTTCCTTCTCTTCTTCCAAGGTTTACTGTACCCTGAAAGTCATGTCATCCTTCTTAAAGGAATAGGAATTCTCAGCTCCATTGTGGACTGCACATCGGTCATACTGCCAAGGTCTACCTAATAGCAGATGACACACATCCATGGGTAGGATATCACACAAAATTCTATCCTGATACCTCCCTATGGACAATTCTATCCAAGATTTTTCATTGACTATTACATGTTGATCTCTATTCAACCAACTAACCTTATATGGATTAGTGTGAGGAATCCTTGTCAATTTGAAATTCTCAATAGCTTCTAAAGAAATAATATTATTGTTAGAATATCTAATCTTTACTTGTATTTTAATTAGGAGATTCATTTGGAATCCCTACATGTATTTTGTCCTCTAGTGGGAGGACAACTCTTTTTATGTAATTCCTTTAATAAGGAAATTAGATATTCCTCCTTAAGAGGATTCCTACACATGGCACACACCTAATGTGAATGTGGCACTTATAGGATATGGGAGTTACATGAAAACTCCTACACTCATCTCTACTTAAGAGATGCTTCTCTCTCACTTCCTAAGGTTGGTTCTCACAAGTTGGTTGTCATGGGATTTCTTCTCTCTTCTTCTTTCATTCCCATTCTATCTCTCACAATATTGTAATGAGCTTCTTTCTCAAGCTCTCTTTCTTTCATGGCTTCTTGCCTCATTCATATTATTCACAAAGGGGTTTTTTCTTGTTTTTTCCCCTTCCAAAATTCTTGTGTTCTTATCTTGGTCTTTGAGCATTTTGGTAATCTTGGTAGTCATCACCAACAAGCATCACCGATGAGCACTATGAACAGGCATTGCTGATGGACACTGCCAATAAGCATCACTGACGGACACTTCCAAGAAGCATCACCGACGAACAAAAACCCATGGACAATGCCGATAACTATAAAATAACAAGCATTGCCGATGAACAAAAACCAACAGACGGAAAATGATGGACATCACTGACAAATAGAGTAACTTAACTTTTAACTTAGGTGCTCTTGCACCAATGGATCTGATAAAAATGGAGAAGCTGACATATGCATTGTGTGCACATCTACAAATAGTTGATGCTATGACAACATTTTAGTGGAAAGAGATCCAATCTCTTAAAATTGTGTGCCCTAAAGTGTATATGGAGTAAGTATGTAGTAGACTTACAAGTTTTTGTACACCTTTGTCATTAATGTCAAAGGGGGAGTAATATAGAATGTGTATATGCGAATTATATGTATATATGATGATTATATGTATATATGATGATATACAGTCACTTTTGTGTTAAGTCATTTTGAATAAACTTGACCACATTCCTTTGTTGCCATAAATGACAAAGGGGGAGATTGTTGGAAAGTTGACTACCTGAGGATGCCTAACTCATTTTGTGTTGTCATCATGGCAACAAAGTCATGTTTAGTTTCTGTCATGAAAGACAAAATGACTAAGTAAGAAAAATAGGGCAGACAAAGATACTCAGTGATCATCACATCAGCGCACGTGCAAGAGATCGATTCAGCTTATGCACATTCAGATATAAGTTGTATGACATGTGTAAATGCTATATCTAGACACACATAGTATGAAACTATAGAATGAAAAAGTTACAAGCAGATCAATAGGTCAGCAGTCTACGAGACAGAGCATGGAAGTTGACTAAGTGTTTTGATCAACGTGTGTTATTTTATGATGTAATGGCTGAGCACCTTTTGTTATATGTTTGTAATGATGTAATTAACATTGTAGTAAACATGCTTGAAGCTGACTTGTTCAGAAGTGTTGTATATTTTGTTTTAGGGCCGACTAGTGTTTTTTTTTGGGTCGCGCCTATTCAGATTTGCATATATAAGTATGTAATGTAAAGATATGAAAGAAGTGTCGATTATAATGCAAGAGGAAGGTACATTGGGACAGTACTATGAAATCATTACATGATATAGCTCTTTGAGAGAGTAAGAGCATTTGCGCATACAAAGAACTGATCAGACAACAATGTCATCACAATAGTTCATTTTGATATAGTGCATATCATCTTTCACAAGGTTGTAGCCTTCATCTTATTGGGCAGTGAGACATATACCTTTAACAGGGTTTTGTAAAATACTCCTAACAGGGTCTGACCTTTAACCAGGTCATTGTACTCATATTGTAAAGACTGCTTCTAATAGGGCAAAGGAACTCTCACAAGTTCATTATACTTAATACAATATTTATGGGTACTAATTCCCACTGGGGTTTTCCTCTGATCAAGGTTTCCCTGTAATCATATCATGTGTTATGAGCTATTGTGTTAAAGCTTCATTCTATGTATGTTTGATTTATGCTTAAGTTACTGAAAAGTAATTAATAAGACAAACACTGATTCACCCCCCCTCTCAGTGTTTCTAACAAGATGCTCCTGCATCACTTTTTCTCTTTGATTCTATAGTTTAACTAGTTTTTGCAAGACATTTTTGACAAAGATTCACTTCCCAAAGTCTCACTAGAAAATAATTTACAAAGATTACTATAAAGGAATAAAATTTGATTATGTTGTTTGATTAGGGGGTGTTGTATTCCCTTAACCTTTACATTTAATTTGTAATTTTTTGTATGTGATTGTGATGTTGAATTGTTGTGTGATTAAGCATATAGGGGGAGGGAAGATAAGATGTTCCTCTTTTATCCCCAAATGCACAAATGAAAGATCCAAGTTGATTAACCCAAAAGAAGGATCAATGCACAAGTGAATCAATCATTTGGAAATGAGAGAAATGAAGAAGATCTTAAATAATATTTTATGATTAAGTAGATATGATATATAACAGTAATTGAAAAGGATGAGAGGAAGTACCAACCTCAAAGAATTGCAGATCAAAGAATGTTGTTTTCTAAGGTCTGTACTCTATTTCTAGAAAATATGAAGTATGATACAAAAAGGAAATGCAAAGACAAACAAAACCCAGAAATAATTTTTTGATCTGACACTACCTTATGAAAAAGGTCAACCTTGACCCAATAATCTCACCGTTGACCCAATAATCTCGACCATGACCTACACAGGTCTGATAGAAAATCTATTCAGAGATCCTGATAGTTCGCTAAAAAGGATATCCAAATCTTCAATCCTGAACCTATACCTGCAAGAAAAAGAGGTTTTCTTGTTGGGGAGGAGGGGTTCACCTCAGTTAAACCCCGGTTTTGGAATTAACCTCAAATATATAATTGAATTTGCAGAAGTAAATGCATAAATTCACCTTTCTTGTGAAAGTCCTTATGGAGGATTTGAATCCTTGAATCCACAAGTATGTATGCACCAATGGATCTAGAATTTAGAATGTAGGATGTCTTCAATAAATTTCTTGTATATCTACAACACCAAATCTTGAATGGGTTCTTGATTATGAAGAGGCTTGGAAGAAAGTGGATAAAGAGATCACCGAAAAGGGTACTATGTATCTTGAATCCTTCAACTGCCACCCATGGATCTCTTTGATGAATGTATGCTTGAATATTTGATGATGGATGAATCCTTTCTTCAAATATTGCTTGATTGATTGCTTGAATCTTGACTTGATGATGCTTAGGATTCAATAGAGGACTTAGTTTCTCAATATCGCTTAGTGATAGTTGATTATGCTTAATATCGCTTAGAGAAAATGGGAGGACAACATTTCCTTTTATATGAAATTAGGGCACAATCTTATAAGGAGATCGACATAGGAGAATTAAATTCCCATTAAATCCTTTACCCCTAGGAGAGGATCTATATTAAATATAATTTAGGAATCATTTCTTCAGAACCCGAAACAGTCGACCCAGAAGCGGGAATTAACTTTTTCAAAGACTGGCATCCAGAAATTGTGGGACCCTAAAATCTGGACCTTGGGTCAAGGTTGAGGTCGAACTTGACCTAGGTCAGGGGTGAGGTTGAACTTGACCTAGGTCAGGGTCAAGGTTGACATAGACCCAAAATTTTGACCCTAACCCTGAGGTCAAAGATCTCAAATTTGCAGTCCAGAATGCCAGAAATTGGCTAGAGAAAGGTGGAGAATTGGGCCAGAATAGGGGGAAAGCCAGGTCTAAATTAGGAACACATTCAAGGTGCTTGACATGACCCCAAAACCACTTACTTGGATTGCTAAACCAGTCTACAATGGAAGTGCTTCCATTTTATGACTATACATTTAGCCCCCACTTTAGCAAGAGTATGGATTCAACACAAACTCTTGGTAAAGGAGATCATAAAGAGAAAAAAATCTTATTAGAATTAAAAAGGGACAAATTAAACCTCAATCCCCCAAGGGACTTAAGTCTTTATCAACCTTAAGATAAAAATAAGAGAGACATCACTAGTTAAGGAAAGAGAGAGAGGATGTGATTGTCTTGCCCAATGAGAACTTATGTCCCATTGTGAACCACACAAGTAAACAACGTAACTGGAAAGATGGAATTGAACCACCTAGTGAATGTGGCTACTCACTAGTCAACCCATCAGGGAGATCCATTCTTAAGGACACCTTCCAACCGTAAGGGATCAAAATTTTGAAAAACTAGAGGGATCAAGAGATCCGTGTAAGTTTAAACTAGAGGGATCAAGAGATCCTAAAAAATAAAATGTAAATTGTCCATGCTTTAAGGATTAGTTTTTAATCCATAAAGGGAAAAAGTTTGAAGTGCTTGAAAATATTTTGAACGTGTGTGTGTGTGCATGAAAAAAGTCATTGCTAACACTTTAACATGAGAAATGGCTTGAACAAAAACATAAACAACTCTACGGATTACGTTTCCACTATGAGATGCCCCCAAATGATGACAAATTAAGGGAAATAAACATAAACATACAAAAGAGCACAGAAGGCATCTACCTACTATGGGGTCGGTATGATCATTAGATAACATGTACATATAAATATGATATTAATGCAAATGAATTGACATCATTCCCCAAATAAAGTAGAACTACAATCACAATAGAGGAAAGAAACTTAAGAGTTACGAAGAGGAATCTTTTTGAACCACAACCTGGAGACCAAAAAGAATCAGTGCTACCATGTCGCAGATCCAAGAAGATTCTACAAGGGAAAATTTTATGAACAATAGAATAAGTACAAAATAACATAGAAACAACATATAGAAGAATAAAGGTACATATAGAGGAATTTTACAACATTTTTGAATCTTTTATCACCTTGCACCAACAAATTAACAAGGGTTGTATAAAAGAATCTAAAAAACATTTAGCAAACACATTATAGGAGAAGCACAGTATAGCATGCAAGCACAAAAAGGGCTACCATGAAGGATAGGCCAATCAGGTGCATCGCCTACGCTCCCTATCTTGGTTTATATCAGTTAGGGAAGGTGGGAAACTTGTAAGAGGGACTATATCCAATATAGTAGGAATGATAGCCAGTTCCAAACAAGGATCCTCTTGATAATTGTGTTGCTTGATACTAGGTGTAATTGTCAATTGAGTTGAAAGCGTGTGAGATAAATCAGTATCAAGATCAATGGTCTCATATTCATCACTAAGATCAATAGGATCATATAAAGTATCCTCCTCATCAAGATTAATTGAAATGGGATCCAAGATATGAATAGGATCATCACAATCATTCATCTTAACATCATTATGAATATTGAATTCTTTCAATACATCAAGCATAGGTTGGTCAAAAGAAGGTAAAGAGTTTTGAAGAAGAGAAGCACGGTCCCTAGCATTAGCTCTACACTTCTTACGATGTTCATTAGCAGATTTATTGTGTTATGCTTTGCTTAACACATGTTGAGAACTAGGAGGAATGACTACAGATTCCTTCACAGGTTCTATAGGAGGATTCACAATGGGTTGTAATGAAATAGCATAAGTTTGATTATTAGAATTAGCAGTAATAGATAAAGGAGGTGTGGAAGGAGTAGGCAAAACACCACGATTGAGATCTATCTGAGGCATGCTTAACTCAACAATTTTGTGATGTTTGTAACCTTGGTATGAGTGAAAGAGATGATCAGAGCAAGGAGGACATGAGTTAGGTAATGAAGGCCAGAAGAAATCAAGAGTAGCACAATCTCTAGGCCTAGAAGACTGATACAAACTATGATTAATCATTTTGAATTCTCCATTATGAATGAACTTAAGACATTTATGAATAGGAGAAGAAATAGCATACATAGCAGTTATCCATGATAAACCAAATTTGATTTGAAATTGATCAGAAGGAGGAATAAAAACAAAGGTAGTATCTACAACTTTACCACAAAGTTTCACCAGTAAGTTTATAGAACCAAGTGTAGGATAAAGAAAACCATTACAAGTTTGGATCCATGCATTAGATGGACCATAGAAATCACGTTGTAAGTTTTTCATAAAAATATTTTCTTCAGTAATGACATTTATTAAAGATGTGAGATCAATAAGACAACCACGAGTATGTATCTTAGCAATCCTAGCATATATATAAAGGGGACCATCAGGAGCCTTAATCATTTCATAATCATCAAAGGTGATTAAAAGTTCCCTGGGTCGCTTATCCTTAGTTTGTTTTTGAGTTTTAGGTGGAACAGGAAGTTGAAGTACAAGTGAAGGAACATGAATAGTAGGTTGAGATGAAACAACACTCTCCACATGATTAACAATGTGATTAAGATCACCCATCTTTGAATCATAAACAATATCCACAGAAGATGGTTTAGCTATGGTATTAGTATCATGTGTAGGTAAAGGATTCATATAAATTTGAAGGTTTTGATTATGAGGAGAAAAAAATTTATTTCCACTACCATCAAAATTATCAACAGACAAAGCCTTAGAATAAATTAAATATTGAATTTTATGCTCTAGAGAATAGCATTTTTCAGTATCATGACCATTCTAGCGATGGTATTGACAAAAAGATTTAGAATCAAATGATTTGGATGCTGTTGTGGTAGGGAGAAGAGGTCAAATAAGAGACAAGGTAATCATATTATCACTTAACAACCTACTCATTATAGAATGCAAAGTTTCAGAGAGAGGAGTAAACATATGATTCATGCGGAAAGCAGTGGATGCAGAAGTGGCATTATTGGATGTAACAACAACTTGATTAGCAACCGCATTCATCTATTTATTAATCTTGAAATAGTTGTTAGATTTCTGAAACTTATTAGTATTAGGAGCATTGTCACTCTTATCAACGGGAACAAGAGCCATTGGAGTGTTTCTCTCAAATTGACTCACTTGTAACTGCTAATGGTGAAGTGCTGCACAAAGTTGTTGAAAAGAGGTAAATTCAGTAAGAAGAATCTTATCTCTATATCCTTTTATAAATTTGAAATAAACATGTATTGAATATCAATATCATGAACATGATAAGAAATCTGAGCATACAAATGCTTAAATCTACCAATGAAATCAGTCAATTTTTCCTTAATGGTTTGTTTACAATGCATTAAATTAGTTAAGGAAACTTGTGGACCAATGCTATTTTGAAATTTTTGGATAAAGGTATTAGCAATTTTAGGGAAAGAATCAATTGAATAAGGAGGTAAGGAACAATATCATTGCAAAGTCTTATCACAAAAAGTTCTAGCAAACAATTTAGCTAAAATGTTATGGTCATGAGCATAATCACTACAAAGGATTTGAAATGTTTTAACATGAGTGACATGATCGCCTTTACCATTTTAATTCTTGAGATGAGGCATATCATCTTGTTGAGGGACAATAGAATGAATTATGTCTAAGGGTAAAGGACTACCCATGTCACATGTAGGAATGGTAAACTTGGATTCGGTTAAGGATGCAAATTTTTGTTGTAAAGATGACACAGTTTGAGCCAAACTAATAATTGTGGAATCATTAGAGGAAACAGGTGGCATAGAAATGTTAGGAACACTAGGAAAAGTGTAGGAGGTAGCAAGAATTGAAGAGACAACTGGTGGAACATTAGGAACCACAGTTGGAAGGGGATTAGAATAAGTAAAAGGTACATTATGATATGAAGGTTGTGAGCTACGTAGAGATACCGTAGGAGCACTCACAGGAATAGATGCAATTGGGATAGATGTAGTCATCAAAGGAGGAGTATAAGTAGAAATGTTAGGTGTGGAAGAAGGTCCTTGACTAGTGATAGGAGGTGTATATCCTAATTCTTGAGCCTCTTGAGCTAAAGGTTTAACATTTGAATGCACAAGATGAGTAAGACCATGCAAGAATTTTACACCTTGATCATTCTCATGGAGGACTTTGTTAAGAGCCTCTATAGCTTGGATGGAATCTTGATTATGGTTTTCTTGGATAAGCCAATTTCCCATTTTATCAAGTTTGGTTGAGAGTTTTTGCACTTGTTCAGGAGGATCTCTTAAGGAATCATCCTCATCATGAGATGAGTGAGAAGAGTTATGCTCCATAGAAGGATTGAAATCATGAGTTATCAAGTTATTATCCAGGATCCTAAGGAAAGGAGAGGAAGACTCGGGATCAAAGGAACCCATAAGTCTATAGCTGCTTCTAATCGGGATACTATACGTAGGACTAGAAGTGGTAAAGCTCATACACCAATGTAATGAAAAATGAACTAACACAAGATATTAATTAAATGTAATTGAAAGAACATGCAAGATCTAGCATAAACATGTAAATCTAACACCAAAAAAGAAAGAGTTGTCTATCGCGGGCTCACCAAAATGAAAAGGAAGAAAATTGACTATGTTGTTTGATTAGGTGGTGTTGTATTTCCTTAACCTTTACATTTAATTTGTAATTTTGTGTATGTGATTGTGATCTTGAATTTTTGTGTGGTTAAGCATATAGGGGGAGGGAAGATAAGATGTTCCTCTTTTATCCCCAAATGCACAAATGAAAGATCCAAGTTGATTAACCCAAAAGAAGGATCAATGCACAAGTGAATCAATCATTTGGAAATGAGAGAAAGGAAGAAGATCTCAAATTATATTTTATGATTAAGTAGATATGATATATAACAATAATTGAAAAGGATGAGAGGAAGTACCAACCTTAAAGAATTTCAGATCAAGGAATGCTATTTTCTAAGGTCTATGCTCTATTTTTGGAAAATTTGAAGTATGATCCAGAAAGGAAACATAGAGACAAACAAAACCCAGAAATATTTTTCTGATCCGACACTGTCTTATGAAAAAGGTCAATCTTGACCCAATAATCTCACTGTTGACCCAATAATCTCAACCCTGACCAGCATAGGTCTGAAAAAAAATCTGTTCATGGATCTCGATAGTTTGCTGAAAAGGGTATCCAAATATAAGTTCAAATCTTCAATCCTGAACCTGTACCTACAAGAAAAAAAAGATTTGTTTGTTGGGGGGAGGGGATTTCCTTATTCAAACCCCAGTTTGGAATTAACCTCAAATATATAATTGAATTTGTAGAAGTAAACAAAGTAAATGCATAAATTCACCTTGCTTGTAAAAGTCCTTGTGGAGGATTTGAATCCTTGAATCCACAAGTATGTATGTACCAATGGATCTAGAATTTAGAATGTAGGATTTCTTCAATCAATTTCTTATAGATCTCCAACACGAAATCTTGAATGGGTTCTTGATTATGAAGAGGCTTGGAAGAAAGTGGATGGAGAGATCGCCAAAAGGGCACTGTGTAGCTTGAATCCTTCAATGGCCTCCCATGGATCTCTTTGATGAATGGATGCTTGAATACTTGATGATGGATGAATCCTTTCTTCAAATCTTGCTTGATTACTTGCTTGAATTTTCACTTGATGCACTATGCTTAATATTGCTTGGAACTCAATGCATGAACCGGAAGGGGGTGGCAGATAGCTGTACTTGAAAAGAAGGTCTTGGTATGGGCTCATCACCACCTAATGATCAATCTAAAAAACCATCCATTCTACAAGTGAACCATTCATTGCATCGATGAGTTCAGTTACCAAGAAAGAGCTTTGATAGTGGTAGTGTCTCGCTGTTAGAGAAAATGGGAGGAGAAAACTTCCTTTTATATGAAATTAGGGCACAATCTTCTAAGGAGGCCAACATAGGAGAATTAAATTACTATTAAATAATTTACCCCTAGGAGAGGAATTATATTGAATATAATTTAAGAATCATCACTTCAAAACCCGAAACAACCAACCCAAAAGTGGGAATTAACTTTTTCAAAGACTGACATCTGAAAACTGTGGGACCCTAAAATTTGGACCCTGGGTCAAGGTCAAGGTCAACCTTGACCTAGGTCAGGGGTGAGGTAGACCTTGACCTAGGTCATGGTTGAGGTTGACATAGACCCAAAATTTCTACCCTGACCCTAAGGTCAAAGATCTCAGATTTGCAGTCCAGAATGCCAAAAATTGGCCAGAGAAAGGTGGAGAATTGGGGCAGAATAGGGGGAAAGCCAGGTCTAAATCAGGAACCCATTCAAGGCTCTTGACATGACCCCAAAACCACTTACTCAGAAGGATAAACCAGTATACAATGGAAGTTCTTCCATTTTCTGACTATACAATTACTAACATTTTTGTGCTTGTAGGATGCTTTTGAAAGAAAGAAAAGTTGTGAGACTACTAACGCTCGTATTTCTAGGTTGCCTTGTGATGTTATCAACCAAACAAAACATGTGATTTCTTAGATTATTTCTTAGGAACCTATTTTAATTTGGGTGTTGCTTGTTTGGGTTGAATTGAACATTAGGGGACTATGCTCTTCTTCGTTTGGAAGAATAAAAAATCCAAACATGTTTGATTGAGCTTAGGAAAACAATACTTTTATTTGGGGAAAATCGAGTGTGCTTAGCATGTTTGGGATAAACAAAGGGAAATAGGAGAGTAATATCTTCTCCTCTTTGAGGGAGAATCAGAAAATTTGACCTTCCATTTTCTATCCATTTATTTCTTGCATTTACCTTTAGAGGGCTTGCCAAGTGAGAAATCTTTTGGAAATGACCTAAGTGGAGAAAAAGTGAACCCGGCTACTCCACCCCACTATAATAAAAAGCTTCCAGCAATCCAAAGAGAGGGAAGACTTGGCTATTTTATATTTCTAATTCCTCTTCATGTGTAGGGCCTAGTGCCTCAATCTTGATAAGAAAGACTACATTTGGCTAGGTACTTGTAGGGCCATCTTGGTCTCAATCTTGTTTACAAGACTACAAGGGGAGTATATTCAACTTGTTTAGGGCCAAGAGGTATCAATATTTATCATGAGACTATGTATTTTGAGTACTTGTAGGGATATATGCCCTAATTTTAGTTGCAAAACTATAAGGGATAGTCATGAACATATGTCCTTACTAGGAAATTTTAGATAGAGGCTACCTGAATCACCTCTAAAAGTATCAAAAGCTTTGTGCAAGGATTGATCCAAGTAGATTACCCGGATCACCTAAAGATTTTTAGACTCACCATATGTATTACCAAAGGAATTTTAAAGAGTGAATATGGCATGAGAGAGCTTACGCAATTTGATCATTGAGTCTCTTTTTAAAACCCACAATGTGCATAGCTTGGAAAAATCCAACATCACCTTTGTGTGAGAAAAAGGATATCAAGCGTGGGCAAATATTTTGACACCAAAACAAATTGACTCTAGGGGTAGAAAGTGTTTGATCATCCTCTCTTTTTTTTTGATGTGTTTGAATCACTTGAAACTTGACACTTCCAGCAACAAAAACACTCTTGACGAAACATCACATCTCCAAAAAATGATATTTGAGAAAACGTTGTCCGAACTTTTGTGCAAAAATGAGTGGCAAACTATGCTAGGTTATCCTGTCGTTTCTGGCCTTTAGAACTGTCATACAAAAAAATCTTTTAGGGAAACAACTCATATGAGGACTAAATAATTTTCATATGAGAACTAGTATATTGTTGTATGGGATCTCAATCAAAACAACTTGATCTATGGTATCTTTGTCAATTTCCTCACTAATCTCATTACAACATATTATCACAATAGTTGTTAGTTCTTAACCACGTGACCTGGCTCACCATCATCTCTTGTCCTAGTTTCTTGCATGGTCTTTCTTGTCCTATGCTTATTTATCAATATTCAATCATAAATAAAATTGGTCATAAGTATCATTCAACAGGTATTGAAACCTTAAAAACATGATACCTTGTACCCCATTCAATGAATCTTCTCACCATCTCTTCTTAAGTTATTGAAAAGCAATCATTTAGAAACCTTTTGACATTGATATATTAGCCTAGTTATCTTGGACTTGTAACCATAGTTGTCTTTATGGTCCAAATGAGAATTAAAAAATCCAATCTCAATTCTAAGGGAAAATCTACCCACAATCTTCACGCATGACTATCTTCCTGTTAGAAACCAAGAGAAAATAAAAAAATCTCGTAAGTAGATACTTCAATCCCACATCAGTCAATACCTATGTTTGATCAATTAATCCAGGTTATGAAAAAACATCAAAAATGTTAGCTGACTATTGGGGGTTCCAACATGATGAAAAAAGTCACCACACTAGTGCCTCTTCCTCAATCAAAGAACCCACTGAGAAAGAGATTATAAGATGTCAATAGGAAATTTTTTTATAGGAAATGATGTACACTCTTATGCAACTTGACAAGGAAAAGTAATTTGTGCATCTAGCATCTACGGGTGTCAAAATTCCACCTGAATTTGATGTGGAGGGACTCATACAACAAGAGGAGGTGTCCCCCATCAGTATCCTCAACCAAAAAATGAAATATATGAGATGTGAACTCAGGGAACTAAAGAAAGAAAAAGAGAAACCTTCTAATAAGTACTCGCTAGAATCCATATGTCCATTTCCATTCACTAAAAATTTGCACATTCCACCATTCCCATCCTAAGGTTAAAATGCCTAAATATGACAAATACAATGGGGAAGGAGACCCTCAAGATCACATGAGGGAATTCTGTGCTCTTAGCATGAAATTTATGCATGAAAGAAAATATTTGATGTGATTTTTCCCATGAAGCCTTAGTGGCCACACCTTGGAATAGTTTACAAATCTATCACCTGGTATCCAGACATTCGATGAACTTGTGCAAAAGTCTATCCAACACTACTCCTACAATATCCTGCATGCAGTCACTATGTTGAGTTTGTGGAACATTAAACAACATGCTAGTGAACCATTTGTTAAATTTCTTCAATGGTGGAGAAAAATGTTCATGAAATATCCTAGACAGTTACAGTATGATGAAGGCATGCAAAGACAGAGTAGTAGTGATACATGAGAGATAAAATGTTGCAATGATTGAGGGAATATGACGTGGAATCCAAACATGCTAAGTTGGATTTAGATTGTGTATTACCTATATTTTGGTAGTGTAAGGTCACCGACCTTGTACTTACTTTTTGTATAAGTGTTGATTCCATTTTGTGATGCATTTGGAAGTCGATTGGACATGTAATAATGTATATATAGGAAGATATTTTTGACAAGCGAAGTATGGTATGAATTTGAATAGATGAATGAAAACATTGTGATATTAGAATCAGTCAGATGGTAATGCCAACTACAACTGGAACTACCTAAGCATAATAGATGCTTGTATTGTTCACTATTGAGAAATCATTGTAATATAATCATAATTTTGATTTTATGAGTAGTGAGCTAGGTATACCTTTAATAGGGTTTTATATTCCTTTAACAGGAAAATATACTAATGTAATAATCAGCTCCTAATAGGGCTAGGAATCCTAACATTGACACAATGCTTTTATTCTTTCCATCCAAAGAAATAGGTCCAAATCCAATGATAAGCTTCGGAATATTGTCACCAAATCTCACAACACCACCAACATACTTAGCTTAAAAAATTTATTTCTATCTCCAGTCATATGGTGTGAGAAACCACTATCTATGACCCATTCAGATTTCTTTCAACATGTGACACTACAAATTTCTTTTCATGAATAGGTTCATCATCCTTGATAGAAATAAATCTAATCTCATCATAATCAATAGTATCATCATCAGAAACACCTTCACTAGCATAATAACATTCCTTATCTTTGGAATACTTAGGTTTATAAAACTTATATTTATGCTTAGGAACTCTTGTAGGACATCTAGATGAAAAATTACCTATCGTATTGGATGAAAAAATTTCAAAGGTAACTTTCCTTCAAACTTGGCCTTACCTCTCTTTTCTCTTCTAGCGATCAGGGCCACAATTTAATCTAACTTCCTTTCTTCTTCCTGTATCTATTCCAAGTCATCAATATTTTCACCAAGCTCTTCTCTAAAGTCATTTTTTCTGGTGCTCACAGTCTTCGATAAAGTCTTTTTATTTTTATGCAGAGTCACCTTAAATGTTGTCTCAACTTTAGGTAATGAATCTCCCAGCTCTGCGGCCTCAAAGGTAGTTAATTTTTCAATCAAAATCTCTATATTGAAATTCTTCATCAAAGGTATGATCTCCTCTATAGCTTGCAATTTAGTTTTGTAAATAGGTGTCAAAGATCTAAGAATCTTTGCAATCACTTTATCTTCATTGTATGTACCTCCAGAGTTTCTAATGCCAATAAAAAATTTGGGAACTCTATGTACATATGCTCTAATGTTCTCATCATCTTTCATTTTTTTAGTTTTTTCTATCCTTGTCTTCTAGTTCTACAACTTCTCCTTCTTAGTAAACTTATCTCCTTTATATAGTGCTTCCAATCTTGACCAAATTTTATGTGCAGAATCCAAGTCTTTAACCTTTGTGAATTCACCTTCAAAGAGTGCACTAATCAGTGATTCTCTTGCAACTATGTTATATCAGTAGCTTTATCCAGTTCATCTTTAGTCTTGACTGGATCATTCTTCTTTGTAATCATCCAATAATCAATTCCCAAACACAACAAATGGGTTCTCATTTTGTTCTTCCAACTGTCAAAGTTTTCAGGATCAAACTTCAGACTATCCTTCCTGTAGTATGCCATTTTCATGATCACCTCAAGCTATTAAGCTTTCTCTCTAATGACTAGAAGCTCTGATACCAATTGTTAGGAATAACAGTCTACAAACACAACTAAGAGGGGGGTGATTCAGTTTTGAGATAGATTATTAAACATTAAACATTATAAACAAAAACTTTAATCCAAATGATAACATAGTATATACAACACCATAAAACAATCCTTTATTGCTGAGGAAACCCTATTAAAGGTAAAACCCTGGTGGCAATTAACACCCACAAATAATATATTGAGAGTATAGTATCCCTGCTAAAATATTTAGCCCTGTTAGGAGCTTATTAATTCATTACAGTACATAGTACCTATTAAAGGACATGCCATGTTAGGAGTCAAGAGTAATAGTAGGCTTAATACCCAGACACACTACCTAAAGAAAGTTATATTCGCCCTCAAGACTTACTATCCAAAATACAAGTGTATATGAAATATAAAATCTAATGAATTTTCTGATAGAAAATTTATTTACTTAATCAATTCCAATGAAGTCACTTAATCACAACCTCATCTCTACATCTAGCAGACTTTGCACAAATAAGCTCGCAGCTTCCACACTTTGTTGTTACCACACTTACATAAAAGAAAACAAATTCCTTTTTATACAGATTTATAATAAGAAATTTGGTCATCCAATTAAGACTTCCCCAATGCACAAATAATTACTTAACAACTTTCTAAGATACACATGGTACCTATAACAAGTAAACATCAATTACAATTCATCAAATATAATCTAAGATCCATAAACCATGCTCTCACTCCACAATACACGCGCCATCAATGAAGTCAGCCCCAAATAGGTCTCCTCCAAAATACATGCCACAAATAACATTACCAAGAGTCCTACGACCCAAGAATAATAAAAAAACATTACTCAACATGTCTTTCTCTAGTCCCCAAGCTCACATATCATGAATCCATATCGCACACAAGTTATCCTCAAAACACAAAGACTAACTCTGTCAAAGATCATTGTCACAGTCTAGTACCCACTCTTCACTAAAACATCTGTAACCCACTCAATCTAAAATATTAAGCCATGCAACCTTAGACATAAGATCACAACACATCCCTATACACATCACCGTCTTCACTCATTCTGAATCAATCGTACAGTACCCGTACACTTATGTCCATCATCAAAGAAAAAACTCAATAGAAACATATGTTGACATCAGTGACAAAAAATGAATGCCAACAACAACATCAGAAACCAATTCCAACAGGTTGAATCTTTGTTTTTCCTAACTTTGCATGTTTTAGCTTGCAACACATTAACATGATTTTTACTGCATACAATATCTTTCTTGGTTATTTAACAAAGAGAAAGGAAAACAAATACATTAAAATAATAGGTTCAGAAAGATATATGAGAGTGAAAATGTCAAAGTATATGAAATCAATTAGAGATAAGCTAGATCCTATAGATATGAGTCAGATGATTAGGATGACAGTAAAAATCAGGGAATAGAATAATAAACTCAGAATTAGAACAGATTGTTCCAAGAAATTAAGATGAAGAAGCCATTATAGATGAATAAGGAGCAGAGACACAAGAGTCTGGTATACATGCAAATCCTAAGAATCCATTGTATGTAAGACTAAATCATTCATAAAATCAGATAATAGGTGATAAGAATAAAGGTGTTCAAACTAGAAGAAGACTTGCAGAAAATAAAGAAGAGATTTGTCTAATTTCAAAAATTGAACCTAAAGATGTGAAGGAAGCTTGAAAAGATGAAAACTTGGTGAAATCTATGGAAGAAGAATTAGATTAGATTAAGAAGAATGATACATGTATTTTAGTTCCCATACCTATGGACATGAATGTGATAGGTACTAAACAAGTTTTCAAAAAAAAATTGAATGAAGATGGTGAAGTAGTCCAAAATAAGGAAAGAATTATTTGCAGAGCTAATTCAAATATGGAAGGTATTGATTTTGAGGATAATATTTCTCTTGTGTCTAGGATTGAATCTGTTAGATCATTTCTTGCTTATGTTGCTTACAAGGATTTCAAGTTCTATCCGATGGATGTCAAGTTTGCATTTTCTAATGATGAATTGGAAGAAGTTTATCTTGTGCAACTAGATGGATTTACTTTTGACTAATCAACGCAATATGGTTTGTCAATTGAAAAAAAATAATTATATGGATTGAAGAAAACCTCTAGGGCTTGGTATGGAATATTGGATAACTATTTACTAAAGCTTGGATTCAACTAAGGTACTAGTGATAGTAACTTATACTTCAAGATTGATATTGTTAACATTTTAATTATTGAATTATTTGTTTATTATATCATTTTTGGTGGGAATGATAAGTTGAATATAGAGTTTTCAAATGAAATGCAAAAATAATTTGAGATGTGTATGATTGGAGAGATGAAATTATTTCTTGGTCTGTAAATTACTCTATCACAAAAAGGAATCTTTATATCCCAGTCCAAGTATGTGAAAGAATTGTTGAATAAATTTGGTATGGAATATTCTAAACTAGTTGGTACTCCTATGGTGACTAGATGCAAGTTGAAAAAGGATGATGATTATCCTAAAGAAAATCAAACCAGATATAGATCAATGATTGGTGGATTTTTATATTTGACATAGACCGAACCTGATATTATGAATGTTGTTTTCATTGTTTCTAGATTTAAATCATATACTAAAGAATCTCATGTTGTGGTTGCTAAAACAATATTTAGATACTTGAAAGGGAAAATTGACTATGGTTTATGGTATCTTAAGGATGATGATTTTATATTGAGTGTGTTTATTGATGCTGATTGGGAAGGTAACATGGATGAAAGAAAGAGTACAAGTGGTTGTGCATTTTTATAGGGAAAGAGATTGGTTTAATGGAAAAGAAAAAAGAAAAATTATGCCCAAAGGTAGAACATGTTGTTGCTACTACTAATTGTACACAGGTTCAATATGGTTGAAGAAAATGTTGAAGGATGTCAGAACTCAGTATAATGAGACTATTTCTATCTATTGTGATAATTCAAGTGCAATTAACATTTATAACAATCTAGTGTTACATTCAAAGACAAAGAATATATTTATCAAGTTTTATTTCTTGAGATAAGGTCAATGAGAAGGAAGTCAAATTGGAGTATGTGCCTACTAAGGAACAAATTTTAGATATCTTCATGAAGACATTACCTAAGGATACTTTCAAGTATTTTAGAGGTAAGCTAGGGGTGCTTATCCCTCCTAATCCAAACTAAGGTGCATTGGTTTGGATCAGTCCAATGGAATTAATAAAGATATATTTTATCTCGATTGATGTTTTGGTGGCTACTATTCAGGGGGGGTAGTGATCTTGGTGAGTCAGCTTGGTAAGATTTATGTTTATACTTGAAGAGAGATATTTTTCAAATTTTTGTTCATAATTTTGGCCTCTATGGTTAAGTGCATATATGTGCCTTTTCCATTGATGTCAAAGGGGGAGAGATAGTCATGTGAAAGACAAAGGGGGGGAATTAAAGAGAAAGTAAAAAAAAGGGAGAGAGATTTAGTATGAGTGGCATTGCAGAGAGATTCTAAAAGATATGTTTGGATAATGTTGGTAGTACTGTTGATTTGATTTCTTTGTGCATAGATTTTTTTCACATGATATATTTCCATCAATGCCAAAGGAGAGAGTTTTGGAATATTATTTATATATGTGCTGACATTGATGTTTTTTCATTGATGTCAATATATTTCTATTGTCTAAGATAGTGTTCCTGAGATGTTAACTAAGATGATTGGTTCAGTACAGAGTGTTTTGAAGATCAATATATGTGGACATATGAATATTATTAAGGGATGTATGTAGTTGATTCAATTCAAATCTTAGAGGTTCACATGAAGATTCCGGTAAGCTATTGGTTTATATGTTGAAGCTGATAATTTTAGATGTTCAGCAGTGACAATGTTTCAATATTTAGTTTGGTGAGGTTTAGTATTGCAATATTTTTGTATGTTGACCTAAGTGACATGATTGGGAAATTTATGTGTTCCCTGAACTCGATTGGTTCTTGATTTGGATGCTCACAAATTATTTTTCTTGATTCACGGAGGTTACTATTGTGTTCTTGAGGTTAAGTTTAGAGATGTTGATACATTCAAAGACTAGAGTGAATGTGGATGTTCCCAAGGTTACTCACAATTCTTGTGAATGTCTCCAGATCATGCTCCTATTGTGTTTTTGGTTCACATTAATTGGTGTGATTACATTTGATAATTTTCAGTTGGTGAGTTCATTTTCTTCATGTTCTTGGTTGACTTGGTGATGTAGCATATTGCAGATGATCAAAGAATAATTCTTGAAACTATTTCATGTTCAAGGATGTGATTTGGGACCATGCTATGTCCTAGCTAAGGTTCATTGGTTCACATTAAATATTTTTCCATGTATGATTGTCATATTTTAATTTAGGTCCTTGGACGACCTTATGAAAATAAGTTGATAAAATATATAAATGTAATTATATCGCTTTGTGGATCGTGTGCTAGAGTTGCTAGATTGTGAGAAGTGGATGCACATGCCAAAGTGTGTGAAGAGGTATGATTTGAACCTTTAATTGAGGAAAAGATATTGTGTAGAAAATAATTATATATGTACTTTAATAGAATTTACCTAGACATGTCGAAGATATTATTATGCAGTTCATGATTTGTGGATTGTAGTTCATGATTGCTGCAAGGAAGTGAGCCTTCCTCAAGGTTGTATCCCTTCTTGTATTTGAGTTGTGAGCTCTAAGAATTGTGCCTGAATGCATGTGTATTCCATTGTAATACCTTTAATAGGGTATAGTTATTTTAAAAAATTTCATCATCTTGTGGGTTCTTCCCCACCATGGTTTTTTACCTTGACCAAGTTTTTCATGTAAAAAATAATGGTATTATGCATTCTTGATGTGTTGTGGATCTATGATTTATTGTTAATTTATCAAATCTATGGTTTAGGATAAAATTTGGTTAAATTTTTAAGTGTTGGACACAATTGATTCACCCCCCAGTTGTGTGCTTCCTTATTTCTATAAAAAAGTAAGGAAAATTCAACAACATAATGTTGAGGATACTAGAAAATCATGGTTAGCCAAAAATGAGAGATCAGATCCCAATTTATAGACTTTAATTTGAAATGAATAATAAACATTGAAGGCAATAGCCATACAAGATTGCATAAGAAGGCCAAGAAGAGGAAGTTGAAAATAATAAAATGAAAATAATAAAAAATCAAGGTTGTCAATTCTCTCCAAAATGACAAGAGGACAATCAAATATTTCATATTTAATTTCATGACACAAAATAACAAAAGTATATAAATAAATGAAATTTAATTATCTCAAAAGGGGACATGCTAGGAAATAGGAGAATCAGTTAAATGATTATTCCCTTAGATACACACTAATCGCCTAGATTAAATAATTGTTCAGATTATTTTATCAAACACACAACAATGATCGACAAGAGATAAGATGTGATTTGAAAAGATAAAAAAAATAGATTATAAAATGAATGATCAACCAAAAAACCAAAATGATAAAAAATGATTAAAAATGCAAACAATTGACCAAGAGTGAATGAACTCCATATTAAAAGGCAGAGGCACATGTATTTACCAATTTTAGGTTTCTACACAAACAATACATGACTACTCAACCAAAAACATACGTTCTAGATGAGTACTCTCAATATGAATCCAAAAACGTCAAATTAGGACCAAAAAATAATGCAACACAAATTTAAAGCTAGGAAAAGACACCAGAGGAAACATCACAAGATGAAGAACAAATTCTATTGGTCAAACCAGAACAATTACCTTTAAACATAAATTCTAGACATAATGCATCAACAACCACAGAACCTAGCAATATGCACAACATACCAAGACTCTCCTTGAACATTCAATGGATTCTCAAATCCTTCTTTCTTCTTTTTAATTTTTGATCAAACTAACACAAAATATATAAATGAATCACTTTGTTTTGGAGATTCAATCATACATAGTCCATCACCATTGTAGCTTGTAGACAATACCAACTTGAACTAAAAATTGAAATGAGACAAAACATAGAATTTGTGAACATTTCCTTCAAACCAAAAAACATAAAATATAAATGTATATAAATGTAGATAATTTCCTAGACCACTTCTAGCAAGTAAACCAATTGTTATCCAACTGTAAACCCTAACCATATTAACTTTCCACTACTAGGGACATGAGAAATAGTAGTACAATGTACACAGATAATTTACACAATGTTATTAAAGCCAAAAAGCCAAATTATCCAAAATGGAGGAATGCATAGAATTCCTTCAGACTATCTACAACATAAATTATTACTTCATCATATCTCTAGAGACTAGAGAGATCTGAGACCAACATAATGTTATCTTATCTTAAAGAATCTAATTCATATTAGTAAATATGAAACCAACGGAAAGGAAAGTGATGTTTTATCCTTCCGATCACTAACCCTTGAAAATTAATCTCAATAACAGTGTCCAATAGCAACACAATACATATTAGAAACATTGTCCAAAATAGGTCAACAACACTATCTAGTAGCAGACAATGATAACAACACTACACTTATCTTCACCATCAATGACCTTAACACATATTTTTAGATAACATGTTGACATAAATGAAAAAACATAAAGACAAAAATAATGACACATATCACCAAGCCATTGAAGTGGAAACAAGCATTGTCAAGTTCTCATCCATTAATTGTTCAGGAAAAGAGAATGTAGTTACTAGATCTAAAACAATTTTAATAGAATAATAGCATGTAAATCAACACTTGAAGAAGATGAAAGAAGAAAAAATAAAATAAATATTTATATAAGAGGAGAAAAACTTATATATACAGTCAAAACCCTTTTAGGTAAAAAAAAACACACTCAAAAGAATTGTTCACCAATTTATAATAATCCACATTAAATTGTTACAATACACTTGGAGGATCTAATCCTTTACATGGAATCTACATATTTCTCTTGAGGAGAAAACCTAACAGCACAACCCTACAAAGGAATATTTTCCTCACTCCTCTCTAAACCCATACAAAATGCATGTGATCCATAGAGAAATACAAGTTTGAGGTATCTTTTAAACAAAGCCAAAATAGGGGGTCATCCAAATCTTTGAGGCCCATTTTATAATCATGTGTAAGCATACAAATGACACTTATGCGTTATTTTTTAATCTTCCACATACCTTCAAACTTGGGAACACATTTAAATTTCTAATAACAAGTATGAAAAATGCTCTTACACACTTTATAGATTTCTTAATTTGTTTCATATATGACAACAGTTACAACTTTAACAGAGTCCAACATAAATGACTATAATTATTTCTTTTACAAATAGTTGTAACCCAAGATGCATTGTAACACTTGTCCAACATATCATAATAATATGTCATTACCCATCATTAGAATTTGTCATACAATGACGAGTTACATAGGTTTCCAAGATGTTGAAACATGACAAAATATGTCTACCAAAGTGAGACACATACTATACCATATAAGAGAAAAATACATTCTTGTTATCTTTCGTGTCACATCCCAATGTGAAAACAACTCATTGTGTCATGTCACACTAGATGAAAAAATATGATAAGAAGGAAATTGTATTTAAAATAATAAATAAATAAAGACAATGTTAGAAATGAATAAGGTTGAGAGACCTTAATTCTCAACACAATTTTATTTTTTTACTTCTTATAATAGATGATGAACATCCTTTGCATCAAAAAAAAAAAAAAAAACATGACCCATTATAAGCATTGGAAGCACCTTGCCTATGTGTATGTTCCTTACACCCTACCTATACTTGTCCACGTTTATTATTAATACTTGAAAATTTACTAGACCTTACAATTCCATACTACTATGACTATTCTTTCTTACTACAACTTATACATACTTAACTTATATCCATTAATCATACTTTGGCTATAATTATAATTTGATACATCAATAAACATGATAATCTTACAATGACCTAGTGAGTTATATCTTGCTTCTAGATAAGTTTTCTTCACACCTCCTATATTGTAATTGATATATGCTTTGCATTTGTATTTTGTTGGCATCACCCACCTCTCTTTATACAATGTTTATCCTTTCTTGGAAGCATCATACATTCCCATTACTATAAATCATATTTGATCATTGTTATTTAATTACTATTTATTAAGGTTGATCATATGTCCCACACCTTGTACATATATTTATCTTGTTAAATCCTTATCATTACATCTATACCAAGGACATCATTCCCTCGTCCTTATACATTGTACATCCATAACCATTCTATGTGGGACCTTCATACTTACCCTCTTATATATTGTGACTTTGTGGCTATACTTTATGGTGGATCCATGGCTTCTTTCTTTTAGATTATGTCTTCATGCCACATAATTTACTCCTAGGACATCTCATGTCTTACTCCTTTCCCCTTACTAAGTTACATGTTACCACTAGAGACCTATTAAATTTCATTCATCATTGTGTATAAATGATTATGGATGTCACATTAGGTATATATGCTTCTCATAGTCCCCTATATATCCACATAAGTATTTTGGCCATTGAAAGCTAGACCACCATTTTCAATGCTAGGGTTAACCCTAAATTTCTTTAATGATTATGCTTATCAAATTCTAAAATGGAACATTCTAGAAACTTATATTAAATTTATATTATTATGTTTGTTGGTTAATTAGATCATGTAATATATTTGGGGATCAAATAGAGGGATGATGACACTAGTAGAGCTACATTAGTTGGGCCAACACATGCTCAACTTTCAAGAAAATGAAAAATATTAAATGCATAAAATAAGCTAAAATGTATTCCATTAATCTCCATAGCAATAAAATTAGAAAGAAGAATCAATATGTAGTACAATAAAGGTGTAAGACCACTAAGCTCTCGACAACTAGGACCACATCAGAAATATCCACAAGATAAAAAGAGTCGGTCAACTAAGTCAAACGTCAAAAGCACAAGACGACAAATAAGAATAATTTTCCTTGAATTTAAAGAAAGAAAACAAGGTTTGACGGAATATGGTTGAATAGATAATGTGAAACATGTGTCCATAATAAAGAAGAGTGTCAAACAACTGTCTAAAACACCCAATACATCATATGGCATAATACATTAAGGACATAAATAGATTCAACCAACTTGTCAAAACAACAAATACAAAAGAGAGACTTCGACCAAATTGTCAAAGTGCAAAAAACTTGAAAACTTATGTTACAAGGAAACAAATATTTATAAGAGTCATTGAATGAATATCATGAGAGAGAGAGAGAGAGAGAGAGAGAGAGAGAGAGAGAGAGGCCAAAACAATAACCTGTTAGAATAAAATAATTCATAAGGCAAGATCATCTGCATGCAAAATAACCTGTTACAAAAGCAAAGATTGGAGACCAAAAAGTTCTGAAGGAAAAAATATTCATTTAGAGAGGGAATAAAAAATACAAAGAGATCAAACCTTATGAAGGTGATTGAAACCCTAGAGGGGAAAAATCTAGGTCGCATAATAATAATTAATAAAAGAATTAATTTTTATATGCCTAAAGTTTAGCTTAAATAGAATAGAGATAATAAGTGACCTAATAATTAAATTAAGATGATTTAATTAATAAGTGGAATCAATTTATTACCCTAACACCCCACTTAAGATAAACTTAGGGAGAAGATAAAAACCTAGAAACAACTATTGAAAGCAGGAAAATGGGTCCCGGCAACAAGGCCTGATCAGGTACCCAAGTACAAAAATATCTGTAAGAGGAGAAAAATCAATGGGAAAAACCCTTCTCCAAAAAGAGATGAAGCCTAGTAAAGAAGAAGAAGCCTCCAAACTAGATAATTTCATAGAAAATAGGAACATAGAAAGAACATGTAGAACACCTCTGAAGCATGAAGCTACAAACACTGTCAAAAAATAATTGTTGGAACCTCCACTATAATAGACCATGATAAGGTAGAGAAGACTGTAAACAAGGCCTGAAGAGCTAATCAATTGAACCAAGGAAGAATTAGAACCAACATGACATACCCCCATAATGTTGAGCATGGAGAGGTATGACAGGTACACTGAATCAGACTGCCAAGAAATACTGCATGATGAAGAACGTAAAAAATATATAAAGGATGGTGTCATGAAAGCAACACTCACTAGACACACATAATGAGGCTAATGTCATGGAAGGAACACTCAATTGACAAAGGTAGATGGAAAAAAAAGAAAATATAAAACCCCCAATGGCACTTTATAATATAATGCAAGTACAATCAAGCACAAAATATGCAGGATCCCAAGCATGCATCATATGACACTTTATTTAAGTGTGTTTGCAAACAAGAAAAGCTATAGAAATAGATGTCTACAATATTCAGGAATGACGAAAAGCTATAGAAACATGAGTAACAGCTAAAAATAAGTCATCTCATGCATGTAAAATGATCTCAGGACCTGAAACATCTAAAATATCCACCAGAATGTTGGGTATATGCACCAAGATGGGGGACCAAAAAGGTGCCAAATACCTTTTTGGTCCCCATATGCACATAGTGCGTGCAGGCTATAGTGTGTACGTACTATAGGCCACATGCTCTATGGCTTGGATTTCCCAAGCCTTAGGCTTGGGAAATTTAAACCATAGGCATGTGTACTATAGCGCACATACCCTATATGGTTTAATATAAAGTTAGGGTAACCACAAAAGTGGCTCATTGTGTTTTCCCAAACCAGCAACTAGCCAAGAAATCATAGAAAACAACACGTACGCGATTCATTGTGGGTTTTTCTCCACCAAATTGAAGCAAAATATGGCTCCACAACATCATCAAGGTCAACCAGAAGAAGAGGGAAGTGATTCTACAACCATGTATCTTATTTGTATTGAAATTTAGGTTTAATTTTTAGTTTTCAATCAAATTTGATTGTCAATGTTTCTTGTCTTAAATTTTATGTTTAATTAGAATTTTAAAATAGTTTTTCTTTTAATTTCCAAGAAGGAATAATCTCCCCACAGAAAAAACTCAACCAAACCCTCCATCTTCTCCTCATGAACAAATGCATGTTGAAAATAACCATGAAAGTGAACCCCAACCGCCTCCACCAATTGAGAAACCTCCTCCTGGAACACATGAAAATTTGATTAACCAAATAGAAAGAGGGAAAATAGAAATAGGATATTTAATTAGGAGGGTAAAAGATTCTATTGGTACAAATCCTAGAAGGGCAACACTTTCAAAATCATTAGAATTAATCTTGACCCACGTAGGTTTAGTTAGTGGGCAACTAAATTTAAGGCATGACAAAAGAGAAGAACAAAAACAATATTATACAAATAAATTAGCATATGAGGTTATAAAAAAGAAATAAATAAAAAAATATGACATTTGCAAACTCTTTAAAAAGGCAGGGGAAACTAAAACTCTTAAAACTAGAACAAGGAGGTTCTCAATTCATTGGTGCTTGAATGAAGATATAAAAACAAACTTTTGGGACAGATGATGGATGGTCTTTGAGTTCCCTCCCTATAACAATTATGAGGTTCCTATCTATTTCATGAGGAAACTCTATTGTGAGTTTATCGTGAAGGAGGTGCCAAATTATTTTGACTTTCTAGAGTCTCAGGGTTGAGGTGGGGGGTCATCATTTCATAGACCTATGGCACATTGTGACCCTAATGCACCTAGGTTTCCCAGTGGCAAGACATATGTGGATCATGTTAGTATTCCTTCCAATGTGAAGGAACATGTAGAGGTGGACACACTAAGCATGATTAGTGCTCTGACTTAGACTCTCATTTAGTGTGCCACTCCTCTAGTCGAGGGAGACCATGGTTGGTCTGCAATGGGTAATTTTTTTTTCTTGTGGATCCCTGTGCACATTTGGTACTGCTGAAAAGAGGAAGAGGATGATGGATTGATGACTGATGATTTTCTTAATGCAACATTTTCCATTGATACAAAGGTAAATATTTTCAAGTTCATTGAATTTATTTGATCATATTTCATTTTTAAATGAATGAATTTAATTAAATTAGTATCTATTTTTTATGATGAAAATTCAGGGAAAGAGTGTCCATTGCAGTGGAAATGATCCCCAGACCCCTTATACATTACATCATCAACTCCACAAGTATGTATCAAATAAAATATTTTTTCAAGTACACATTTGATTATTCTATAATTATATGGATGTTTACAATCTCATAACTTATTGTGAATGTACATTAGTTTACTACTGGACCATCAACATTGACATTAGCCAATGAAGGGCATCATTCATATTTCATTGAGGTATGTTTATTTTCATGTTAATTTGATTTAATTGATTATATTTAATTAATAAATGAATTAATAACTAAATTAGTAGACAAATTATGATCAAAATCCAGAGTCAAATTTGTCATGGCAATGATCACATTCCTTCACTTGGCTTTGTGATGACATCATTTAGTCCACAAGTATATATGTAATAATGCATAATAATAAACAAGTCATTGGTTTGTTCTTATATTAATGGTTGTCTTATAAATTACCATACATGTGCACTAGTTTAACGTTGGAGATACGACATTGACACCGCACACTGAAGGATGCGGTGGCACCTTCAAAGAGGTGTCATTTATTAATTAGTGGGGTTGTAAAATATTATAGGTATTCTTGATAACTACGTAATACTCTTGTTGTTTAATTTCCAATTATTAATAATAGAGACTCCTCATTTTGTTTGTGATAGTTTGAATTGTGGCGTAGCTATAGCTAAAGCTAGTTCTGATGCACTGACTGAGGTATGAAAGAGATTACTTAATTAGAATTGTTATTTTAATAGTTTGTATTGAAAATTTTAATGATATTCATGTATGTATTTTAAATATTATTTTGATCATTGTTGTAGGGACTCATTACTCTAGATCATCAGCGTGCCCCTTAGGAGTATGTACATAACGAATATTTGGTAGTGGTAATCAAATATTCTATTTTATGTCATCCTATAAATGAATTTTGATGTATATTAGTTATTGATGTTTATACTTGTTATTTTATCAACTTGAGCTGCAGAATAGTCAAGACAAGAGGACTAGTGAGTGCACTTGGAAGAGTACTACATCTCCATCGATGTGACGATCGAAGACAGTTCGGGATTTATTTTCTTCCCCTTCCAGGAAATGACTAGATTAGGGATAATCATTGTATGCCAATATGGCATTACTAGACATATTTTTTTATATTGTATAAGTGACATGTTCTATATCCTTTTGGATTTCACGATGCCAATTTAACTTTATTGGACATATTTGATCTATGACATTATTTGACATAAATATTTTTCTTCATGCTCTACGAATATATCATGTGTATTGATGTAGACTAATTTATATTTATGTGGATGGCTTATGCTTTGTAAATTGATTATGCCTTATATTTATGCTTGCAGGTGTATCTATGTATATTGTTACTGAATGATTCATACTTAATGAGAATATGCATGTTTCATTTCATAAACCTAGACTCGTAATTTTTATTCCAACACCTTAATAAAGTGATAATAGTTCATATAAGATAAAAAATATCAATCCTACACAATTTTAGTCCTATTGGAGCATTTTGACCACCTAGACCTATTTAGGGAACTACAAGAACATTAAGGGATGCACCAGTACATTGTGGTCCCAAATGTTTGAATGAATTGTGAAGCATAAAAGGGTTATTCCTAGCATTTACACTTCAAGTTAAAGGTGTTAGCAGAGACGGTTCGATGCCAAGACGAGCAGTTTTCAAGATATGCAATGTTTTAGTTTTCAACTGTGCAACATTGCAAGTTTTTGCATCAACTGAGATTGGTTTGGAAAATTAAAATGAAAGTGAATATCCAAAATCTAAGATAGGTTATCGCACACCTCCATGACACGGTCCTATAGCACCTGACAACTTGTGGATACCCCACATGATCTCTAAGAAAAAGACTCCTGAATATGAATAATTTTGTTGCCTGGTGCACCTTGAGGGACACTTTACTCCATAGTGGTAGGAAAATTTTGAGCCACTTTGATTCTATGACAAGGTCGTTCCTAGCGTTCACCCAACATTATAGGACTATTGGCAGAGATAGTTTGATGTCTTGACGAGAGGTTTTCAAGATATGCAACGTATTAGCTTTCAACTACGCAACATTACATATTTTTGCATCAATCGAGATTGGGTCAGAAAATGAAAATGAAAATGAATCTCAAAATATGAGATAGGTTGTCGTAGGCCTCTATGACACGGTCCTGTAGCACCTAACAGGTTGTCGATACCCCGAGTGAGCTCCAAAAAATAGACTCCTGAATATCGACAATTTTGTTGCCTGGTGCAACTTGAGGGACACTTGGATCCATAACGGTCGACAACATTCAAGCAAATTCATGACCATAATAGGTTCATTCCTAGCATTCACCCAGCATTCTAGATCTATTGGCGGAGATATTCTGATACCAGGAGAAGGGGTTTTCAAGATATTCAATGTTTCAGAATTCAACTGCGCAACATTGCAAGGTTTTACGTCAATCGAGATTGTGTCAGAAAATGAAAATGGAAGAAAATATCCAAAATCCTAGATAGGTTATCATAGGCCTCCATGAAACAGTCTTGTGGCACCTTACGACTCATCGATAACCCTCACCAGCTCTGAGAAATAGACTCTTCAAGATCAACAATTTTGTTGCCCAGTGCACCTTGAGGGACACTTGGCTCCATAGCGGTCGACAATGTTTGAGCCACTTTTCCTCCATGAAAGAGTAGTTCCTAGCATTCTCTTGGCATTCCAAAGCTGTTGGAAGAGATGGTTCGATGCTAGGATGAGAAGTTTTCAAGATATGCAATGTCTCACCTTTCAACTGCGCAACATTGAAAGTTTTTGCATCAACTGAGATTGGGTCAAAAAATGAAAACATAAGAGAATCTCAAAAATCTGAGATAGGTTATTTTATTTCTCTATGACATGGTCCTATAGCACCTGATGGCTTGTCAATACCCCTCATGAGCTCCAATAAATAGACTCTTGAATATCGGTGATTTTGCTGCTTGATGCACCTTGAGGGACACTTGGCTCCATAGAGATTGGAAAAATTCAAACCACTTCACCTCCATGACAAGGTCTTTCCTAGAATTCACTCAACATTTTGAAGATTTTGGAAGAGATGGTTCGATGTCAGGACAAGCGGTTTTCAAGATATGCAATGTTTCAGCTTTCAACTGCACAACATTGCAAGTATTTGCATCAACCAAGATTGGGTGAAAAATTGAAAATAGAAGTGAATCTCCAAAATACGACATAGGTTATTGTAGGCCTCCATGACATGGTCTTGTAGCACCTAAAAACTTGTCAATACCCCTCATGTACTCCAAGAAAAAGACTCCTGAATATTGATAATTTTATTGCTTGGTGCACCTCAGGGAACACTTGGCTCCATAGCGGTCGGCGTTCGAGCCCTTTCATAACCATAATTGGGTCATTCCTAGAATTCAATTAACACTCTGCAGCTATTGGAAAAGATGGTTCGACGCCAGGATGAGCGGTTTTCAAGATATGCAATGTCTCAGCTTTCAACTACGCAACATTGCATATTTTTGCATCAACCGAGAATGGGTCGACAAATGAAAATGGAAACAAATATCCAAAATCCAAGAAATGTTATCATAGGATTCAATTACATGGTCATGTAGCACCTAATGGCTCATCGATACCCCTCGTGAGCTCTGAGAAATGGACTCCTAAATATCAACAATTTTTTTGCCTGGTGCACATTGAGGGACACTTGGCTCCAAAGCAGTCGACAATGTTTGAGCCACTTTGCCTCTCTGAAAAGGTCATTCCTAAAATTCACCTGGCATTCCAGAGCTATTGGCGGAGATGGTTTGATGCCAGGATTAGTGGTTTTCAAGATATGCAATGTCTCAACTTTCAACTGTACAACATTGCAAGTTTTTGCATCAACCGAGATTGGGTCAAAAAATAAAAATGGAAGATAATCTCCAAAATAAGAGATAGGTTATTGTAGGCCTCCATGACATGGTCATGTAGCACCTAACATCTTGTTGATACCCCTCGCGAGCTCTGAGAAATAGAATCCTGAATATAGACAATTTTGTTGCCTGGTGCCCTTTAAGGGATACTTGGATCTATAGCGGTCGGTGATGTTCAAGCCACTTTGCCTCCATGACAGGGTCATTCCTAGTGTTCACCCAACATTCTAGAAATTTTTGCAAAGATGGTTTGATGCTAGGACAAGCAATTTTCAAGATATGCAATGCCTCAGTTTTCAATTGCGCAACATTGCAAGTTTTTGCATCAACCAAGATTGGGTTGGAAAATTAAAATAGCAGTGAATTTCCAAAATCTGAGATAGGTTATCATAGGCCTCCATGACACGGTCTTTTAGCACCTAATGGCTTGTTGATACCCCTTGCGAGCTCCGAGAAATAGACTCTTGAATATTGATAATTTTGTTGTCTGGTGCACCTTGAGGGACCCTTGGCTCCATAGTGGTCAGAAAAATTCGAGCCACTTCACCTCCATGAGAGGGTTGTTCCTATCATTCACCTGACATTTCAGATCTATTGGCAGAAATAGTTTGATGTCATGATGAGCAGTTTTACAGATATGCAATATCTCAGCTTTCAACTATGCAACATTGCAAGTTTTTGCATCAACTAAGATTGGGTCAGAAAATGCAAACATAAGTGAATATCCAAAATATGATATAGTTTATCATAAGCCTCTATGACATAGTCCTATAGCACCTAATGACGCATTGATATCCCTTACGAGCTCTGAGAAAAAGACTCCTGAATATCAGCAACTTTATTTCCTGGTGCACCTTGAGGGACATTTGGCTCCATAGCGGTTGACAATGTTTGAGCCACTTTGCCTCTGTTAAAGGGTCATTCCTAGTGTTCACCTGGAATTTTGGAGCTGTTGGTGGTGACGCTTTAATGCCAAGATAAGCGGTTTTCAAGATATGCAATGTCTCAGCTTTCAACTGCACAACATTGTAATTTTTTGCATCAACTAAGATTGGGTCAGAAAATGAAAATAAAATCAAATCTCCAAAATCTGAGATAGGTTATCCCAGGCCTCCATGACATGGTCCTATAGCACTTGACAGATTGTTGATACTCCTTGTGAGCTCTAAGAAACAGACTCCTGAATATCAGCAATTTTGTTTCTTGGTGCACCTTGAGGGGCACTTGGCTCCCTAGCGGTCGACATCATTCAAGCCACTTCTGTTTGATACAAGCATCATTCCTAGTGCTTAACTGGCATTCTAGAGTTGTTGGCAGATATGGTTCGATGCCAGGATGATTGGTTTTCAAGATATACAATGTCTCAGCTTTCAACTGTGCAACATTGCAAGTTTTTGCATCAACCAAGATTGGGTCGGAAAATGAAAAAAAAAATCCAAAATTTGAGATATGTTATTTTAGGCCTCCGTGACATAGTCCTATAGCACCTGACGGCTCATCGATACCCCTTGTGAGCTCCAAGAAATAGACTCTTGAATATCAGCAATTTTGTTGCCTGGTGCACCTTGAGGAACACTTGGCTCCATAGTGGTCGACAATGTTCAAGCCACTTCATGACCATAACGAGGTTGTTCCTAGCATTCACCAAACATTCTAAAGCTATTGCCAGAGACGGTTTGATGCCAAGACGAGTAGTTTTCAGGATATGCAATGTCTCAGCTTTCAATTGCCCAACTTTGAATATTTTTGCATCAACTGAGATTGGTTCAGAAAATGAAAATGGAAGAGAATCTCCAAAATATGAGATAGGTTATTACAAGCCTCGGTGACACGGTCCTATACCACCTAACAACTTGTCAATATCCCTCACAAGCTCTGAGAAACAAACTCCTAAATATCGGTAATTTTTTTTCCTGGTGCACATTGAGGGACACTTGGCTCCATAGAAGATGACAATGTTCAAGCCACTTTGCCTCTATGATAGGGTCATTCCTAGCATTCACTCAACATTCTAGAGCTACTTGCAGAGACGGTTCGATGCCAGGATGAGTGATTTTCAAGATTTGCAATGTCTCAGCTATCAACTATGCAACATTGCAAGTTTTTACATCAACCGATATTGGGTTGGAAAATGAAAACGGAAGAAAATCTCCAAAATCTGAGATAGATTGTCATAGGCCTCTATGGCATGGTCCTATAGAACCTATTGGATTATTGACACTCCCCGTGAGTTCCGCGAAATAGACTCCTGACTATCGACAATATTATTTCCTGGTGCACCTTAAGCGACACTTGGCTCCATAGCGGTTGACAATGTTTGATCCACTTTGCCTCTATGAAAACATTATTCCTAGCATTCACCCAACATTCTAGAGCTATTTGCAGAGACGGTTTGATGCCAGGATGAGCAGTTTTCAAGATATGCAATGTCTCAACTTTCAACTGTGCAACATTGCAATTTTTTGGATTAACCGAGATTGGGTCAGAAAATGAAAGTGAAAGAGAATCTACAAAATCTGAAATAGGTTATCAAAGGCCTCTATGACACGGTCTTGTAGCACCTAATATCTTTTCAATAACCCTCATGAGCTCCAAGAAATAGACTCTTGAATATCTATAATTTTTTGGCCCGATGCACCTTGAGGGACACTTGGCTCCATAGCGATTGAAAATGTTTGAGCCACTTCCCCTCCATGACAGGATCATTCTTAGCATTCACTCGACATTCCAAATATTTTGGCAGAAATAGTTTGATGCTAGGATGAGCGATTTTCAATATATGCAATGTCTCAGCTTTCAACTGAGCAACATTGCAAGTTTTTGCATCAACCAAAATTAGGTCAGAAAATGTAAATGGAAGCGAATCTTCAAAATATGAGATAGGTTATCAAAGGCATCCATGACACGGTCCTATTGCACCTAATGGCTCATCAACACCCCTTGCAATCCCTGAGAAAATGGACTCCTGAATATCAAAAATTTTGTTGCCTGGTGCATCTTAAGGGACACTTGGCTCCATAGTGGTCGAAAAAGTTTGATCAACTTCACCTCCATGATAGGGTCATTCCTAGCATTCACCTGACATTTTAGAGTTTTTGGTGGTGACAGTTCGATGCCAAGACAAGCGATTTTCAAGATATGTAATGTCTTAGCTTTCAACAATGCAACATTGTAAGTTTTTGCATCAATCGAGATTGGGTTGGAAAATGAAAATGGAAATAAATCTCCAAAATATGAGATAGACTATCCCAGGCCTCTGTGACACGGTCCTGTGTCACCTAACATCTGTTCAATACCCCTCATGAGATCCAAGAAATGGACTCCTAAATATCATGAATTTTGTTGCTTGATGCACCTTGAGGGACACTTGGCTCCATAGCGGTCGGAAATGTTCTAGCCACTTTGCCTCCATGATAGGGTCATTCCTAGTGTTCACTCAGCATTTTGAAGTTGTTAGAAGATATAGTTTGATGCCAGGATGAGTGATTTTTAAGATATACAATGTCTCAGCTTTCAACAGCGCAACATTGCAAGTTTTTGCATGATCCGAGATTGGGTCAAAAAATGAAGAAAAAAAAAAGAAAATCTCCAAAATTTGAGATAGGTTATTGGAGGCCTCCATGACATGGTCCCGTAGAACCTGACGGCTCATCGATACCCCTTGTGAGCTCCAAGAAATGGATTCCTAAATATCATAATTTTTGTTGCTTGGTGCCCCTTGAGGGACACTTGGCTCCATAGCAGTTGGCAATGTTCAAGCCATTTCATGACCATGACAGTGTCATTCCTAGAAATCACCTAGTTTAATTAGTTTAAATGAGATTTTAGGTTCTCCACACTTGTATTCTTAGATGAGATTTTATTCATACCATCAAAGGAAAAAGAAAGGTATAGTTTAAATGTTTTTTTGTAGATACATATATACAAAGAATGTGCTAGCATGAAACATGACAATAAGCTTAACATATATTTCTAGAATTCATTTTGTAAAAATATTTTTTTTAATTAATGATGAAAAATATGTTTAAAACTCATCTCATTAGGAGCACCAGGAGGAAAGAGATGAGAAGAGAAAACCTCTGGTATTTCCCTAAAAAATAGAAGAGAAAATGTGTTATTAAATCTTACAAACTTCCCGTTATACATACGGGGTAATGCATGAGCAATTTACAATCCACCCAATGTGGATTAAAGGGAATTAATTCCTTTAAAAATATACATGTTATATGCACATGCATTCAACTAGATTCGACATTACAACATTTTGGATTCACTTTTAGTCTAATGAAGTAGCCAGATCTTCCCTACCCTTTATTGTCTCAAGTATTGCCTCGTGGTCTAACTCATGAACCTTCCAAAGAGTTTTATTATGTGATTTTCCTCCATATTTGGTAAAATAAACATTTGATGCAATGATAAGGTTGGAATAATGAAGAATCTTCCTGTGTGTCTCCCAATCCTCGAACAACTAGAACCTAGGATTCTTCATACAATACCATCTAAGCCATGTACCAATTACAACCATTTCTCCTATAGATTATTATAATCCTTCATCATCTGTAACCGAGTGATCCAATATCATTTTGGCCTCAACACAACGACACAAATAATAATCTATCCAGTCAACATTTTCTTTAGGTGCAATAATAGCAAAAACATGGTCTGCAATGATAGAAGCATAACAAGGAGATTAATTTAACAAATACTTATGATAAATTACTAGAGAGAGAGAGAGACGGTGTGTGTGTGTTCTCTCTCTGTGTGTGTGTGTGTGTGTGTGTGTGTGTTTCCATCGCCCACCTTCTCACTCTTTGTATGTCCCTCCCTTAGAGAGTGTTTATGGTTTACATAGCACGTACGTGCTATAGGGTGCGCACACTATAGCACACAAGCACTATGTAAACCATAAATTTGCATAGCACACACGCCCTATAGCATGTGCATATTATACGCCACTCGCACTTTTAATGACATTGAAGTTTACCAAGCCTAACGCTTGGATTTTCCTTGGAGTTCCAACCCAAAGGGTTGGAGGATTCAAACAGTTATGAGACGTGTTTTCCAACAAACCTAGAAAAAATAACATTTTTTCTTACCTGTGCTCCCTATCACGTTTCCACATGGTTCAATAATGATAAAATCATATGACATGATATTGTAAATCTCTCTAATAGCTATCTAACCATGTAATTTATTTTGAATTCTCATTATGTTAAGCTTTTCATCTCTGATTTCTTTTCTAACTATGTCCGATTTTCTCAAAAACCAACGTGTATTCATTTGGGCTTATATTTTGGCTCTTTCATCGAATTTAAAAAAATAATATTTTCAGAAACTAGACTCCATTCTACACACTTTAAAAAAAAAAGTATTGATTTTCAATTAGTTTTCAATGATTTCTAGGTGGAGCACACATAAATTTCACATTTTCAAGATGTGTCCACTTCGAAAAATGGCAAAAAAACACAGTTTTATTAAAAAATTTAGTAGAAAATTCTGGGATAAACTAGGTGGTGTTAGCTAATTTCTCACCGCAGTGATTAATTTTTTTTTTTTAAAAAGTTAACATTTTAGGGGGAGTACACCAGACGCTATGTTATTTTTTTTCACAAAAAATGGGACCACTTTTTGTACTCCCCCTTTTTTAGGGCCATAATCTCCACCATTTCTAAAATAAATTAGTAGTTTAGAAACTAGATTTGGAGTAGAACAACTCTTGTTTTTGTCACATTTTAAAATTTTGAGTATAACTATCCTCAATTTCTCATTGAAGTTCAGAGTTTGTTGATTTTAGAACACAAAGCGGCATCTTATACCCCTTTTTGCTCCCCAATCTTTGTTCACTTACCTTGCTAAAAAGAAAAAAAATGAATAAAATATACTTGGAGTAGATTCTTGTAATGAGACCCATACAAGAAGGAGAACAGAATCAACTTTTTGACGCCATGCGGAATTCAAAAAATAGAGCCTGGAGAAGAAAGATAGAGCGATCAGAGTGCAAAATGGAACCCTAATTGTGTCTAGAAGAAGACCTTGCAAGAAAAAAAATCACAAAACCAAACTTGGAAAATCAGGTTGGGCTTAGAACCAGCTTTCTGACGATATCTCATTTGGCGAAAAACGCCTCCGTTTGCTCAAGATATGAGAAAACAACCACAAGGTTCTCATTATGAAAAAAGGGCAAGCTATATGATAGGTTGGTGGCTGTCAAATTTAACCCTGATCTTAGACTTGTAACTGCTGACATCAGCAGCATGGAAATCAAGGTGGCGTGAAAATTGAGGTATATTTTTTCCCAATTTTTTTTAACATGCAAAAATTGGAAAAAAATCTCTCTCTACTCCATGCAAGTTGGGCATGGATTTTGAGGTGGCATCAAAATTGAGGTAGCACAAAAATCAAGGCAACATCAAAATCGAGGTAGTTTTCCACCTCGTAAAACATGCCAAGAGCTGTGCATGCAAAAATAGGGCCCAAATTTTAACTTTGTCCCAATAGTACATGCCTTATATGAAAATGAGGGTTTTGGGGCATTCCAGATTCAACTTAGATGTCAGTTTCTGCCCAAAGTGCTCCAAAAAATAAATCCTCCCAAAATCCACTGAAATCTCAGAGAAAAAACTTGGAACCCTCAGAACTCCAAAAACTTCAAAAACTCAAGAATGGGCAGCAACAACAAGGCTCTGATACCATGTTAGAATTCAAAGAATTCATAAACCAAGATCATTTGCATGCAAAATAACCTATTACAAAAGCAAATCTTGGAAAAAAAAGTTCTGAAGGACAAAGTATTCATTCAGAGAGGGAATACAAAATACAAAGCGATCAAACCTTATGAAGGCGATCAAAACCCTAAAAGGGAAACCCTAAAGGGGGAAAATCTAAGTTGCATAATAATAATTAATAAAAGAATTAATTATTATATTCCTAAAGTTTAGCTTAAGTGAAATAGAAATAATAAGTGACTTAATAATTGAATCAAGATGATTTAATTAATAAATGGAATCACTTTATTACTCTAACATAACCAATGGTCGATATAAAGAACCATATCATGTTATACAAGAAGACCTTCTTGAAAGGAGCTCCATAGATGCGCTACACACAAACATCCAGGTGAGAATACTGTGGGAGTACGTTTCCACCCTACCACGAAGTAGTTATGCTTCCCTGGAATGTTTCCTAACATGAAAGATACCCATCCTAGCTAGAAATAGTCTAACAAAGTAAAATGACTGAAGTAATAGAATTATGTGACAAGATACATCCATATTCAAATTACAATAAACACATCATGGACTTCCAAAAACATTTCTAAATAAAATTGATTCTATTTCACAAATATAGATAATTTTGTGCAAGATTCTTACTTATTGCATAATACATGTTTTATGGGTGTATTCAACATACATAAAGAGCATAAGTAAAATTCTTCCATTAACTATCAAATCATGTCAAGTTCAAAGTTTCACGAATACCTATCTAGTTCAAATGGTAAGTGTAACTCTGTTTCATACTTGTTCATGGAGAAAACTAAATAATGCATATATAGGTAAAAATATACACTCCACTTCAAGGTATTCATGGAAATTCAAAATATTTAGGAAGCATAAACATATATCAATGAATAAAAGGTACAACATGTATATGAGTCTAAGAAATTCACAAGTCTATGCTTCCATCTCATTTCTACTCATTAAGATTTAAGTTTCATCTCTTTTATTGAACAAAAAAATAGGAGTAACACAACTTTACCCTAAAAACTAAACACACTCATGAACAAAATTTTGTGAAATCCAACACATAATAATTGATTCTAAGTGAACATTTGTATCTTCAATCATGACATAAATAAGAGAAACTTTTGGAGGTTCGAATAATATCTCACACCATATTCATTACATCTCGACTTATATTTAGGATTTTTACTAAGAGAGATTCTCAATTGAAATTTAAACAATATGCAATGAATTTAAAAAATTCCCTAATTTATATATGAAGGCAATTATTGAAACTCAAGTCACCCTCAAACCCATCTCCCCATCCTTTCATTGAAAAGAATAATACTGAAAGACTCTAAAAGATCTTCGCAGAGGAAATCTAAAGCTAAGCAACGTTTTAAGGAAAACTTTGATAAGAGCAAAGGGATTTCATTCTGAAATAGAGAGGAGTAATTAAATAGTTCATGATAACTCAAAATCACTTCCAACACTTAACAATTATACTCGATTTATCATCTTTAAGAAAAGCACAAACAAAGATACAAAAAATCTCACAAGCAACAAAGGAAAATCTACCAAGGTAATAGGCATTTTCCAAATTTTGTATCTTTAGGAGAAAATCAGACCACCGTGGCAATACGTTGTATTAAATAATGGATTGGAATTCTCTTATTAAAATATATTAGCTGCAGTCCCTTACCACTCGTAGATTAAGACCATCAATTTTAGCATATCCTTCCAAAAGGAAATCTATCGTACTTATCATGTAAGACTTTGCACTATCCATGAAGAGAAATTGATATTAGAGTTAGATTAAGAGGAAGTTCATTTTCAGATTGAATTCCAATATGAAATCTATTGTGGTCTTAGCAGTCCACAAACCTTTCAACGTCGACACGGGTGATCATCTAGAAGTTTCTGGGTTAAGGATTCAAACAATTAACAACAAAATGGTAAACACAAGTTAATTACATCACTCTGTTATAGAACAAAGTATGCTCTATTGTATTGTGTTTTAAACTCTCAAAGAAAAAATATTCTTGATTTCATCATTTAAGACTATCGACTCCATATACATTTTCATACTGGAAAGTATCAAAATTCTATATAATAAACTCTTGACTCTCAGTGATAAGCAATAACTTCAAATCAGAAAATACATATGCAATTGATAATTCATTTTCTATAATAAAATAATGCATTTCAGATCCTACCTAAATATGTTTCAGTCTCTTCTTCTTCTTCTTTCATGTAGTTTTACCTTTTTCCCCAAATTCACTGTCTCTGATCCATAAGTGCCTTCCTCCCGCTTTTCATTACGAATAGCATCCAAACACGTCTCAAAGAAATAGATCGCTTCATTTAAATAGGTCACAACTTCCACCTCAGGAAAAGAATGACATTTGAGTAGCAACCAACTCTGTTGCACATTCTTATTCCATGGCTTGGATTGCAAATGAGACCCTTAATCATAATATTCAAAGAACTTGTGCCTATAGACATATAATCATCCCCTGTTCCTATTTTACACTTTTCTATTTGAAATATTTTGGATACAAAGATATAAATTTTGTTAGTGTTAGGAATGTCTCTCTGTGCCTTAATTTTATTTCCTTGTATTTCCACTCCCTCACATTCACCAAAAACCAAATGAAATTCAGGGTTGTTCATCAGTGTTAGTTATTTAATTGTCACACTCTTGAACAAATCAATTTTGATGGTTGTTGGTCTGTCATGATCATTACAAACATGTCATCCAGTGACCGTTTTACATTTGCAAACCCACCATTTTTTCCTTGACCATCAATTACACCTGTTCCCCTTAGATTAAAATCTGAAATTTTAGCAAAGTGCATCCATCTTTTTGAATTCTCCCCAGCTCGCTGGATCTGCGTGAGCAACTACAGTCCCGTCAAACTCAAAAATATTAGTGAGGTTGACATGGCCCATGGAAAATTAAATTGTTTAAAACAAATTTCTTGTTGGAAAGCATGAGAAATACGACTGATGTCTTCTTACATGCTTTTTCTCATGCTCTCACAAATGCTTCAGTGGAATCATGCTTTCCATCGCCTACATCGTCGTGTCTCCTTTTCCATGCATGCTCAACTTCATTTTTATGTGCTCTCCACTTCTTCCACTCCCTTCCCCATCTTCTCTAATGCTTACTCCAACACTAACTCACCACCTATTCATCTCTAACTTCCTTCTATTAAATTTAAACTCTAGTTCCTCCCTTTACTACGCGCCACTCTCCCTCTTCAAAAACCATCCAACCTCCACGTTCTCTTATTTAAAACTCCAGATAATGAAATGATAACTCAAAGACATTTATAGTTCAAATTAGAAGTCACATTTTAAATATTCAATTAAAGTTAAGATTTAATATTTTTTTTTTATTTCCAGCTCATTATAAGTTGAACATCTATTGGAGTATGAGAAAGAGGGTTGCGACATCCTTCCTCGCTTAGAAAATACATTGTCCTCGATGTTTCACTCAATTCACTTCTTAAACCATCAATATATTTAAGATGCAAGTATCACATAATAAATACCTTTATTAACAACTATTTAAGACAATACAAAAGTGTGTAACCACGAGGTAACATTTCTTACTAAAACTTAAAACTAGTATTTATCTTCTTTTTTAATTGATTCTTTCCTTTAAATTTGTAAGCATTTCAGTAGAAGTAACACCCATATTCAACAAAATAATTCTCAAAGGCAGTGTGGGTGCACATAGAAAGCAATCAAAAAGTAAAGTAAACATGTACAAACATCAAGAAATCATCTCGTAAAAAAATTCTAAGTGAGTATGTGAATTCCATTACCACCTTACAGTTTTACAAGGTTAGATTACCTCTCTCTGACAATATTCCCCCTCTTATAATGTGTCGTTCCATCTGTTATACACACAAGAACAACATGAAAGCATTAGTTCATGTCGTTATCACAACCAAAATGAAAATCTAATATTTCCTTATCTCAATGTTTTTGGAAATAACTTACATAATACCCTTAAAGTAGAACCAAAGAACACACATACATGTGCTTACTTTACCATACCATGACATCATAATAAATTGAGCACATTACTGGGTGCCTTTTATCCACATTCCTGGCACACTCTTATATATACACACTCACAATATTTTTAGCTCAAGCATAATGTCAATACTTCATAGAAGAAAAGTTTCATGTTCTATATTCATGAGTAAAAATAATCATTTGAAGAAAAATGTAAATTCTCAATTAAAATAAGCTCTAGTTCACAACCTGATCATAACTAAGTATATCATTCATATGTACCATTTAACATGCGGTACTCACTAGATGAGAAAATTTATCCATCCATACTCACAATTCACCTGTAAAGGTTAGTGGATCCATTCTTCCATTTTTGTGACCTAGGCCCTCATGCCCATCTCATCACAAAAATATTTCAAAAGAAAATTTGAACTCATTTCATCATAATAAATATGCTTCAATTCCAAGACAATGTGAGTCAACATATGTTAAATATTAACATAAATAAGCATTCACAATTTTTGCTATGTAATGTAACTATGCTTGATTTCGGCATAGAGATTCCAACACATCATGATAATTCATCATTACATAAAATCAAATATAACAAGTATGTCATACATCGAGAGTATACATCAAAAGAAAAATCACTAGGGTCAATGAGGTAACAAGATACATAAGTGTCATTAGACATTTGTCCCTCTACAAATCCATGTCTCATAAGCATCATACAACTGTCCATCTGCTATCTCAAGACAAGAGTGTGGCCTAGGCATTTTTCCACCCAACCACAAAGACTTACACTCCCTTGGGATTCTACCTACTCACAAAATTCCCAACCCTGCAGCCTAGAAAAATACATAAGGCAGGGGGTATATGGTGCAGCCATGGAATTAACTACAAAGCACATATGCCTAATGTAGAACATAATCACAGATGTGGTAAGGAGATGAAACATAGGCAGTATATTTAAGAAAACAACTTTGGCCAAAGCATTTTAATACCATATTTCTAATGGCAAGCAGAGTGAAAAATAAAATATCACTTCTACCCTTCCATCTTTTACCCACATTCAATACCCATTACCAAAAGGTAAGCTTTCCAATTATCTCATATAGTAAATTAAATAATGTAACTCATGCATTTCATATATTTTATTTTCATACAATAATGTACCAATCCGATACGTGGAAATTACACAACAAGTCTAATAGTCAAGAATCATGTCTTTCATCATGAACAATCACATACATCATAGGCAATCACATATTTTGAGCCATCTGATCAAATAAAACATAATACATAAGAAGGAGGAGGTGTTGACCATTCTATCAAGAACACCAATATTGTATCATTACAAAAATAATTCTAATCCATTATAATCAATAAATGTCGACCTACTCATGGAAAATCAAGTTAAAACACCTCAAGTATAATTTCACACAATGTCTCATGCATCATTACCCATGTGTTAGTAATATCATATTAGAGTCATAAATTATACTTTTGACATGGATTATGTCATCTCAAGGATATCGATGTAATGCTCCTCATATCATCAAAGCTTACATCAAATTCATATAGCTCAATGTATATTATTTCATGCAATGTATAACTACTATTTACAACCATGTTCATTCTATTGTTCTTTAACATTTCATAACTGATAAAACATATTTCAAAAAAAATATGAATGCAAGCATAAGAATGGTATGTTCTTCGCAATCAACTCCCTTATACATTCTATCAAATTTCCATGCTAAAAATGAGAGAGAACATCAATTCATATCACATAAATAGCAATAAAGAACACACATCCTAGCCACCTCAAGATCATAAGAAATCTCAAAATCAAAGTTCACAAATTTTCAATTCAAAATCTCAAAGATGAATCATTGTCTTGCGTGATTGAAGTGTTTTTTAGATTGTAATCCTAAGAACTACATGAACGTATCCTCTCCCCTCACCTTTATGGATCTTGGGTGTAAGAGAAATTCATGTGATTCTTCTAGAGTGGCTACCTCCCGAGAGCTTTAGCATAGCCGGTGAGAGTGGATGCCCAACCGGTAACAGGCTAAAGCCAAGCCCTTCCAAACCGGTATACAAAAAATGCTATTGTGATTAATGTCACAATAGACAGGTGTGAATTTGATGTGGCAACCAAAATCTCCTCCAGTACCCTAGTGGTGCGTTAAATTCCTGACATCGTTAAGGTGAAAGCCTTGCTTTGAACAGATTGGGAGAGCCCCCTTTATTGGGAAAATGACTTGATCACAACCACCTGAACGGATGTCCTTATTACAAACTGCTATTCTAGTTTTCCAAAAACCCTCTATCTGTTGGCATGGAAGGTCAGAGACCGACTAAGACACCCCACATTTTTATGGCTTTTAGTAGAGATAACAACCCTTTGGGGTCCGAAGCTTGGTATGCCTGAGAAGTGAGTGCATATGTAAGGAGGAGCCCGTGCTTCAAAGCTTCTAAGTTATCCTCTAAGAGTAAGTGTAGCTGAACTTTGGTTCAAGTGGGGATTCAACAAATATTGTCCTGGCTATCCTAGGATTGTAACGTGTTTGTTTTGGTACTACAAACATTCTACTTAATGTGTTTTACATGGGTGTATCACTTAAACAATCGAAACTATCAAAACACACAAACTGTCAATCTTGAACATGTTGAAAATGATCTGTAACTTGAACTATCTGTCAGAAAATAGCATGATTTATCTTGGGAAATGCAAACTAGTCCTAACAGTCTGATTCTGTCAAACATCTTTTTTTCATCATTTGCATAGTTTCATGCAAAATTGTGCAATCTTCGCATCAATCGGTGAGAATCTTAGGGTGATACGTATCACACTATCATGTGACATTTTGCAAAAAGTGCATTTTTTGTCAGTCTTTATTCTGTCAAAACTGGTGTCATTATTCATGCGAAGCAAGTATTTCTTCACACGGTACGGTGAGAATCTTTGCACGACATAGCATTTTGTCATGCGAAACTGCAGTCCTTTGTCCAAAATAGCAAGCTAAAATCTATCAGTTGGTTATTCTTCTATCCAATCTAGTCTCTGATATGGGTCTGTTTTTCTACCATTCATCTTTAGACAGTCTAGAACTTAGTTTCTTGGGTTGAGAACTACGTTATTCTTTCTTAAACTGGTCTTGTCTCATGTCTTTTTGATCTATTTCATCTGTGTCATCATGCCTTGTGTCGCAATAGTCATCTCTTGGCTTGTTTAAGCCTCATCCTAGATGATTTGCACCAAGGATACTTCACCTTTTGGCATGTTCTATGCAACTACTTTGAGACAGTTTCAAGCTTGGTCCTAGTCCACTTTCCTTGTTCAAAATTTTGTCTATGACTGTCACAACTCGAAGTGGAAAAACATATCCTTCAATCAATCAAGACAAATCTATACTTTCCACACCATCACCGGCTACATCTAGTGAGGGATCATCTTGATCTCCTTCCCTGGTACGATGACCTTACGCTAAATGGTCATTTCTTTTGGGTCTTAGTAGGGTTCAAAATCCTTTATTCTAAGAAGACTCACATTCAGAGAACACTCAATCTTTTCATACCAAATTTTTACATCTTGAATCCTTGCATTCTACCAATATGGTAGATCATAGTCAAATGGGTGGACCCATTTTCACCCACACTGAAAACCCTCCTCCTCAAGAGGAGAAGGAGATAACCCGAGAGGATATCATAGAGGCCCGAAATGATAAAAACTTCATGAAAATGATGGCGGTCCTAATGAAAGAAGAGAAGGAGAAATACCTTCTCAAATTAGCCACCCAAGGTGCTAAACTTCCCTCTGATTACAAGGTAGAGACACTTATTGAGAAACAGGAAGAGACTAAAAATAACCATTTGCAAAAAGAAATGCAAACTATGCGAGATCAACTTTCTCAACTCTTGAAAGAGAAAGACAAACTTGTTACACAATTCATGCTGGAAAGCATCTGTCCTTTCCCATTTGATAAAGATCTTCACATGCCTCCTTTTCTCAAAGGAGTTGAACTTCCTAAATATGATAAATACTTGGGTACATCTGACCCTCAAGACCATTTGAGAGAATTTGGTGCTCTCTCCATGGAATTCATACACGATACAACCTATCTTATGCATCTTTTCCCACATAGCTTGGGAAGATCAGTTATGGAATGGTTTTCTAGACTACCAACTGGCATCATAAATTTTGATGAAATTGTCAATTTATTTCTACAACATTATTCTCACAACATTCAACATTTAGTTCACATTCGAGATCTTTGCAACTTGAAACAAAATAATAGGGAATCTTTCTTGGCATTTCTCCAAAGATGGAGACAACTCTATACATGATACTCTCGCAAGATACCTAAATCCAGAAAGTTAGACATCTTTCTCGATAATCTTCTTCCCAACTTTGGGTATCAAGTACAGCTCCAAGGTCCTCTGACCTTTGACGACATGATTAAACAAGCTATCAGAATCAAGACATTTATGATCAAGAAAGGAGAATTGACCTTACACAAGGAAAACAAACATGGGTCTTCTTCCTCAAGCAAAGATAAATCCAAATTTCCCAACAAGAATCAAAATGTTGTGAATGATGGTGTTTTAGATAATGTGACTGCTAAGCCTTCCAAAGCTACCTTTAATCTCACTACTATGATGCAAGCGGCCAAAGCCATTGAAAAGGCTATGGCCGAATCCAAACCAAGTACTTCATAATTTTTTGGATCTAAATCTTGGGCTCCTAGGCCCAAGCATGAATTCACTCCTTTAGGAGAACCTCTCGAGGTTGTTTACAAGACTCTTGTAGACAATCATTTACTTACTCCTTTGGATAATCCATGACCTTATGATCCACAACCAAGACCCCCTTAGTGGAATGAATCCGCTTATTGTGATTTTCACCAAAACAAAGGTCATAAAATAGGTACTTGTTTTAAACTATGCCATAAAATCTAGGATCTCATCGTTAGTGAGGTTATTGCTGTGGGAGGTCACAAAAAAAATTATGATCACCAAGCTTTCAAGGACCCATTTCCTCCTCATGGAAAAGGTGAATCGTCCAAAGGAAAAAATACTGATGCTAAGGTCAACTATACTTACACCAATAATGACAATGTCATTAATATGGTTGAACCTGTTGACACTGAATACTGTAATGTCATCATTCTCAAGGGAAAATAAGATACTTCTAAGTCTAAAACACATTTCATTTTGCGAGGGTCTGCGCCTCAGTCTTCTGAACAAGGACAGTCTCAAGTTAGCACTAATGTTGTTACTTGATCTCGCGCTAAAGTCATTCTCAAAGGCCCTGAGCCTCCTATATCTACATCAACTCAACCTTCAGACAAATCTAAGGTTGACTCTGTTACTAAGAATCCCAAAGTCGGTTCCTCATCTAATGCTACCAATTACAGCATTCTTGATCAATTACAATGTACTAATGCTCAGATAACTATTTTTGAGCTCCTAAAATAGGGGAATCCTGGACAAAGCCCTCACTGAGGCGAATGTCCCAAAAGATCTTGATCTTGACCGACTTCAATCTATGGTAGGTCACTTGACCTCCTCACATTACTTGTCTTTCTCTGAGGAAGATGACCATTCTTTGAGTCACCCGCATAATAATCCACTGCACATTGAAGTCATGATTGGTCCCAAGCGTGTTCACCATGTTATCATAGATAATGGCGTTGGTCTAAATATTTGCTCTGCTAGTTTCCTTATTGAGTTAGGCTATGGCGAAGATTACATTTATGCTCACAAAAAGATTACCATTAAAGCCTATGATGAGGAAGAACATAAATCCAAGGGGCTAGTTGTATTGCCTATAAGAGTTGGTCCTATTGAACATGATGTTATCTGTCAAGTGCTTGACATTCCTTTGGCATACAATATTCTACTAGGAAGGCCATGGATCCATGAAATGCAGGTTGTTCCTTCTACATACCACCAGTGCATTAAGTTCCCATTCCAAGGTTTTGAAGTCACTATACCTGCTAATACACGCTATGACTGCAATGCTCTCACAAAATCTGTTGACATCCTTGTGCCTACTAATAGGGAATCTATTGAAATCCTTGAAGATAAATTAAAAGACATGGAAAAAAGTTTGACACTCAAAGAAATTGGCATGGGGGGATATCAGATTGAACATGTGCTATCTATTACAACTTTGCCATTGTCTCCCCGTTCTTATGGGAGACCTTTTGAGAGCACTAAACCTTCTACAGTTCCTCCTCCAACAAAATATGGTGGTACTTTTGTACAAGCCATAGTACCATTACAAGAAGAATCTGAAGGCAGAGCTATCAAAGCTTGGATCTATAAAGGAGAAGACAATTCTAAACAAACTCCTCATTATGACATGAAACCTGAAACTTATGGCAAAGGTTTATCTATTATGCAACATTTTGGCTACAAAGGAAATGGTCCCATAGGTACAAATCATAAGGGCTTGATTGCACCACTTGAAGCTATTGGTCGCAGGACACGCGACTCTATAGGTATAGGCTTCCAAAAACTCACATTCCAATTGGGAATAAATAAGTTTTTACCTTGAGAGGATAAGATACCAACACCTGTAGAAACACCTAAAATTGCAGAACCTGCAGACAACTCTAATGAGGATACTTTTCCTTATCCTATTCCACCAGACTTGGCAGCATTCTTTGTTGAGCCAGATAACTTTGTACCACGTGTCAGTACAGTAGACACTGATAGTGATTCTGATACCACCACTTCCATTGCTCCATTAACTTATGAAGAATGGAAAGAAATATATACTCTAAATCCTGGTCATCACAATGATTTATACATACCACCACACTTTCAAGAATAGTTTGACCAAGAATTCCAGTCACTTCTCTTTACACAAGAGGCAGCTGATGCTACAAACACTACTGAGGTACCTAGGTCAAAAGGTACTCATTTGACTATAGCAAAGGTTCTAGGAAGAACCCATCCCAACTGGGGACAAAGAGTTGATTTCACTCATGTTCTTGACATGATACCTAATGATGAAACAGACTCTCATGAATATGAGTTCGACAGCTTGTCATATGCCACCTCTGATAGAGATATAGATATAGCTAATGCTTATGAAAACCTTCTCAAAGTAGGTGAATGGTCTAGTGTAGGGTCACATGGGTCTGACTCCCTAGGTGTTAACATGTCGTCTACTACAGTCATTAGGAATCAAAGGAATTTGACTATACCTCTGGATGAGATCGCTTTGGGTCTTGACTTACTTGTTCATGCCTTTGATGATTATACTGTGAATGCACTTGAATCCATCACTCCTCTTTCACTTCGCCATCCTAAGCTTATAGACTGGAACTCTACCTCCTCAGCTAGTGAAGTCCTTGCATTCCAGAATGATTACGCTCTTGCCTATTACCTACACATTGTCAAACCTATAATGTCTCCTACTAGAGAAGAAAGTGTCAACATGACCCAGGCGGACATCAAGTATCTTAGTCACAAAATTAAAAGAAGAAAAAATAGGCGCTCTGATGGTGAAAACCACCTTGTGGCAGTATCAGAGCCTAAAACAGTCAAAATAAAAGACGTATCCAAGGGTGAAAACCTCTCCAAGGCACCCAAGGATGAGATACTTGATGCCCTCCCAAGTCATTTTTAGGAAAGATCATCTATTCTTATTGAACCAACTCAACCTATCAACTTGGGTATAGAGGCAGAACCTCAGATTATTCACTTGGCACAATCACTATCATAGGCAGAAAGAGAGGAATTCACTACATTCTTCAGAAACAAAAAGATTAACTTTTCATGGAAATATTCAGATATGCCTGGATTAGACCCTAATCTAATCATGCACCATTTGTCTATTGCACCAGGTGTTAAGCCAGTCAAGCAGAAGCTTCGTAAAATGCATCCATATGTAGCTCTACTTGTCAAAGCTGAATTAGAGAAGTTGCTTAAGGCAATGTTTATTAGAGTAATTGATTATGTCGAGTGGGTCTCTAATATTGTTCCAGTATCCAAACATGATAAATCTATAAGAGTCTGCACCGACTTCAGAGACTTGAATTTGGCATATCCTAAGGATGATTTTCCATTGCCTAATATTGATATGATCATAGATATGATAGTTGGATATGAAATGTATTCACTAATGGATGGTTTCTCTGGTTATAACCAAATAAAAATTGTGCCAGAGGACCAAGAGAAAACAACTTTCACATGTGCCTGGGGCACCTTCTATTGGAATATCATGCCTTTTGGACTCAAAAATGCAGGTGCTACATATCAACGAGCTGTTACCACTATATTTCATGACATGATGCATAAAACAATGGAAGATTATGTGGATGACACTTTGGCTAAGAGCATGGATCGAAAGAAACATCTTGCTGATCTAGGTCCTATACTAGATCGTATGAAACAATTCAATCTGAGACTTAATCCTAAGAAGTGCGCATTTGGTGTAACATCTAGCAAATTACTTGGCTATATCATCTTTGCTAAAGGTATTGAAGTAGATCTTGCAAAAGTACAAGCTATTCTAGAAATACGGCCACCTAAAAATATCAAACAAATGAGAGGTCTTCAGGGTTGATTGCAGTCTATCCGGCGTTTTATCTCTCAACTAGCGGACAAATCCCAACCTTTTACCAAGACTTTGCACAAGGGTGTGACTTATTAGTGGAACAAAGAATGTGATGAAGGGTTCACACAAATCAAACAATATCTGGCAAACCCGCCTATCTTGATGCCTCCCATTCATGGGAAGTCACTTATACTTTACATATCTGCTATAGATACATCATTGGGTATCTTATTGGCTCAAGAAGACCAGCACAAGAAAGAAAGGGATATCTATTACATTAGTTAGACTCTGGTATCATATGAAATGAAATACTCTACTATAGAGAAGGCTTGCCTTGCAATGGTGTTTGCTTCACAAAAATTGTGACACTATATGTTGGCTCATACTACACATTTGATTGCTAAAATTGATCCTTTGAAATACTTACTCAGCAAAGCTACCCTCACAGGTAGACTAGCTAAATGGGTCATGCTTCTCAGTGAGTTTGATATTGAATATGGTGAAAGGAAAGCCATTAAGGGCCAAACGATAGCAAATCAGTTGGAAGAGGCACCTCTAGTTGAACATCAACCATTGCACATTGAATTTCTAGATGAGTCCATATGACTTCTTACACATCACTCATGGACTATGTTTTTTGATGGTTCATTTACCCAACATGGGTCAGGTGCTGGAATACTATTCATTACACCTCAACGATACTCATTACCAAAAGCATACAAGATGTTGTTTCCTTGTATGAACAACATCACAAAGTACAAAGCCCTCATCAATGGTATGAAGATCACCCTTGAGTGGCACTTAGATGAACTAAATGTTTTTGGAGATTCACAATTGGTCATCAATCAAGTCAAGGACATCTATCAGACAAGGGACGACAAGCTAGTACCTTATAAATGGTTGGTTGATGATCTCAAATAGTATTTTACTCATATCACATTTCAACAAGTTCTGAGAAAATATAATAAAGCGGCGGACACCATGGCTACTCTTGCCTCTATGCTGCAAATGCCTGAAAATGATTTTAGACATGAATTCCTGGTGGAGACGTTATGCTACCTAGCCTATGACTCCCCTGACTCCTAGATGATCTATTCTGTCATAGGACATGACTCATCCCGCTGCCACCACATATTTTCCTACCTATGTGACCAAATTATTATGGCCACTTACTCCCGGAATGAGAAACGTTACCTAATCCGCAGTGCTTCATGGTTCATCATCATTGCTAATGACTTGTATAGACGTGGTCTAGACAGTACCCTCCTTAGGTGTTTAGAACCTGATGAGTCCAAACAAGTGTTAGTAGAGGTGCATGAAGGCATCTGTGGGTCACACACTAATGGCCTGACATTGGCCCATAAACATATTAGATCTGGTTACTATTGGCCAGATATGGAAAAATAAGCAACACAGTTTGCTAAGTCCTACAAACAATGTCGATTACATGGAAACCTGATTCATGCTTCAGCCAAGGAGTTGATTCCATTCATTACTTTCTGGCCATTTCAATAATGGGCCTTTGATTTGGTGGGTCAGATCTACCCCTTGTCCTCCAATGGACATAAGTTTATCATTACAGCTACGGATTATTTTACTAAGTAGGTGGAGGTAGTCCCTCTCACTGTTGCCAGTGGCAAAATAGTAGCAATGTTTATTCTCAATTACATCATCTGCAGGCATGGTGTACCCTCAGCGATTATCACTAATAATGGGGGACAATTTTAAAACAAGGATTTGACAGAGCTATGCTCTAAGTTCAAAATTACTCAACACTGGTCTTCCATCTATTATCCTCAGGGTAATGGACAGGCGAAAGATTCCAATAAAATAATCCTTAAGATCCTGCACCACACAGTACATAAATTTGGATGAGATTGGCATCTCCAGATCAATCCAGCTCTTTGGGCATATAGGACAAGTATAAGAACACTAATAGGGGCTACTCCCTATGCATTGGTTTATGGAGCAGATGTTGTGCTACCTATTAAGGTTGAGATTCCTTCCCTGCGAGTCTCTCTAAAAGGCCTCGTTACTGATGAAGATACTAGAATATCTCAGCTACAAGAGCTAGAATTACTTGATGAACATCACCAAGTGGCGTTCGATCACCTGAGACCATACTAGAAGAGAATGTCTAAAAGCTATAACAAAAAGGTTAGACCAAGGGACTTCTAAGTGGGTGACCTTGTTCTGAGGGAGAACCCTAAGAATCAACAACATCGGGTCCAGAAAGGCAAGTTTGAACCTAATTGGCTCGGTCCATATATTGTTACTGTAGTGTTTGGGTCTGGTACCTATCAACTCTCTACTATTGAAGGAGAACAACTCAAAGAGCCCATCAACGCTCTTTATCTGAAATGGTTCTATAGCTGAGACATCTTCAGTATGCTCATGTATATACTAAAGTCCTGAAAAAATCTTAAAAATCTAAAAAAGTCCTGAAAAAATGATCATCTTAGTGAAAACCTAGCGATAGGTGCTTTGATGTATCTCCAAAAAAATTATATATTCCAAAAATACAAAAAATTATAAATTGAAAAATACAAAAAAAAAAAAAAAAGGTGCCACTGATGAAAACCTGGGAAACAGGCGTCATGGTAGCAAAAAAGGAATTTCTGCCAACAAGGGGAAAACCTGGTAAACAGGCGCCTCTTGTTCCACAATGCTCTATCTATCACAGCAACACTTGGCTTTACACATTTGCTTTCCTGCATTGTTGCTTTCCTACTTTCATTTTCTTTCAGTTCCCGTCAAGACACCAACTCACATGGATTGAAACTGGTCATACTCTCAGCAAGACCCTCCTGATCTAGGGGGCACTATCCTATTATCTTTTGGGATCTTCTTTGTGACAGTCACCAGTGGTTCTCACTGCGTCTGCCTACTGTCACTTAGCTTAGACTAAGATGTCTCTTCATGAGACTCTCTCTCACATCAGTCACTAGTGGTTCTCACTGCATCTACCTACTGGTGTATAGCTTATGCCACGATCGCTTCATTTGGGCATCTCTCTTGCGTTAGTCACCAGTGGTTCTCACTACGTCTACCTACTATTGCTCTTCTATCAAGATTTCTCACATTTGTTATAGTTGGAGTTATCCTCACACGCTTTATCTATCGATACTCAGTCTTGATGATTCTATGCTTTAGTTTGTACATATCTTTTGGTCACTTTTGTGACACTTTGGTTCCTTTGGGAACCCTCCTGACTTGTCATTGATTTTGCGCCATACGCTTGGGGGCAATCACATCTCATTTATCCTCACAACATATGCCAAGTTAGTCATCATTACTTGGGGACATGGGCCCCCCATTTGATCACATATTTGGTTTATACCTGAGTCAGTAATCTTGTCATTTCTCAAGGACAACTCGCTACTAACACAAACTGGTGTTTTTCAACACCACCATCAACAATGTTTTTTAACACTATCTTTGGACACATCTGTGTTTTTTAACACATCTCAGATATCTCAACGTAAAAATCTATCGATAACATTCAAACACAATGCACTCACAAGCACAATGGTGTTTTTTAACGCCTCATACACATACACATTCACAAAACTTTGAAACTAGCTAAGCTATGATTGAAAATTTCTTTGTATGTTGTCTATTCTTATGGATTTCATTGATATTTTTCTTTGTCTACTGCTTGTTGGTGTAGTCCCGATGATCCGGCAACATCAAATAAACAAGGTGTATGTGATAAGAGCTCCCACAATAAGGTGGAACAGCCTCACATCCCTCGATCTTGTTTATTCGTACGCCATGGTGAGGTTGGTACTATCTCCTTGCTTGTTATTACTTTGATTGTTATTATTTTATTTGTTATTGATCTGTTTGTTTACGCATGATCAAACTCATGGTTATCTTGGCTCTGAATGCCTCGATACTGGTGTACTCTTGCAATATTAACTGGAAACAATGTTCAGGTCATCTTGGCTTTTGTGCCCTGGTGCTTACATTCATTTCCCACATTTTCATCTGATAATAAGTCATATTCATATCCTTATGGTTGCATTATGGTGCCAGTAAGGGTTGTATCGACTTTGATGTTCCAAAAAAATGCTCAATGATGATAAACATACGATGGGTCTCACAACCATGTCTTAGAATTTCACCTTCATATTGCATCTAGCATAGGATTGCATTTTCATTCTAGACTTGCATTGTGACAATAATTCGGTGTTCTCTTCATTCCATTCTTCTGGGTTCATACTTTGGAGAGTTCTTCTTCACTGTTTGCATTTCATCACTACTGCACAGGTGTTCGATCCTCGCTCTCGATTCTTCACATGTTCTTTGGTTAGCATTTGTCATCCTACATGAGATGTTAGTACCATATACATATTCATATCCATATAAATTCATAATCATTTACACATTGCATTTACGTAATTCATATTCATAATTCATATTCACCTATGCATTACATTTACATTCTCATTTCTACATTGCATTTACATAACATCATTTGCATACATACATCTTTGCATCTAAATCATACATGTTCTTTTCATACATCCATTCTAAACATGTTCATACATTTGCATACATTCTAATCATCTAACCCATCTAAGCATATAGGAAACATCTCATAAATGAAAATACACGATATGCAATGATACCAAAAGATGAGCTCATATATATATATATATATATATATAATGTGTCGATACAAATACAAAATGGTGCTACTCGAGCACGATCTATCTCAAAAAAATGGTGATATACTACAAGGATGCCAATGCATCAGATATACCCTATGATCTCATCTATCTGTCTATCCAACACCTAGCTCTGGCCCTCTCCCTTGTCACCTGGAGGAGGTGGAGGTGGGGCCCTATCTGGAGGTGGTTCCATCTGCGCTCCCTCTAATCCTCTTGCATAGCTCGAGAACTGAGACACCTGCGATGCCTCGTTAGGCACCGCACCTATGTACGATGCAAAGTAATATGCGGCCCGTGTTGTTTGATGCCGCACCTCCTCCTGTGTCACTCGTAGCTGCTCCCGAAGATCCTGTATCTCCCTATCTCGGTCCATCAACCAAGCATGTTGTACAGCCACCTATCTAGTGAGCTGCCTCACCCTCTCTCACATGCGTCGCTGTCGGTCCTGCACTGCCTCCTGCTCTGCCTCCTGTACAGGCTGATCCTCCTACATCAGATCCTTCTATTGTGCCTCCTCCTGTGGAGGTACCTGCTGCTCCTCCAACTGCGCTGTTGTCCATCTCCGGGACTGCCTAGTGCTACCGCTGCCACTAGCTCTTGCATCCATCCCCATGTGTCATGTGGGGATGTCCATTTGTGTTGTCCGGGGTCATGGACCCTACTGTGCCCTCTGCTGTGGAGGTGGCATCGGTCCCTGCTGCACCTGTGGCTATATAATCTGTGGCTATACCACCTATCCTCTTCCTGCCATACCCACTGGATCTGTGAACCTAGAAAAAGGGTGTGTAACAAAATGCTCCCTATACTCGACGGTCATGCCAGCATCTACTATGTCTCGAAGATAGTCCCATTGAACTGGGACCAATGAGAAAATAGCAATCGTGGTATGCCCCTGATCCAATGGTGTACCCTAGCCTCTCCTCACCTCATCTACAAATCTCGCATATATGGTGTAGTCCTGCGAGATGTCCTGAGGGCGCCCGAACTGCCGCCATACCCGCCTCTGCGGGAATCTCTCAATCATTGTGATGATGCGACCAATCATCGCACGAGAGCAGAACATGTGGCTCAACTACTCTGCCACATCATCCCAAGCCTCTGTGAGCCTCCACGGCCTCCATATCACTGCTGATAGGTCATCAAGATGAGCTCGCCACTGATCAATCTTACCTAGTTTGGGCTGGGTAACCATGCCTCTGTATCTGCATATATAAGGCTCCAAGGGCTGCCTCATATCCTTGCATATGGGTCTAGTGACGGGAAGATGCTCCCATGCCCATATCTATAGCACAAACACCCCTGCAGCCATACTCTTCACCTCTCGATAGACAATCTCATGTATCTCATGATACATGTGTGCTAGCATACACTGGCCCCATCCATAATGTCTTGGTCGGGCCATCATCAGCTGTAGCATCCTACCCCAGTCGCACTCTAGACCGTGTTGTCCACAGTCAGGCATCAAGTAGCACCCCAGGAAGCATGCTAGAACCACCGACAACCTGTGGGTCCCCCCATACGAACCAATCAGATCCTCCCATGGGATCACTCTGCCCATCACGAGGTCATCTTGGAAGACCTCTCTCAAATGCACTGTGCCCACCTTGGGCTGTGTCTCGTACTCAACCTGGGCGCTGACAAATGGTATCCTGAGAATCCTATATATATCCTCGGGAGTAATGGTCATCTCCCCCTGCGGCAGGTAAAATGTGTTCATTTCTGAATGGAAACACTCAACCAATGCACCCAATAAACTATGATTTACCTGAATCTCAGGTATATCACATAATGTGCTCAAGCCCAGTGTGTCGATATGTGCGGTCTCAGCATCATCTAGCTGAGCTATCAATCTGCTGATCGCTGGATGATGCGATCTGAATGCTATATCTACAAAGTCAACATGCAAGACATATGAACAATAGCGCATGATCAGTACTCACCAATAATCAGAGCATAATGCAATAATAAAGAATTCAAGACATCCTACAGACATTAATGACACTGACGCAATCACTTTTGGATGCGACGCAGACTTTTTCACATGTGAAAGGTCATTTCACGAGAAGAACATCTCTTTCGCATGACAAAGTGCTTTCTATCACGTGACATTTCTCTTTTGCGCGAGCTTTCATCCCAGCTCGCATGAGAAAATGTCTTTCACAAGGATTTCTCATGCGAAAGTGGGTCCACCCGCGCGCGAAACTTCGCTTCGAGCGGCACAAAACATAGTTTCTTCACGTGAGATTTCCCTACTGGGCGCGTGAAGAAACTACTTCTTCACACGAAGACCCATGTCCTACTACCTAAAAATGTGAAAAACAAGGTAAAAATTGACCGAAATGCAATAAATTTGAAGTACAAAGAGGTTTGTCGACCACTTACCAGAGGTCCGTACGCTATGGGCTGGTTGTGCCTCCTAGATCGCTCAAAATGATGACTGCTGTAGTGGACCACCATTTTGTCTTCTAGCTCAGAGCTCTTTTCTCAAAGTCGAAGGGTTCAAATGATTTTGAAAATTACCCTTTTGTCCTTATATAGGGTTTGACCTAATTTTTCAAAGTGCTCCATTTTGCATGAAAATTGCACTACCTAATTTGACCATCCTGAATCCATTTTTGTGATCAAAATTGAAATCTGACACTTCTATATCGCTCAAAATCACATTTTAAAATTTTTAGGAATGACGGGATCAAACGCTTGTGCAGTCGCCTTTCTGACATCGCTTTCTTGTCAGAATCTTATCATATCATCATTTTCTCAAATCTTTGACTTTTTCCCTCAAAAGTCAACTCTAGTCAACTCTAGTCAAACTTGGTCAACCAGACCTCAAAATCACTTGAAATTGCTTCTGCATCTTCTGAATTCTTCCATAATTTGTTCTGAGTTCTTCTTGATCTCCGATTCAACCTCTATCTACGATTTTTTGCTCTCTATCATTAATATGACGTGTCATCTTTCAATTTCACTCTTGAGGGGGCAGGATGATTATATCATTGAATCTATTTCAATTAATCTAATCTGATTTTCAAAAGTCCTCATTGCTAGAGGCATCTCATCACTTGGGGCATGTTCAGTTTTTCATACCTCACAGTCAAAACTGGGTGTTCCATGACTTTCAATCAATAAGGGCATCTTTGTTCCTTACATATTGTCATCTATTCAGCATCTGAGCAATCTAACTCAGATTCTTGAGGATCAAGCTTCGTTCTGGAGATGGTTCTCAAAAGCTACCATCTTTTCAGACAAGTATCGGGGCAATCTAACCCCGACTCCTGAAGGTTAAGCCTTGTTTGTTAGGAATAAGGTGTCTCAACCTTGGATAATTCATATTCTTATTATTTGTTCTGTAAAATGTATTTCTTACAAATAATGTTGATGTGTCGGCATCTTGAATTGTGTGTAAGGAGATCATGGCTAAAATGGTTATAACGAATTCCTATGACATGTAAGAGCTATTTTAGGAAGATTCAATGATAGGTGAAGACATGTGGCAACTGATAAATTTAAAAAATTTTGGGTTTCCTATTTTCTCGGAGAATGGTAAAACCCTAATACGATTATCTTTGGGAGTAGCCCTAAAAAGTGAAGTGCATGATATAAGCATTTTTTAGGGTTGTGAAGAGAAGTGATATGAGTGTATTGTTGGAACATTTTATGCTGCTGTGATTTGTCTTCAAGGTTTTGGAAATCTTCTGAAAGAACTTGCATTGCAAGTGTATTGTAAGCTGCAATAGTTTTGATCAATACATTGTGCAGGTTTTGGAGTGCTGGGGTTTTTACCAAAAGTTTTCCCCAGGGTATATCATTGTGTCATTCTCTATTTTTCTGTATACACGGTATGTGGTTGCAATATCTTTGTTAAAGTAGTTAACGAATCTGAAATTGTAAGGGTTTAAAATAATTTGCACAATACTTTCCTATAGAGATTAGCGTAGGAAGCTATTTCTGCACCTGAGTTTCCTTACAAGTGGTATCAGAGCTTGATCAACTTTTGATCCTAGTTGTTGGGTAGGGTTTTTTGATCTGATCTCAAGTTTGAGTGGGAGTTTTTTACAGAGCATTCTGAATCTTATTTGCAGACTGAGATGGCAAGTTCATCATATGGAAGAATGGAGGTGGAGAAATTTAATGGCACTAATTTCGAGATGTGGAAACTCAAGATGGAAGACATGTTGGAAGATCGTGACCTATGGGAAATCACTTCAAGTGCTATAAGACCAGAAACTATAGCTCAAGCAGTTTGGGATATCAAAGACTGTAAAGCTAAGGGCCTCATAAGACTCTGTTTAACCGATGTAGTTCTTCTGAATGTTCTAGATGAGAAAACCGCAAATAGTTTGTGGGAAAGACTTGCGGTCGTGTATCAGGCCAAATCTCTGGTGAAAAAGTTGTTCCTGAGGAAGAATTTGTACTCTCTACGAATGGAGGAAGGTGGACCCTTAACGGATCATTTAAATGCATTTAATCTATTGGCTGCACAGTTGACGTCAGCTGGTGTCAAGTTAGAGGAGGAGGATCGTTGCTACACACTTTTGTGTTCTTAACTAGATTCATGGGACCATCTTGTGATGGCTCTTGGAAGCACATTAGTCACCTTCAAAATGGATGATGTGGTGTCTTCTCTGCTATTAGAGGAGATGCGGAGAAAGGATTCCATTTTGGAAAAAGAAGCCCTTGTTGTTCGTGGGAGATCCACTGAAAGAGGGAAGAAAAATGACAATAAGTCTGACAATAAGGGCAGATCCAAATCCCGTGGGAAGTCAAAGACTTCCAATAAGTCCAAGGCAAAATGTTGGAACTGTGATAAATCTGGGCACTTTCATAAAGACTCCAAGGAGCCGAAGAAGAAGAAGAAAGGTTCAGATTCAGCTTCAAAAAGATCTCAAGAAGATGGAGATGCATTCATCACAGCTTTGGCAGCCCATGCATCTGATGATGTGTGGTTGGTTGACTCGGGTGCATTTTTTCACATGACCTCTCATCGAAACTGGTTCTCAAAATATGAAGAGTCCGATGGTGGAAAGGTGTACTTGGGTGATGATTCTCACCTAAAGATAGTTGGACACGGAAGGGTCACTATCAGATTTCCTAATGGATGAGTAAAGGGAATCAACAGAGTTATGTACATTCTGGGTTTGGCATGAAACGTATTATATGTAAGTATGTTTAATGATGTAGGTGTGCAAGTTGTTTTTTTGAAAGAAGGATGCAAGATTATGAGAGGATCGATAGTGCTTGCGAGGGGTACTAGGAGAGGTACCTTATTTCAGCTAGATGCATGTATTCCTCTATGTAATAGTTCTTCATCCTCACCATCTAAACAAGTAGTGAAGAAGTCTGTGG
>MU226755.1:1097179-1107179 GCA_018584345.1 Thuja plicata
ATATTTGGAAAGATAGAAATGCTGTTATTTTCTCTCACAGCTCTCTTGATACGAATGTTGCTTTGTTTAACAAAGCTTGTATATGTAATAATGTTATGATGCAGATTCAAGTTCAAGCCAATAAAGTAGCTCTGGAAGTAGCTCACCTGCAGGAGCTGCTCAATCATTGGGGCAATGCTCCCTGCACTGTTGCTCGGGTTCCTCCGGATGCCCTTTCTGCCAAGGGTACGCCTCCCAGAGGCCGTCGCCGTGGGCGCAGTTCTTTGGCGCGTTGCTCGCACACTCCTCGGTCCCAGGCTCCTCGTCACCACTCTCTGAGAGGTGGTGGGGATGGATGGCAGCGCCGCTCGGCTTCTACGCCTCCTCGGCCTTGTGGGTGGGCGCCGACTCCAGCGCAGTCTGCCCCTCCTAATGCTCCTAGTGCTCGCTGTGGCTTGGATTGGCCTCCTGCCACCTCTTCCAAGTTTCCCCACCTGGCTCTTGCTATCTCCCCGCCCAGGGCGGATGAAAAAGAAAAAGAAGATGATGATGGTTGGTCACTTCCCGACCCTCCTGTCAATCCCACTAAGGCGTGGGGATCGGATGATAAAGATCCTCCACCTTCTGCTACTGCTCTTGTTGCCTAATGGCCTTATGTTTTTTTGATGAATAGTTTTCATTTTTGGCTTTGCCGTGTGAACTCTGCGAGGTGATTTCTATATCCCCCGGCCCCTTTTTTCTGGATATGTAACTTTAATATTTTTAATAGAAAAGGCACTATTCATCAAAAAAGATTTAATTTTTTTTATTTCCATCTCATTATAAGTTGAACATCAGTTGGAGTAGGAGAAAGAGGGCTGTGACAAAAGACCAACTAAAATAGTAATTGCTACTTAGGATGTAGACATTAAACCAAACAACTATGAATCCTAAAGGAAATCTACCTATGCAAGATTAACTTAGAAGATAAAGTAGGAATAGAAAGATTCTAACACTAAATACATCATACATAGAAAGTGAACCTTAATCTAATATACATTAGCCTTAAACATAATACCAAGTCACTAATAACCAAAAAACAAGTGTCCGATCACTCACATTTATGTCTCTATTCTACTTAATTTTACTAAATTTGTCCTAAAGTAAAACTAGAGCTTATATAAAGTTTATCAAACAAGATATATCGAAAAGGCAAATTCGCATATATATTGAAGAGGAAGAAGAAATAGACACTTGGTAAAAATAAATTGATCAAAAGTTTCATCTTTTAACAAATAACTAATCTCAAAACAACCTATAAGATTGTCTTCAAATGCTCCAATACTAATTTTTTATATCACCAGTTTTAAAAGAACTTATCACCTCTTTTCACATAAAAATATAGAATGAGATCTAACATTTTAGAATTAAGAAGGGACAATGCATAAGAACTCATTGTTTGATGTATTTACTCTAGTGCATTTTAGAATCACACCAGCCTCATGATGTCAAAAACATGCACTCTGACTTAATGCATATGAACCTCATTCAAAATCATTCAACTTTACAAATAATCAAAGATATTCACAATAATACTTTTAAATCTCATTGATTAAAAATTAAATTATAATAATCCACATGTCTTCTATTTCCAAATTTGAAGAGTGCATATTCAATACAGAGAAAATGACGTACTGGGTGTACCAATATTGGACAGGCCACTTACAATTCTAGGTGGGAAAATGTACCTATGCAAGCTTATCTTAGAAGATAAAGTAGAAATAAAAAGATTCTAACACTAAATACATCATACATATAAAGTGAACCTTAATCTAACATGTGTTAGCCTTATACATAATACCAAGTCACTAACAACAACAAAAAAACAACTATAAAACTCAATTCATCAATCACCCACTTAATTTTACTAAATTTGTGATAAAGTAAAACTAGAGCTTATATGAAGTTTATCAATCAAGACATATCAAAAATAAAAAATTCTTGTATATATTGAAGATGAAGAACAAATAGGCACTTGATAAAAATAAATGGATTAAAATTTTATAATGACAATGCATAAGAACTCATTGTTTGATCTATTTACTCTAGCACATTTTATAAATTTCTAAAATTAATTTTCTTAAAAGTATATTTTATATATACATTGGAAAAACAATTTAAACTTTTAAAACATTTAAGAAAATCTATATGAAGATAGATATTCATCCACAAAGAATCATAGCTATCTTATAGGAAACACACGATGTTTTGGGTGATTTTTATATAGTCCACAACAAATCTCAGCTATCCAATACAAGAGTCTGAGACTTCAAATCAAAACCTCTTTAACTAAGAGCGAAGAAGAAATTTACCAAAAACATAACAGCCTCGTGATGTCAAAATGTTGCACTCTGAAGTTTAAAATCATTCAACTTCACAAACAATCAAAGACATTCACAATAATACTTTTAAATCTCATTGATTAAAAACTAAATAATGATCTACATGTTTCCAAGCCAAAAATTCCACATGTGAAGAGTGCAGATTCAATCAGAGAATCGGGCGTGCTGGGTGTACCCATATTGGACAGACCACTTACAATTCTAGGTGGGAAAATGTACTTATTAATTATATTTTATGTTTTCCATCTGTCATTCTTCTTGTTAAAGAGTACAATCGCTGCAATTTAATACTGATAACACATAAGCCATAAATAAAAAGGTAATGCCTTGCACATGCTACACCAAATCTGAGAATGTGACTACTTCATCTCCTACAAACTACCATTCTAACTCAGCGTTTCCTACTCATGCTTCAGAGCCGTCCATCAGAGAAGATTTCTATCACATATAAATCCTCTTTGTGTCGGCAAATTCCATCAGAGAAGGTTTCTATCACATTTAAATCATTTTGTATGCAATTAATAGCAGATGGAGAGCCGCAAACTGTTTCACATTCTGTCATAGTTAGATGTGTATGTACGTATTTCCACAGTGGGTGCGGCGAAATATGGAATGCTTGATTGTGAGTACATACCTATTTCTCTCATAATTAGCTGTGATTGATTGTTTTGTATGATTGGGTTTTTCTTCCGTTCTGTAACTGGGAACGACTGTCCTTAAAATAGGAAATGCACGAAATATCAGAGAAAATAAAGAAAGCTGCGATTTGTCATGGTGTACGTAATTAATGGTACTGCCCATCTATTAAAAATATAATTTATTGAAAATTGGTTAAAATTATTGTTCAAAGGTGAAAGAGATTTCTACAATTAATAATAATAATTAATTGTTTTTGGATTAAATTGTATCAAATATTTTTTAGATGAAAATATTTAACACAATTTAATCTAAAAGCTATTGTATGTAAAAATTATACTGGCGTTTAATGTCTCTTCCAAGGGGTAGTTTAATTGTATGTTATAACCTGCTAAGGGGTAGTTGTCTTTTAATGACTGCAGAGATGTGACACTTGTTTATATTTTAATGGAGCATGTGCTGCCCTTCTTGTATTATTCTTTTGTATTATCTGCATTATTTTAATAATAATAAAAAATATTATTTTTATCTATTTAATAAGGTCAACAAAATTTATTGCACGATTTAATGACCTTTTTCATTTGTACTTTTTAAATTCATCCCAATATCTATTTGTTCATAGTTTTTTTTAAATGAAATTATTATTATTGATGGAATAGTTATATATGATATATATTTTGTTTAAAATTAACATTTAATATTAATAAATTTAAAATCTTGTCATTTTGTGTGGGGTTGGAAACTCTTTGGCAATTTAGAGTAAATTAAAATTTTCTATTATATTTATTGAATTTTTATTTACATTGAATTGTAATAGTTTAATATTAAATTAATACATTTCAAATGTTTATACACGTTTATTTCTTGATTTTGAACTTTGATTATTAGAGAAGTTTAGTCTCATGTTAGTAATGTTATTGTACAATTATAACCATCACATACAAATTGAATATGGTACTATAAAGTGATAGAGTTATTTAAACATGTGAAGACAATTCAAATATGAAAGACTATAAGAACCAATCTCTATAATATATTCACTTTATTCATTATGTGCAATTTAATTATGATTCATGTCTAGGTGTTCACATCAAAATTAGTGTAGATTTTGACTTATTTTTTTACAATCTTGTTTAACTATGTTATTTTTTAATACCAAAATGTTAGATGACTTATTCATTGATGTGAATGGTAGAGTACAACTTCTCCAATATATATCTAATAGCATCAGACTGAGATAGATGATATTAAAATGATATAAAGTTTACTATTGGATATCTCAATAAAAATATTAACCAAACACTAACATACTTTAAAGAAAAACCTGGAATTTATTAAAGTTTAATTATGATACAATGTATTGAGGGGATGTGTTTCTTACATCCTTTTACTTGTTTACCATAAGAGGTATTTCAAGGACACAAGGATGGGTCACAAACATTTCCATCCTACTACATATTTAAGTGCCAAATAATTTGGATACAATTTCTAAATCTCACAATTTACTCACGAAATAATAAGAGATGACTACCCATCCCTGAGAATTCCAACCTCGCGGGACACTGTCAAGCCTTACTCGCGACTCCCATTGCGGACGAGTCCATTTCTTGCTCCAAGACTACGCCTTACCCCAAACATCAAGTGCCCATCACTTGACTACCTTAACATACACCCCGTGGAGTGGTAGTGCATGTCAAACCTCCTTGGCTCTGCATCCTTTGTATGCACTGCACACACGTCCTCGAGCCACCATAACTCTACTCCTGTCCAACTCCGTTGAACCCCTGCTTACTCACCAATAAACCTCACCATCTTGTGATAAGGAAAGGCTACTCCATTTCACCTCTATATATACGTAGATACCTCATGCTTACCGCAAGACATGAGGGAAGGAATACTCTGCTTTGTCCCTCTTGAGGGGGTCGGCCAATCCAGCCTTCTTGGTGCACCGAGGCACTTATCCTCCACTATTACTCCTCGGACCCACACTAAGCGAGACCTACACCACAACCGTGTGCCCAACTTCCAAGCGATACAGTCCCAAGATTGCACCTCGAATCCGTCCTTGATGGGATCCTACACTGCGACCATGCGTGCCTTGCACTCCACATAGCCCCATCCGTTCAGTGAATTGCCATCCCCTTACATATTCCCCCACTTTAAAATAGGCGACGTCCTCAACGCTAGAAATACCAACTCAAGGCTCGCGCTTTTCCACCTTAGCACTTGTCAGCAAGATCTACATATGCCTCTTAGACTTCTCTCCACACCTTGGATGAAACTGCACAACCTTGGAATACTACTGCCATTGCATCGTTTCTATCACCGAAACATACTTGATGCTGCCAACATACCACATGCTGACCCCTACAAGAATCCACTCCATGTCTAACTTCAACTGAGCTGCCCAATTAAATGGAACTCTGAGAACCGTATACCAAATACTTATGTCTCCCACTTAGTCTACTACAACACCCAAATTTTGTCTTCCACCTTCCACTATCCAAGAACCATTCCCAACATCCACTGAAAGACACGGCTCCACAACCCACTTGTCACACCACTTTTTGCTTTCCCAAAGTTACATGTATCCTACTCCCAGCTTCGTTGACTTCTGTCATGTCACTTTGCTTGCCTATTGACTGGCCTCATGGCATGCCCTACACCTATACTCCCAACTCAAACAACCCAACCCAGAATGCCCATCGTCGACTTGGCCCCCTTATGCTTTCATCCGGGACCACGGACCTGCACCCACCAGAAAAGCTCACCACAGTCTGATAAGGCGAGGCTACTCCATTTCATCTCTATATATACGTATATACCTCATGCTTACCACAAGACATGAGAGAAGGACTACTCTGCTTCATCCCTCTTGAGGGGGTCAGCCACTCCAGCCTTCCTGGTGCACCGAGGCACTTACCCTTTGCTGTTACTCCTCGGATCCGCACTAGGCGAAACCTACACCACAACCCTGTGCCCAGCTTCCAGAAGAAGAAGAAGAAGAAGAAGAAGAAGAAGAAGAAGAAGAAGAAGAAGAAGAAGACAATTTACTATCTATTATTTATTTTATATATTATTTTCATTTTCATTTTATTTTTTAAAAATATTTGACTATTTAGGAAGAACTTATTTTAATTTTTACAGTTGTAAATGTGGTTGGTAATTGTAAACATAATTTACACATTATGCTTACTTAGGCTTAGTTGGCATAAGTTAGTTGTCCAAGTTACTTCATGTTCACATGATCAAGTTAGTTATCCTACATGGCATTTTAGAAGATAGATAATTACACTTTATTTAATATTTTCTTTAGGAATTTACTATATTGTTTCATGCATTTAATATTTGTAGAAAGGGTAGTTTTAACTACCTCATCGCATTTCTTATATTAGGAAATATCATATGTATATTGTATCATATCAATTGATTCATTTTCATATTGATATTCAATCTAATTGCTCATGTAGATCTTGTTACAACATTCTCTTATGAAAGACATGTTTTCTTGTTTAATCATTTCAAGTCTACAACTTCATCATGATCTCTTAATCATTCCGATATGGTGTTAGGACCATACATAAAAAAAAATTCAGCTCAAGTGATGAGTCTTGTGTTTCAAGGTTAAACCAGGTTCTGTGTTGTTCAAAACCCTAGTAATTATGTTTTCAAACTTTGGGTTGTTGGTCTAAAAACCTAAGGTTCTATGGCGGGTTCTAATTTTGAGTTACTTTATTTCATCACTTAAAGTATTATGAACCCATGTGTTCGTTTTACCATCGGGAGGGGACATTCTTATGTTTATCCTTTAAGCTTAACATTTTCATTATTTTATCCTTAGTCTGGATGCCTCATGGACATTTTTAATTTTACATCATGTGTCGTGCAACTCAATTTTGATCCAATGGATAGCACGTTGCCTCAGCCGAAAGATGATAAGATCTATCTATCAATGCATTGTGCCTGAAGGCCACGTGTCTTTGGCGGGTTCAACATATGTTTAAAGGTTGTTATAAAGTGTGAGAAGATTCAATATGATCCGAAGTATAATGCATTGCCTTCATCTCAATATTTTTTCAATCTATCATTCAAGGCATTGTGTCTATGTGACATCTGCCCTAGCGGGTCCAGATGAAGTCAGAATAGTCAAGGTAAAAGAAAAGCACATTATACTTGATTTTGTGGTTGGGGCGAATCCTTAGCAGAAAGATGATCAAGATCTATTCATAAGGGCATCACACTTGAATGACACTTGGCATATGGCGGGCCCTATTCAGCGATAAAGAATGAAGTAACGGTAATGTAACTTAAAGTTCATCCAATGATTGGCGTGATTCCTTAATCAAAAGATGTAGTTTGATTAAATATTAAGGCATTGCACCTATCTTCCATGTATCCCAAGTGGGTCTGACCCTACAGTTAAAGTAAAGTAAACAGTGTTCATATTAGGTTTGATTGTGCGGCTGGCGTAATGCCTCATCTTGGAGATGAAAAATATTGAACCATTAAGGCATTGTGCCTAGATGATGCGTGTCCTAGCTGGAAGTTTAAAGCTACAACTAGTAAGATGGTGATTAAGTAACCTGTGATCAAGTTGGTTTTTATCCAACAGATAGCACGTTGCCTCAAAGAAAAGGTGATTGTGATCTAGTTATTAAGGCATTACGCTAGCATGACATGTGGATAAGTGATGAGACCAGGCCAGAGGTAAAGGAAGGTAAAGCACTGACACTTTTAAAAGGATCCAATGGTGACCATAAAGCCTTAAGCCAAAGATGTAAGGAGGTTAACCATTGAGGCATCATGCTAGCATGACACATAGCATAAATGAGATCATCATGCATGAGTTATAAAAGAATGTAAAGGGATTGTAAGTTGATGTTAATCTGACGTAAGGAGGGTTAATAACTAGGGCCAAGGGCTCTCCCAACTACCAAACCAGCTTGCAGAGACAATGCGGAAGAAACAACAACACAGTGAGAGAAGAAACAACAAAGATCCTTTTTATTAATTGGTCAAACTCATTACATGCGGGGCTATAAGGCCTTCCTGGTTTGGGCCATATACATTCAATGAATTACAAATTGATCTTCATACCTTCGAGGTCATAGACTTGCCTTCCAATATCTCAACCAATAATCTTCTATTACAATCTGATATCAAATATTGTAAGGAACTCCCAGAACTCCCCCTAAACTAAGAACATAGAAACAAATATATACAAGAGTCCAACAGAGAGGTAGGCACTCAAATCCATAAGAGAGACCCAATTTTAAGTCCACACAGATCCCAATGAGAGACCCCAAATTAATTAAGCCACAAAAATTAACTGAAGAAGTCGGCCACCAAATCCAACTCCAAAATAAACAACTCGGGCAAAGGATGACCAAGGAAGAAAGTGACTCGAGCAAAGAAAAAACCGGCTACAAAAACAAACCCAAGCGTTAGAAGAGAAACCTGAGCAACAAGAAATGAACAAGCATGCCTGAGTGACAGAACCTGAGAAAAAAAAACAAGCATGTCTGAGCGACATAAACTTGAGCAACAAAGACCAACTCAAAACAAGCATAACCGAGCGACATACCCGAGAAACAAAATATTTCCCGAGAAGCCTCCAAAAAAACTAAATAACAAAACAAACATCTTTTTGGTTGAGCAGGATTGCCAAGGACCCAAGATTCTCCTGCATCACACACCTAGGGTACAAGAAATGATTCCCTGAATCATGTATCAGATTCAACCTGAAATAAATTTAACTTAGATTGAGAAATCCAAGATGATTCCTCAATTGGTCTATTCTTCCACTTTACCAGATATTCCATGTATTCCTTGTTGGAAAGTTGACACTCAGGGTGTATAGGACTTATTTTGTGTTGTCATTGGGTGATCCCACAATAGTGGGTTACACTTTTTTGCCTAAATGGACACTGAACTCTACATTTTGAGAAAAACTTTCACATTCGGATGCATATTATCGTTAAACTGTTTGAAATCGGAAGATGAAGTAAACTAGAGTCTTTTAGGATTTTCTGTCTAGATTCTAAATATATTTTTTGAATTTTTTTTTGAATTGATTTTAATGGTTTTTTTTTCTCCCACTAAAACTGCTATGTTGCTGAAAATGTCTTTTTCAAAAAGGTACAATGACTTCGTACAACATAACTTTTTTTTCTAAAATAGATATCAATGTGCTTCTTTTGAATTTGGTTTTGTAACATCCATACAAAGGGCATGCAATTGGTTTGATGACATTATCATGATTATTTCATATTTTATGAACGTTTGAAGTAGAGTCAACCATAATTTTGACATACCTTGACTGTGTAGCTGATAACTTGTTGTGTATTTATCGAAATTCAAATTATTTTTTTTGATAGAAAGAAGACTCAAAACTGGAGGGCACTATTATTTTTCAATTTTTTTTTTTCTATTTTCTACTATTTTTCATTGAACGTCAAACCTGGAAGTTTATATTTGATAAAAAAGCTACATCTGATGCACGTCAAAAAACATAGACCTAATTAATTCAAAATTTGTCAAATCTATATTTGTTAGAAAGCTCGTTTAGAGTACTTGTGCGATGCAAAAGGATGTGTCCCTATTCTTCCATTTGAGCCCCGCGCTTGAGCCTCGAAGCCATGAAAACTGCATATTGTTGTGGGCCTTTGCAGATGGCATCATTTTTGGGGGTTTCGATAGAAAGTAGTTTCGATCAAAACTACTTTCTATCGAAACTACTTTCTATCGAAAGTAGTTTCATGATTTGGCATTTTGCCAACGTTTACCAAAGCACTTTCGATAGAAAGTATATAGTTTCTATCGAAAGTCAAAGATGACTTTTGATAGAAACCTATGTCGGCCTCTTTGGTGTCTTTTTGGGTACAGAATGATTACATATAAATAAATATATGTTTTTGTCATCTTGTTATCTCGAAAGTCACAAAATACTTCACAATTTGGAAAAAGAAGACAATTCTACAACTTGTGATGGGAAATAAGAAGAG
>MU226755.1:1113862-1131360 GCA_018584345.1 Thuja plicata
AACTTGATTGAGTGTTAAGTTTAGAGTTCAAAATGTTTTAATGTGTAATTCAATTTAGAATCAAGGTTAGGGTTCAATCTAGAGTTTAATGTTTAATTTTGTTTTCATATGTACATATATATATATGCATATATATATATGCACATATATACACATGTGCATATATATATGGTTCAATCTAGAGTCATATGAAGTTTTGACAATAAACTTTGAAGAGAAAAATTGACTAAGTATAGAAAATAGAATAGTACAGAGTTATTCAGTTGATCAGAGCACCAACGCACATGCGTATGATCGAGTCAGACTATGTGCATTTATACCTAAGCTCTTTGATATGTTTTTGTGTTTACCCTATACACGCATAGTACAGAATGACAATATGGAAAAGTTACAAGAAGATTAAGTGCCACTAACAGTTCAAAAAATAGAGTATAGAGCCGACCTCAAAGTTTGAATTAGTGTATATATTTTGTTTTGTAATGGCTATGCGCCTATTGTAATGAGTTTGTAATTATGTCTTAAACATTCATGTAAACACGCTTAAGACAATTTGTTTGGAAGCGTTGTGTATGTTGTTTTTGGGCTAACTAAGGTCTGGTTTTTAGTCACGTCTATTCAGGCATGCATATATACTAGACATGCACTTTTGTATTAATTGTGTCGATGAAAAAGAACCAGAGAAGATATTCAGAAGAAAAATAAAAGGAATTTAGTATGAAGTAGAATTATTCAAGAGATCAAAACATCAGCGCATAAACGGAACTGATCAGACAACAGTGTCATTACATCAGTTCATCTTTTGATATAGTATATATCAATCACCTGAAGGTTGTAGCCTTCACCTTATTAAGCAGTGAGCTCTAGCAGTGAGCCAACCACCTTTAACAAGGTCATTGTACTTGAATTGTAAAGACTACTCCTAATAGGGAAAAATAACTTTAACAGGTTCATTATACTAGTACAATCATTTGTGGGTAGTAATTCCCACCAGGGTTTTCCTCTGATCAAGGTTTCCCCGTAATCATATCTTTTGTTATGTGTTGTGCTTCATTTGTTACCTATTTGATTCAAGTTTAAATTTGCTGAATTATAATTAATAGAAAAACATTGATTCACCCCCCCCCCTCTCAGTGTTTCTAACAATTGGTATCAGAGCTCTGGTCCTTTGAAAGAAAAGTTCAACCACTTGAGGAGATCATGGATTCAGCAGCAGAGAAACATCTATAAAATAATCTTGAAGCAGCCCTTGATGATCTTGACAGATTTGAAAAAGAAAATGAAGAACTTAAACTAAAAGTTGATGGCTCTCAAATTCTTATCAAAAAATTAAGGAAAGATCTGAAAGATGGCTCTACAAATGATTTGGGAAAAATGGTCAAAATTTTGAATGAAGAGAACATGTCTTTGAAAGATAAGATTGAAGATGTAAATGAACAACTTACAGATAGCCTAACTGCTATTGAATAAAATACCAAAGAAAGAAAACAATTAGATGATGAACTTATGCAAGAAAATATGAAGATCTTAGAGTTGGAAAACATCAAGAAAAAGATTGAATCTGAATTAACAAAATCAAAAGACAAAATTGAGAAATTAAACACAAGTTCTGATCTAATCCAATCACAACTTTATGCATAGAAGCTAAAAGGTGATACTATTGGTGTTGGATACAGTGTAGCTCAAATTTAAATCAATAAAATGCAATAAATAAAGAAAGCACAAGAAGAATCTATAGAAACAAAGAAAATTGAGAATCATGTAGAGAGTAATACATAATCTCCTAAAGATGAACACAAGCTAGTTAACCAAACTTGTTATCATTGTAACAAGCATGGAAACTTGGAAAGAGATTGTAAAGAGGTAAGACCTTTCAATGGATATTGTTACTCCTATAATAAATTTGGTCATAGGTCTATTCATTGCAGAACAAGTCAAAGAAATCAGCCACATCAGAATCAAAGAAATTTGAATCAACACAATCAGAGAAATCAACCTCAGAGAAACTATTAGAACATTACATGTAAGATATGTAATTATAATGGAAACACATCCAAGTAGTGCAACATGATAAACAATATCAATAGACCTCCAATTATCTCTCACTCATGCAAAAAATAAACACATATCTCAAGGTTTTGTAGGTCAAGAACTCAAAACCAAGAAAATCCTAAAGAATCATTATTTGAAGAATCTGGTGAAGTCAAGTTTGTTAAAGCTACAAAAGATTCAGATAAAATATGGGTTGAAGTAAAGAAAGATAATGATGAGAACAAGGTAGTAGATGCATCCATAGTGGATGCACCTTCTACTTCTGGTTAGATGACCCTCGTGGTCTTAGGGGGAGTTGTTCTAACTCTGAACCCCTGCGTGGCTTGTATACTCACCTCTGAGTATGTGCCTATGGATTCATGTAGTTGGTGATGAATTGAGACAGTATGCATGGATGCATAGCTTGAACTTGGATAGAAGAAAAGATTGAAATTCTCAATGTAAACTACGTTACGACAACAAGCATTAAATGCACTAACTTTTATATAAGTTAGTAAAGAGATCTCTCATCTTCACTTTTGCATTCGAGATTGAGAATTGAGAGAGCACAAGAGATTTTAGCATCAACAGATAACCGTTGGTTGGTTAGCAAGGTGAATCAAATTTGAAACGGAACCCTAGCGGACGCGTTATTTCAAAATATCTAGAAACCCTACTTAAGCAAGTAACAAGTAAGTAATGGCTACTCCTACAATGTTTGACATCTCTGAGAAGAAGAGATATGTATTTAAGAAGCATCCATTCAAGTCTGTACTAGATGATGTAGAAGGGGCATTCTCCAAGACTCTGCTAGGAGTTGTACATGTAGAGGACATTCGAGCATACATCTATCGTAAGAAGGAAACTGTTGGGGATAACAACATAGCAACTCTTATGGCTTCAATGATGAAACCAGATTATTCATTCAAGGATGAATACGTGCATCTCACTGATAACCCTATCTTTGAATATTCAAACGTGCATGAGTTCTATGAACCAGAATGGGTTAAAATCCTACTTAGTAGGATACGTGATGATATGTATTGGATTGGTGAAGTTCATGTCTGCATTACTGTTGATCTTATTCACAAGATGACCAGACTCCCTAAGGTTGGACCAGTTCTTCCCACTAGTAAAGATGTAAAGAAATAGGTTGAACAAGATTTCTTATCTAGAATTGATAGGCACGGGATGACTGTTGATCCCATTGTGGAAGAAGACATAAAACTCCTCACAATGATACGTGGTTACAAGTTTCAGCACGCAAGCAGGCTGAATAGTGTGTCTGCAGCTACTGTTTTGGTAGCAATAAGGATGGTAAAAGATAACACTCAGTATAATCTCTGTGATATATTGTGTGCACAACTGATTGAGAATATTAGAGCTATCAAGCATGAAAAGAGAAAAATATTCAGATTTGGCTCTTTGATTATCTACCTATACTTCCACATTGTTGGTAAAGTCTTTAATCTTTACCTAGACATGAGTAAACCTACTATGTCCCAAATTTCACTAAAGGCTACATCAGAAAGCAGTGTAAATGATTCTATGGACATGGAGATCAAAACATTCAGGATCAAGATGCAGAAGAGGTTCAGAATATCAGAAAAGATAGTTGATAAATACAAGGACACCATATGCTTCATGGTGGAAAATGACTATACTTGCATGGAATAAGTTGAGCCAAGAACCAAATGGATTCATCCACTTGGTTATAAAGTTGAAGAACATGTGTTGAAAGGATATGCACAAGTTCTTTTGTCTACGCCTAAAGATCCAAATGAGCCAAGATGGGGCACATACAGAGAGAAGACAAATCAAGTTGATTATGTCTTATATAGTGCAAATAATGAAAGGAAGGCATCAAGGATTACATCTAACATCCTAAAGCTTCATGGGGTCACACAAGAAGTACTAGACAAAGCTAGGGAAGCTAAAATTACAAGAGAGCTCAAACAAACAGAAGTCAAAATAGAAAAATCTGATGATATCCCCAAGAAGAAAAGGAAAAATTCTAAGGAAGGTACATCTGCGCCTTCTACCACCATTGATCTAGAATCCTGTCCACCTTTATTACCAAGCAAGTTATCTAGAAGAAGGAAGAAAGTTCCCACAGGTCACCCATCCTCAAGGACAACAAGGAGCAAAGTAAAGAACACTCAAGCCCCTCCTGAGGTAGGATTTAGACCTAGTTTGACAGTCTTAAGGAACAAAATTATTAATGAAGGAAGACTAGACTCTATTAAAAATATCTATGACAGGTCCACATGATTTAGCGCCCACAGTTTCATCACCTTCTGATACACCCAAAGATTCAGAAGAAACCATTGTGATCAATAATGTTAAGATATCCATGACAGCTTCAGATAATGACATGGACAAATTTGAAAAAGTATTTTTCAGCACTGAAGAGACAGAGAAGGTATGCACTGATAATACTTCCTTATAGCAAGATGAAGCTCCTCCTAAAGATTCAACAGATTTGAATAATGAGGAAGACAATCAATCTAATGAACCACCCATTATGGAGATCCCAGTGAAAAGTGAATGTATGGATACTATTCAAAATGCTATATTCACTCCATCTATTCAACCATCAACGTCATTGTTGTCAACTTTAACCCCTGACTTAGCAAGCCAAGATGCATGGGGAGAAGAAAATTTGATCAAGATCAGTGTCTTAGCCATGGAGAAAGCCAAAGAGAAACAAGTTATGAGAAACCCTCTCTTTCTGGAGTCAGTGAACATTTTGAATAACTTAGTGCCAACATATAAGAAAGTGGCTAAAATTCAGTCAGTTGATGATGTCGATAGCATCTTAACAAGCTTCAAAGAATAATTCACAAGTTTAGTAGACTCAGCTACTAGAGCTACAGAGGAAAATTAAAAAAAGGAAAGATTGGATGAATTGGTAAAGAACTTCTCTTTAGATCTCAATTCATTTAAGATTGGTCAGACAATTCTAAAAGAGTTAGCATCAAAATTCTGGAAAGTAATAGCAAATTGCATGGACAAAGGCAAACTCACTTCTGAGCACATCAAGAAGATTAAGGAGGTAGATATCTTGGTTGATAACATAAGGAAATCAGTTGAAACATCATCCTAAGAATAAAAATATAAGGAATTTAGTATGAAGTATAAGTCTTCAAGAGATCAAAACATCAACACATAAACCAAACTGATCAGAAAATAGTGTCATTACAACACTTCATCTTTTGATATAGTATATATCAATCACCTGAAGGTTGTAGCCTTCATCTTATTGAGCAGTGAGCTCTAGTAGTGAGCCAAACACCTTTAATAGGGTTTTTTTAAAGACTCCTAATAGGGTCATTGTACTTGAATTGTAAAGACTTCTCTTAACAGGGCAAAGGAACTTTAACAGGTTCATTATACTAGTACAATCATTTGTGGGTACTAATTCCCACCGGGGTTTTCCTTTGATCAAGGTTTCCCCGTAATCATATCTTGTGTTATGTGTTTTACTTCATTTGTTATCTATTTGATTCAATTTTAAAGTTTCTGAATTATATTTAATAGACAAACACTGATTCACCCCCCCTCTTAGTGTTTCTAACATTCCTTACCTCTTGTACTTCTGCGAATTGTCTGTTTTAAAATATGTTCAACTTCCTCTATCTTCTTCTTAGGATAATCACTTGGTATTGTCACTTCTTCATCAGGTTCATGATATTCATACAATTTTTAAATATTTAATATAGGTGATATATCCATGTCATCAGGCAATTCAACTTCATAAGCATTTCTACTATCAAATATTCTCACTATTCTGCAAGGAAAATATTTTTTCATCTTCAATTTTCCATATGTTCCTATAGGAAATCTAACTTTCATCAAATGAACCATTACTACATCACCAACTTCAAATGTTTTATGTCTTCTTGATCTGTCTACACTATCTTTGTACTTCTGATTTCTTTTCTCCAGCTTATATTTTACATCTTCATATAATGTCTTCATGAACTCAACAAATTCTTCTGGCACTTCTTTTATTTTCTCTAACAATATCTCTCAAGTTTGATATACCTCTCAGTTGTGTGCCATGAACAATCTCAAAAGGTGTCTTTCGAGTACTTCTATTTACTGAACTATTGTATGCAAACTATTCTTGTGCCAACATCAAATCCCAATTACATGGTGTGTCTCCAACTAAGCATCTCAACAAATTTCCCAAACTTTGGTTTACAACCTCTGTTTGTTCTCCAGTATATGGATGAAATGTATAACTATACTTCAACTCAGTATCCAAATTATTTCAGAGTGTTCTCCAAAAATAGCTTACAAATTTATTGTCTCGGTCAGAGATGATACTCCTAGGTAATCCATGCAATCTGACAATCTCCTTAAATAAAAGATATTCTATATGTACTGCATCTGATGTTTTCTTACATGGTATTAAATGTGTCATCTTAGAAAATCTATCCACAACAAAAAAATATGGAATCATTACCTCTTGCTGTCCTAGGCAAGCCAAGAACAAAATCCATGCTGATATCTCTCCAAGGTTTCTCAGTAATAGTAATTGGTGTATACAAATCAGTATTCTGACACACTCCTTCTGTAACTTGATAGACTGCACAACTTTTCACAAATTTCTAAACATCCTTATACACCTGAGGCCAAAAGTACCTTTCCTTAAGTAAGCTCAATGTTTTATCAATGCCAAAATTTCAAGCCAATCCACTACTATGTTTCTTCTTAATCAAATTAGTCCTTGTTAGATTAGGCTGAAAGCTAATCTCCCAAGAACACTGCATGCATAACCTGTCACATAGAAGAAGCAAAGACAAAAGAAGCTATGGTGGCTAAAAAGTCAGAGACATGATATCCATGTTCAAAGAATGAATTTCTATTATGAACAAAAATGAATACAATACAATCTCCTTAATGAAACGCAAAGCGGTGAATCCTTATAAAAGGATACCGAAACCCTAAAGGTGAAAACCCTAAAGAATAATGAGATGCCTAAGTTTAACTTAAGCATAGAGTATAATAGACTAATAATTAAATTAATTAATTATTAGCTATAATATGACTACTCTAACACCCCCCCCCTTAAGTGTAACTTAGGGAGAAGCTAAAAAGCTAAAGACTAAAAGATGCATGAAAACAAGATGCATGAAAGGAACTATGGGTCCCAACAACTAGGCCTGATCAGGGACCCAAGTATAAGAAATAAACTAGATGAAGGAAACTAAGCTTCTAATCTAGGGAAAGTACCAAAGAAAAGAACAAGAATGAGCAAGAAGCATCTCCGAAGCAAAAAGCTGTAAATACTGTCAGAAGTAACTGCTGGAATCCCCATTGAAGTGCATGACCAGGTAGAGAAGACAAATTCTGAAGAGCTGATCAATCAAACCAAGGAAGAAATAGAATCAACATGTGAACCCCCCCATAATGCTGAACAGGGAGAGGTGACAGGAACACTAAAATGCAATGCTAGAAACATCTATAGAAAGAAGAATCAGGAACACCAACAGTGCAATACAAGTACAAGCACATGATAAAGGGCAGTGTCACCGACACAACATGGGCTAATGTCATGGAAGGTATGCTCACTTGACAAAGCTGGATGAGCACAAAAATGGCATAACATCATAACCCCCCATGGCACTTTATAACTGAGTGTGAGTACAAACAAACACAAGGTGCTCAAAATCCTAGATATGCAAAAGTAGGCACTTTATCTTAGTGTGTTTACATAATAAAGAATGCTACAGAAGAGAAGCATACACGCTTAGAGGTCAGAAAGAAGAGTGAGCCAGAAGATCAGAAGAAGAGATCCAAGGACTTGTAGAACCCAAGTAATCTGCTAGAGTGCGAAAGAGAAAATCTCAGAGGAGAGAGAACTTAGAGAATAATCATGAAAGAAGATCCCTACAACTGAAAAGTTCACTAAACTAGCTTTCCAACAATATCTGGTTTGCCAAAAATAGAGTCCGAATGAGCAAGATATGGCTCCTGGAAGGCAAAAAATAGACATCAGACTTGGACAATAAAAAACACTATCAAAACAATAGAGCCAAAAAACCTAACCACCATGGTCAAAAAGAGCTCAGAAAGATCTTTTCGACGATATAAAAAAGTCCAAAAAAGGCCTCTGTATGCTCCAGATAGAGCGAAAATAGTGAGAAGGGCCCAAAAATGCTCCAAAAATAGGCTTTAAGCCCCTGGGGCTAAAAAAATTGGGCCCTTGGGCGCATGGTGCACACAGGGGCTGAGTCTGGAGCCCTCGGTCACCATATGACCTACCGCTGGGCTAGAAGGGGCCCGTGGGGCTAAAGCTCGGGTGGGCGGAGCGGAGCACTGGAGTGGCGGGTGGAGCGGCTGTCAGTGGGGGCCGGTGGTCGGTGGAGCAGGGGCCGGCGGAGAGGCAGGGCCGATGGCGGTAGGGCGCAGGGTGGCGGGGGCCACAGAGTGCGCAGGGTGGCAGGCCAGGCACTGACCGGCGACGGTGGAGCGCCGGTGGCCCGGCAGTGTCGCGGCAGCGTCCAAAATAAAAATGCATAGACTGCGTTAATTAAACGCATGAAAAACACTTAAAAAATTTGTTTTTGGAAATTTTCTCTCGAAAACTATGCCCGTACGACCCTAGAGGGGCCAAAAAGATTCTCCCAAACATTCTGGTGTTTAAATCGGACATGTTTTATATGGATTTTGGGGTTTTTGGGCCTTCCAAATGCAACCATGAGGTTGGTTTTTTCCCAAAGTGCACCGAAAAAAGAGACTCCCCAGATCCAATAAAGACAACAGAAAAAAGATGAAAAAAGGATGCTTCATCCACAGCTTCAAAAGAACTTGGACAAGCAGTAGCAGAATGGCTCTGATACCATGTTAGATTAGGCTGAAAGCTAATCTCCCAAGAACACTGCATGCATAACCTGTGACATAGAAGAAGCAAAGACAGAAGAAGCTATGGCGGCCAAAAAGCCAGAGACATGATATCCATGTTCAAAGAATGAATTTCTATTATGAACAAAAATGAATACAATACAATCTCCTTAATGAAATGCAAAGTGGTGAATCCTTATAAAAGGATACCGAAACCCTAAAGGTGAAAACCCTAAAGAATAATGAGATGCCTAAGTTTAACTTAAGCGTACAGTATAATAGACTAATAATTAAATAAATTAATTATTAGCTATAATATGACTACTCTAACAGTCCTCATTGATCCTCTTGGTATACACAACTGAATACCCTTGAACAACATATCTTTTTGAATTAAATAGTCTTCATACTTACTTGATTGGTTTGAATTAGGTGCTCTGTACACTCTCCACTGCTCAGAAAAATTAGGATCACTTTCATACAAACTCTTCATGTCATCAAAACCAAGAACTTCAATTCCCATTTGAGTCAATAAAGATCTTCTTCTACTCAATGCATCAAAAACTCATTTACAAAATCCACTCTTATGCTTAATCACAAATGTTAAACTCTGTAAATACTCTACCCATTTCATATGTCTCTGATTCAATTTGTTCTGACCACCCAAATACTATAAAGCCTTATGATCAGTATACAATGTACAAATTCATTGGGCATCAAATAATGTCTCCATTTCTTCATAGCTTGAATAATAGCATAGAAATCTTGATCATAGACATAATATTTCCTTTCAGTATCATTCAACTTTTCACTAAAGAAAGAAACAGGATTACCTTCTTGAGTCAACACATCTCCAATTGCACTTCCACTTGCATCACATTCAACTCGAAATAACTTATTGAAATCATGTAATGCTAACACAGGTAATTCAATAACCTTCAACTTCAAAGTCTCAAAACTATTTTCAGCTCCATGTGTCCATTTGAATTCTCTTTTGTCTCCTCTCATTGTCTTAGTCATAACATTACAAATAGAACTGAAATTTTTGATAAATTTCCTGTAAAAAATTGCCAATCCATGAAAAAATCTTACCTCAGTAACATTCTCAGGTGTAGGCCAACTAAGTATAACTTCAACCTTCTCAGGATCCATCTTTAAACCATCAGCTAAAATTAAAAAACCCAAATACACAAGTTCTTCTTTCATAAAGGAACACTTCTTTATATTTATCAACAACTTTTCTTCTTTTAATCTCTACAACACTTGCCTTATATACATCAAATTCTCTTCTCTATTCTTACTGAATATCAAAATATCATCCAAGTATACAATCACACATTTATTCAAGAATTTCTTTAAAACCTCATTCATTAATCTCATAAAAGTACTCAGTGCATTAGTTAAACCAAAAGGCATAACCAACCACTCATACAAACCTTCCTTTATCTTGAAATAATTCTTCCATTCATCATCTTCTCTAATTCTGATCTAATGATATGCACTCTTCCAATAAATTTTGGTAAAATATCTTGCTCCACTCAAACAATCCATTATGTCATCCATTCGTGGTATAGGAAATCTATACTTCACTGTGATCTTGTTGATTTCTTTTGAATCAGTATACATTTTCCATTTTCCATTCTCCATTCTTCTGAGGTTCCAACAAAGAAGGTACTACACATAGAATCAAACTTTTGTCAAATCAAACCTTTGTTCAACAATTCATGAACTTCTCGGTTAAGCTCTTCATTCTCAGTTTGTGTTAACCTATGTGGTGCTTTGTTTGGTAAACTAGTTCCAGGAATCAGATCCATACACTGATTGGTATCTCTTATTGGAGGTAAAAAATCAGGTATGTTATCTAAAATTATCTCCTTGTACTTAGTGAGTAACTTCACAACTTCTGTAGGAATGTCATCTTCTATATTCTTACTCGGTTTGTTAGGAATCAAAGCATAACAAATATCATTTCTTTTCAAGTCCTTAACAAACTGTCTACCTTCAATCAAACAAAATTTCACGGATGTAAAAATCTCACCAACATATTCTTCAACTAAAGGTAACAAAACTTGCTTCTTACAATCAACCCAAATAGAATATCTATTCAATATTCCATCATGTATAACATGTTTATCATATTGCTAGGGTCTACCCAACAAGATATGAAAACAATACATTGGCATAATATCACACAACACCTTATCATAATACTTTCCAATATTTAGATTCAGAAAACATTGTTCACTCACCATTAATGTATGCTCATCGTTGATCCATGAGATCTAATAGGGCTTTAGATGCTTCATCCTCTCCAACTACAACTTCATAACCATTTCCTCAGATGCCAGATTCTCTAAGCTTCCACTATCAACAATCACCTTCCAAACCTTGTCTGCAACTCTACATCTAATCTTCAACAAACTTTTCCTGATAGGATCTTGTTTATCCTTCTCACTCCATAGTATCCTTCGGATTGTGAGATTTCCTTCCCTCTCAGCTTCATTTGGTGACTCCTCTTGTACCAAAGCATTTTTTCTACTACTGCCTTTCTTTCTTGCATGGGTACATTCAAAGTATTTATGTCCTTCCTCACCACAATTGTAACAAGTTACTTGGAATCCCTTTCTACTATAACCACCTTTGGAGTAATTGCCTCTTCCTTGGTATGAACTTCCACCTTTCCATTCAGTCTTTCCTTTGTCTTGAGATGTGTCTGAATTTAATTTGTCTGGTCCAGATCTACTATTCTGACCGTGAAATCTACCTCTTCCTCTAGGGAATCTACCACCTCTTCCTCTTTGTCTTTGTTCATATCATCTCTTCAACTTCTCCTTATCTTTTAGGGAAAATTTATATGCCTCCTTAATGCTTTCCATCTTGAACAAATTGATCTCACCTTGTATGGAACTTCTTAAACATCTTCATCATGTCCAGATCTGATGTTCAATATGTAGAATTCCTTAGTGTAGTCTTTTACTGATTTATCTTTCTGCTTCAAACTTTGCATTCTCCTAATCAGGTTAATCTGATAATCACAAGGTAGAAACTTTCCTTTCAATTTGTTTACCATCTTATCCCATACCTTGATTTTGTCTTTACCTTTCTTATTTTGATCCAATTGCAGATGTTCCCACCATAAGGATGCATGACCTTTCAACTTTGTTCTTGCAATGTTCACCTTCTTATCCTTTGATACATTCTCATATTCTAAAAAAATTTCCATCTTAGTTATCCTGTCAATCAATTCATCATAATCAAACTTTCCACTATATTCAAGAGGATTAAACTAAGGTGTGGATTTCAAACTTGTCAATGCTCATAGGAATATTTCTTCTTCCTGATTGATCACAAGTGAAGGTGCAGCTTCACCTTGAACCTCTTCCTATCCATAATCACTAACATCATCAAGATGTCTTCCTCTGTGCTGGGCTATCTCAACAGCTTCCAATCTAGCAACCATCTATCTAAGCATATCAACTAGACTTGGAAATGCATTTCGTCTCCCACGAACCATCTTGAATCCCTCTACAATTGTAGGTCAGATCAAAATGTGCTACCCCACAACAATACCAACTAGGGTTAGGGTTTACAAGAAGGAATTTAGATCTCACTAATTCTCTGATACCAACTGACGCAAGGAGGGTTAATAGATGGGGCCAACAACTCTCCCAACTACCAAACCATCTTGTAGAGACAATGCAAAAGCAACAACAAAACAGTGAGAGAAGAAACAACAGAGATCCTTTTTATTAATTGATCAAACTCATTACATGTCGGGCTGTAAGGCCTTCCTGGTTTGGGCCATATACATTTAATGAATTACAAATTGATCTTCATACATGAGAGGTCACAGACCTTCCTTCCAATATCTCAATAGATAATATTCTATTACAATATGATATCAAATCCTACTAAGGAACTCCAAGAACTCCCCCTAAACTAAGAAAATAGAAACAAATATATACAAGAGTTCAAGAGAGATTTTGACACTCAAATCCATAAGAGAGACCCAGATTGAGGTCCACATAGATCCCAATGAGAGACCCAAAATCAATTAAGCCATAAAAATTAACTGAAGAAGTCAGCCACCAGATCCAATTCCAAAATAAAAAACTTAGCAAAAGGATGACATAGCAATAGAGTGACTCGGGCAAAGAACAAACTGAGAAATAGAAACAAATCCGAGCGTTAGAAGAGAAACCCGAGCAACACGAAATGAACAAGCATGCCCAAGCAGCAGAACCTGAGAAACAGAAACAAGCATGCCCGAGAAACAAAAACCCGAGCAATAGAGACCAACTCAAAAAAAGCATAACCGAGCGACAAACCCTAGTAACATAGTACTTCTCAAGAATCCTCCAAACAAACTAGAGAACAAAACAAACATCTTTCTGGTTGAGCAGGATTTGCAAGGCCCCAAGATGCTCCTACAACATAATCAAATGGACATCATAAAGCCTCAAAGAAAATATGATCAAGATCTATCCATCAAGGCATTGTGCCTGACGAAAATGTGTCCAAACATATGGTGGTTTTCATTAACCATTGCTAGCCATAGGATTTAATAGGAAGTACTGAGATCTACGGTCACATTTTAAATTGGTAAAGAAAATTTTTATAAACAGTTGGGCCGAGAAGTTTCAAATAAAGAAAAAGTAATGGTGAAGCGTGTGGTCATCCCAGTGGGAATTAAATGTTGAGTATACTTGATAATATGTATAAGATTGTCTTGTCAAGTTTTTGAGAGCCATAATTGATTGAAGTGATTTGGAGCATAGCTGAATTGTGGAATTTGCTGTCTATTTCCCAAGTTTGCAGAATGGGTATGTTTTTTTGATATATTGTGAATGGAATTGACAATAGGGTTTTGGTGTTGTGAAACAAGTGGAATTTTTGCATACAAAATTGTTACTTTCTTGTCTAGAAACCCTAAATTAAGGATGACACCCAAAAGAGAAATTTTAGAGAAAATTGATTATCAGGAGAGAAATGTATGTGAGGATTTCTTACAAAAATTAAATAGGTAAATAAATGACACAACTAAGCTCAAATAAATAGTGCCAATACATCCTCATTTGATAGTTGGGGAGGGTTTTTATGATAGGGGCAGATGGGCAAGAGATGCCAAAATTAGCATGACTGGTTTGGGATTTTTTAAAGTGGCTTTTAGCCAGAGGAATGTATTTTCCCCAAATAGTAACATCTAGAAATTTGATGTTGTAAAGTTAATAGTCCCTGGGGTTTTCATGGACACAGACTTATTAATCCAAATTCCAGAGATGTGTGACAATGTTCCCAGGGTTTTGAGGGACATAAATGACAATATATTAGTAAGCATCACACCTGAGGAAATAAGGGAGGTGTTCCAATTAAATGATCCCTCTCTTCAAATGGAGAACATTGATTTTGATTAGTTCAAAGAAATCTATAAGGCTCAAAGAAGTTACCTCAGAGGTGGGCCTTTGAGGGAATTATTTAATAAGATAGGAGACCTAGTTGTGGTAGGCCCTAATACACCAGAGCCTTTCAAATTAGATTATTTTAATTCAAAGGCTAGAGGAATGTATAGTGCCCTAAGTCATATTTTTGGAGAAGATGAAGAAATAGTGATGCCTATTCACTATATGTTCATGATGGTTCAAATTCTTCATCCACACTTGGCTATTATTTTTTTATTTTGCTACCCATATTACTGAACTGATTCACCAGGGTGTAATAGGTATAAAAGATACCAAGGTAGTCAGGCCGTTTGGATTGTATTCCATGTTAATGCATATGATCCTATTCAAGAATGTTGATTACATTGAGAAGGAGATTTATGTAACGAGGTTCAAAGATGATGAAGAGATGCATGTCCAACTATAGAGTGCAAATCTGTTATGGGACAAGAAAGAGGTCAGTTTCATCACCTTTGACAAGTCTTTTTCTTCTAGGCTAGGAGCATTATTGCTTTCATATAATCCAAGAATTCATAGAGGTTTATTGAATCTTTTAAGAACAAAAGAATTTGTTAAAAGTGTTGATATAGTACACAATTGGGGTGACATCATTTTATACCATGTTTCAACAGTCTTCAGAGTTTATGGGTTCAAAGGAGTCCCAAATATACTCCCATATCAGGTCCCTTTTAAAGTAGGTGCATTCCAGAAATAATTAGACAAATTGGCGGACTACAAGAGGAGGCATTGATGGGGAAAGGGAAAGGCACTATCATCCCTACTATTACAATTATGGACAAATTTGTTATCACAAAGTGGGATGGAAACACTTAAATAAATACCTTGAACTCTATCAAATGACAACATCAGTGGTAAGTTGTGTTGATACTGAAGGATTCATCAGTGACATGTTCAGGAAAAGGATAAAGTGTTTAGTATTGGATCATCAACTCAACTTTCCATAGGACATCATCAGTAATGAATTCAATTTACAAGAGAAAGAGGTTAAGAAAAAAAATGGCTAGTATACAATAAGACCTTGGACTTTGTGCAACAATTTGATAAAGGATATGATCCTTTGAAGGAGTTTCATCCCTGGGCCAAGAGGATTGATACATTGATGTCTTTATTTGAGGAATTCATGTAGGCATTGAATCATAAGAAAGAGGCAGTAATGAAAGCAGAGCCAGAAAGGCCTAAGGCTATCTTGAGAAAATAAACACATTTTAGGATTGTTCCACTAGGAAAATATATAATACATTAGAAGAAATGGTACAATATGGTAGTGTAGAAGGGTGAAACATCCCATAGGGGCCAGTCTCAGACACAGGTATATGAAAAAGAGGTTTCTACCTCAAAAGTGAAGAGAGCCACAAATATAGAATCTAGATCAATTCTAGTCCAAAAGAAGAAGAGAAAAGAAGGAGACGGACAACAATTGGAAGAATTTTATTCCCTCTCCCAATCCCCATTACATATGGATGAGCAAGCTATTGTAGAATAATTACTGCAGATGGGAGATGTAGGGTAGATTCTAATAACATCCCAAGAGATGCAAGAAGGGATCTGTTAGTAAACAGATTTGCCTTCAAAGAAAAAGATTAAAAATTGACCCTAAACCTCCAAACAAGAAGACTTAATTTGCACTAACAGTCGGGCCACTTCATGATTGGACAGTGTATGCGCCCTTTGAATTATTTTAGGTATAGCTCCCCGTACAAGATTTGTAATGAAACTTTAATGACAATTTTATGGATTAGCTTTTAACCTGAAAGCTTATTAAGGTTGCTATATCATTCTCAGATGATAAGCTACTGAACTATTGTAAAGAAATAAGAGCTAGATAATAAATGAGAAGAAAAACATAGTTTCTTTCCTGGTTGCATTTAAACAAATACAAAGAATTATACCATCAACAGGAATCAACAAAAATAGAAAAGAATCAATATGCTGTGAATTAAAATGCACATTATAGAATAGATAAAATATTATCACATAAAATTTATCTACTCTTCTCAAATGACACAGATCTGAGAATAAATGCTGCGTCTTTTCTTTATAAAAATCTTACTACACAGACAAAGATACCAAAACAAAGACTTTCCACAATCAAAAAAATTTTCCGTTCCATTTTGTCCAATTTCCCTCTATTACAAATAGAAAATAATTCTTCCCCCCTTCATGGCAGCACACAGACTCCCTCCAGAAAAAGTTCCAACCCCTCAGCTTTCAAAATAATTCCCCTAAATAGACTCTCTTGGAAATCCCTTCTTTCTCGTGATATTTTCAGTTATTCATAACTGATTTTAATTTTTAGTTATGAATTAATTATTCATAACTTTTACAATACCCGTATAATGTTTAGTTAATAAAAATTATAATAACACTTCACACCATTGGTATATGTATGTTTAAAACATTACAAATGGCAGATTTATGTGTTTAACATGTGGAGATTTTGATCGGTATTCTTCAATATAAATGATTAAGCTTTATGTCTAAAATTATTTGTTTCAACCTGCTTGCACATAGTCCTCTGTATCTTTTTAATCAGGATGAATTTTGAAGATCTCTTCAGTGGGAACTGTTAGAGTAATTTAGCAATTACTCTTCAGTGCTTAAGTTTCACTTAGGCAGTTTAGTTAGACTTAGGAAAGTTTCCTTTTCTGAGTTAGTTGCCCTTTTAGGGTTTCGACATCCTTTATAAGGATTTTCATCTTTGTATTTCAAAAAGGAGTTTATTCAGTATTGTTGATAATATAGAATCATTCTTTTCAACATGATGTCTCCTCTTTCATTTTGGCCGCCATAGCTTCAGATCCTTCTCTCTTCTGTCTGTTTCATTCTGTCTTTGTAATGGTCTTGCATGCAGGTGATCTTGGTTGCATTGCATCTCAGCAATCTCAACATGGTATCAGAGCCATCTTGCTGCCGGTTGTTCGTAGTTTATTGAAGCTTCGAGGGTTTGAGGGTTTCAGAAGCTTTTTCGGCTTCTCTCTGTGATTCTAGGGGGTCTCTATTTTTTGGAGCCTCTTGAGCCGAATCAGACTCCGCCATTGCGTCCAGAAGGCCCGGGAGAGTCGAAATCACATAAAAGGTCGACTATTTTGGCTACCGGGGCCTCTGGGGTTTTTTCTCGGCCTTCTAAGGCCGTACGGCACGTTTTTCGATGCACAAATC
>MU226755.1:1134067-1151525 GCA_018584345.1 Thuja plicata
CCTCAAACCACTTTGAACAAGTTTGAACCATGTTCAAAGGGGTTCAAAGATTTATGCTTCCATTTTTCATCTTTATAAGCATGATCTTTTCAAGGATAAGAATCAACAACCATGCAAATCCCACATTCTGGTCAATAATAACAAGAGAAGGGATGAGTTTTGAAAATATTAGATTGGGGCACTATAAATGGGCCAACAGGATGCCAGAGGCTCCTAAACATAATGAGATGGATTTGACCATTTCTAAGTTTGCTAGAAAATATTTGGATCCAATCACAAAACACACCAGTGATTAGTTTATGTCAGATAACAATTTTGTAAAGGCTAGGTCATTTGTTCAGTTTCTATGGATAATTCACATTAATGAATTCAAAGAAAAATGTCAACAAAGGAAAAATAATCAACCTGATAAGAACAAGGATGAGATTGAAAGTGAGGTAAAATAGGAGATGATAGCCAAGTTTGACAAAATTACTCCTGAAGAAGGTAGAGATCTATTTAGGAAATAGGGAATACTTATCTTGCCTGAATGGGACATAGATGATGTTGTGGTATTTGATGTTGTTAGAAAATAGACCAAACCCATGCATTCCACTAAGTAAGAATATAAACAAGCATATAAAGGGGTTAAGTTTAGTGAAAACCATGCAACACTAGTAATGTAGTTATTGTAAAAGACGGAACAAAAAAAGATTAATGAAGAAACTCAGGTTGAGCAGGTAGGCAGTCTCTAGTAAAGAGAATTACAAAAACCTCTGGGGTAGAAGAAGTAGACATCACATTGGAGAATTCAAAATTTGGCCTAAAAGTAGTAGAGAAGCAAGATGATGAAATTCAGAGCCTAAGAACCAAATTATAAACAGTCTTGAAGGCCTATAATGATGAAAGGATAAAATCCTTGGAGAAAGACAAAATAATTGCTAGACTAGAGGGACAACAGTCAGCCCAAGTTTCTCCACAAATGGTGATAACATAGGACCCACATCAGCCTTCTTCTTCTATCCCAATTATATAATTTCCTCATTTCCTCATACTAGTTTCCCCTACTACAGAGGAGGATCTGAAATTTGAAAAAGATAAGCTAGTAGCTGAAAGGAACAGATTAGAAGAGGTAAGAAAGAAATGGGATGAAGAAAGTATAAAGTTCAGGGAGGCGCAAGTGTGGATTCAAAAAAATATGAAGATAAGATAAAGACCACACTTATGCATTTTACTGATGATTTGGATCCTCCCTCTATTTACCTACATGGTAATAAAGTTATAAGCATATTAGATTCTTTCGATGAAGACAAAGATAAATGTGATCCAATTATGAAAAGGTGGAGAGGAAAGAAGGAAGAATTAAAGTATTTTTACTCCTTATGTAAGAAGGAAGATAATGTGGACATTGTGTTAGCTGCCACTTACAAGTGTTTCAAACTTCTAGTTGATTTGGATATAAGGAGGAGTATCATCCTTAAAAAGGCAGAGACATTGAGAAAGGAATATTCAAAAATATGTTACAAAATATTCCCCAATTGATTCAGGAAGAATGGTAAGATAAAGAGGGAAGCCTTGTGGATGAACCATATGAATCATAAATTGGCAAAAAGGACTAACATAATCATCACTCTAGAGAGAACACTTTTGTTTGTTCAAACCGTTTAAATTATTGACAAGGCTAAGTTATACTCTAGGTTTTGGAAAGAGGGAGTTCAGAAGGCAAAGGTCTGTTTGGATGAATTGAACAGAAAGAAAGATGAGGTCATCAATTTCCCTTGGCCGAGTGATGAGGTGTTCACCTCTTAGAAGGACAGATACAATGTAGCAAACTGAGAAGAAGAGGATGTTGTATGATAATCAACAGGTGGCAGTCTTCCCAACATTATTGAACAAGATAAACGGATGCAAAGAGAAATATATCAGATAACCAATGAAAAAAATTCCACCTAGCAAATTTTGAAAAAGTTTGAAGCAGTTACAAGGAAGAAGGCAGTCAAAAGACAAAGTACTTGAAAAATATTGCAACAAAGTGGTTGTTATCCCACTTGTGTTTTTGTCTTTTGTATGAGTCATATCTTTTGTACTTTATCCAATTGATCTGTAGCTTGTTGCAATCCTCTTCTTTAAAAGGATTCCCAATATCATTGGAATGGGAAGGAAAATTAAGTATTGTAAGCATTTTTGTAAAATTTTCAGTCAAGGGAATATAGCAGAATTGTACTAGATAGGTTTTCAAGATTAGAAATAAATTTGGAAGATCTATTGAACATTATTGAAGAGGTTATCTCTAATTACATCTTGTATACAGAAGTATGATTCTTTCAACTTAATACAGAGATCCAAATTCCAATCTCTCCTGTGGTGTTATGTCTTATTCAAGTTATGAATATTCTAATTCATTAGCATAAAGTGTATCTGTGTTTATTTAGTTGTTTTAGATTTTTGATCAAGGATCAAATTAAATGATGCTATAATTAATACATAGATTCATCTTGATATACACTAGGATTTTATAAGTAGTATGGGTTTGGGATAGTTGTGTTTATGGCTTGGAATCTCTGATAATAACTGACTTGTGTATATTCTATTTATTTTAGAGTATGGCCCAATGGATAAAGCACTGATAAAACACTGATAAGTTCCATATTATTGCATATATAGTTATATATTGGCTATGTTTCTGCAAACACAAACATAAAATCCATTATGTCCCACATTTGTACAATTTTTTTTTCATCTATCTATCTCATACTTCATTTCATGGTTGATGTTTAATGGGTAATTAGTCAGTTATCTAGTATCTCACAGTTATGTTGAGTTTTTGTGAGATTCCTGCTTGATTAATACCATATAGATTATTTGAAGGTATTAAAGGGTATCCCCCCTTGGTATAGAAAAACTTGAAGTGTAGAAGCATGGTATGAGTTCTTGTTAGTTGGTCCTTTTCATTACATGAAATAATAGTTGGAGTTGGCTTATCTTTAAAATTGTATCAAAGAAAGAAATAGTTGTTGTTCAGTCATTACATCATTAAAAAAACCAACATATGGTATTAGATCTATGGCCTTCTAAACCTCTTCATGTATCAAAGATTAAGATTTTACTAGAATTGAGGCTTGCAGGCTGATCTTATCCATTTTTCACCAAAGTTTTAAGGTGTTTAAAAAATTCTTGTTGCCAGTTCTAGGAGGTAGCTGGTCGTCTAAAAATAATTCAATAAAATCTAATTATGTTGCATTTAGAAGGCTTGATTAACCATTAATGGTAAAATTACAAACCTATGTTACACATGTATATAGGAAAAGGTTGACACAACAAAAACTGTTCAATTTTGACAACATAAAAGTGACATTTCTATTTTGATTTTGAAGATGATGTAAATTGATGAAATGTGTAAAAATTGATGAAGTTTATGCCTATTGTTTTTAAACTATTTTTTTAACAAGAATTGATATATTTTGAAATAATGAGGGTGTTGAATCTTTGGCTTATGCAGGAAAACATGGCTCATTCAACTCTGCAAAAATTTGCTCAAGCACAAAAAGTTAATAATTTTGGCAAAACAATATTTGCAGATAGTAGACTATATTCGCATTAAGGAAGCCATTTTGCAGTGTTAGTGAATTCCTTGATTTTTCCTTCTTCTTTGCAAATATCTAGGGTTTTAATACCCCCCTTGCTCCGCCCCCAAGAGTATAATCATTTAAAAAAATCTGGATCGACATTTGCAAGTGGATTTCAAGGGCAAGCATGAAGGCAAGGAAGCCTTAGATCCAACACTCTTCAAAGGGAAAATGTTCAGCTTAATGCTTTTGAAAATACATGATCTAGGGTTCACATACCTATTGTGACCATTAACAAAAAGAATTTTTACAATCCATGTAATAGATGGAAGAAGGCCTCTGATTATGCTTTTAGAGTCTGTGGTCTGGAGAAAGGGAAAGTAAACCCTAGATCGATTATGAAAGAACATTTAAGGGAAACAAAAACATATAATGAATGGAAATCAGTGAAAGGCCGTAGGGAAAGAAGAAAGGATATTTCTAGGGTAGAAACTAAGAATAATATATAAATAATCCCTTTATCTAATAAAACTCCTAGTTTTTCTACAATGGAAAATCAGGTTTACATAGGTGGGAAAACCACATGAAACCCTAAATGCATAAATATAGGTTCAAGTCCTTGCATTCCTTTTCATGGTCTATCAAGAAAATTCCATCGAGCCCTTAATCTGAATAATAAATCACAAAAATTTGTGGGTCACGATCCTATATAACATGGTGAAGGAAAATTCTTGTTCAATTGTAAAAGCCCTAATCAGCTTAAGCATCCACCTAACAACATCCTTCATGGAGGAAATATCGAGATGGAGATTGAAGGTAATGAATTGGTAGCCGTGGTTAATAATACCTACAGGGAAGGCTTGTGGGAGCATTGTAAAAAACATAGAATCTTTGCAAAATATTGTGGCTTGGGTTCCTTTATGACTGCTATTGTTACGTGGCTACAAGAGATGCTAAAGGTCTAGGTAAGTATCACATCTCTACCTAGAATTATTTTATTTATGGATTGTAAAGATTTCAATTTGAAAAATATATTGTTGTCTAAAGAGATAGCATTTTACTAAGTAACATGTCTTAAATTATTGAATGGATGCCAAATTTTGATCCAAAAACTTCAGGTCTATAAAAATCCCTATGTGGGTTATCATTCATAATATGCCTGTAGAATTAATCCATAGAATTTTTTTGATGAAAATCAAAGACATGTTGGATGGTTTTGTAGGATTTGAAAGTAATTTTGTTAATTCATCCTCTGTGAAAATATTGGTAAATACAGAACCGAATACTAAAATTTTTAATCCAATTAAATTAATTACAAACCAATCCATTTATCCTCTAAACCTCGATCTATATAATTGTCCTTTAATTGATAGGATTATAAAACTTAGGAATTTGTGTCTTCCTATCTTCATGAAAAATGTGACACCTTCAACACCAAAAAAAATCCTCTTCTAACATTGAGAACTGCTCTAAGATTCAGATCAACATAAATGAGGAAATAGGGAGTTTCACAATTAGCCAACTAGTAAAATCCAACATGAGCCTAGTTAAAAATTAGAACATCTCCCTAAAATAGGTTCAAAATAAAACCTTTTCTATCACACTTCCTAAGGGTTCATCCAAGTTAGGTTTGCAGGTGGAAGAAGGAGAAATTGTCGAAGATGTTAAGGACATAATAGATGAATTTAGGGACATCCAGGGAAGGGAGTCACAAGAGCATACTAAAAATCATGCTATTAGAAAGATACTTTATCAGGCATTAAATTATTCAGTGCTTGAAGACCTTGAAAGTAAAGAAATTCTAAAGGAGGCATGAATTAGTGAGAAGGATATTCTATCTAGATTGGAAAATCTAAGGAATGAAGTCTTGGAAATGGTGGTTGAGAAGATGGTAGAGGAATTTTTTGATGAAGAAGGCATTAGTTTGGAGACAAGCAAGGTAGTAATATAAAAATAGATCTCAGACACAACATCGCGAAGGGAAATTTAATGAAATAATACTAAGAAAGGGAGAGCTGAAGAATATAGAAGGGTTTGATAATGAGGAGAAAATGAGTATCCTAGAAAAAGGAACCCCTCTTATAGTTAGTAATATAGAACTTCCAGGACTAGCAAACAAAAATTCAACAGGTTTTATGGCCATTTATAATAGCACAATAGATCTTACCCTCCTCCAAGAAGAATCTAGAAAAAAGATGGAAAAACATATGGGTTTATTAGGGGGTTTAATGAAGCAGATTAGTATAGTCTATGATATATAATATAAGCATATTATATGGGTTTATCATGGTACAATTTGAAAAAATCAAATTAAAACTTCTTCTTCCTCTCAATGCAAGGCAACACTTAAGATAGTAGAACAAAGTTTTTATATAGATTATAAGCAGATTGAGAAACCTTTGGAAGCAAACCCAATCCTTTATTTAAACAAGTCTCCCAAAAAGGTTGACTGTACCCCTCTAGAATTGGAGACTATATACAACATTATGGGTATCAACCAAGACATGGATGATGACCACTTTATGGATGAAGATGATGAAGACAAGAATGAATTAATGGAAACAATATTTATTTAGGCATTTAAGGAAAAAATTATTAGAGATTTGGAAGTAGAGGAAGAGAATCATTTGGAGGAGTAGAGAGATCTAGAAGCTACAATAAAGTCAAATGGTAACATGGAAATATTAGGAATAACATCTGGTATACCCAGGATGGATAGTACAAATTTAGAATTACACATAAGAAAAGAGGGAGGAAATCTCAAATGGACCTCAGGAAACAGGATGGGGAAGCTGAAAACCAAGTTAAAATTACAACTCTATTTTAGGAAGGGAAGAGGAAGTTCCTTCCCATGACAAATGAGGCTTACAACATGGAATGTTAGGAAACTGAAAGTGGAAAGTGTATATGATGATGGTGCTTCAGCATGTTTAGCAATAATATGGGATCAAAGGAAAATCAATTTCAAAATTTCCATAAAAAGACCTAATTGGATGGGATACTGGGTAAAAAATCTTAGAAGCACTTTGCATTTCTTCCTCATAAATGTTTATGGTCCAACTAACACAAATTGTAAAAAGGAATTATGGAAGTAACTCAAATCTTATTATGACTGCAACAGAAATTGGAATTATATAATAGGAGGTGAATTCAATGCCATCCTAGATATTAATGAGAAGAGTGGGGACATACAATGAGAATCACAATATTTAAATTTTTTTAGAGATTGGATAATAAGAAATGAAATTATAGATATTAAAATTAATAATGAGATCTTCACATAGAATAACAGAAGAGAAGGATTCAACAATATTATAGAGAAGTTAGACAAATTCATGTTCTTAGGTTATCCAAGTGTTTTAAATAATTCCTTTTCCTAATCTATCTTGGCCATATCAGGATCTAATCATTTTCCAGTCAAACTTGACAACATTGAAGAAAACCATGTCTCTAGAAATCTCTTAAAATTTAAAAATATATGGTATCAAGATAAAAATTTCATAACATTGCTGGAAAAATGGTGGAAGGAGGAGAAATTTAAAGGTTCTAAAATGTTCTTCTTTGTATCCAAACTAAAATCTCTAAAACATAAAATATTAATATGGAATAAAAAACACTTCAAGAATATATTTGAGGAAAAATTAGAAGTATAATAAAAAATTAAAGAACTAAATGAAAGAGTAATAGCGGAAGGATAGAATAGGGATAACTACAACAAGGAAAAAGAACTTCTTTAGAAGTATGAAGAACTATTAAATAAAGAAGAAGTATTTTTGAAAAACAAATTGAGAGAAACATGGCTTTCTGAAGGAGATATCAATTCAAATAAAAATTACAATAGCACAAAATAAAGGAGGAACATTAACATAATACTAAAAATAAAAAATGAAAGAGGAGCTCTAATAGAGGATCCCCAAGAATTAGAAAATGAATTTGTCAAAATTTATAAAAAAACATTAAATAATTGGGTAACTTCTAAACTCAAAGCTTAGCAACAACTCCTAGGAACACCAAGCTAATGGAGGGTGAGGGCAGGAACAAAGACGGGAACATGAATGGGAGCACTAGGGTTTCTACGAACTCAGGTGGTAGTGCAGAGGAGTCCTCTACTGGGGATGACAGAGAAGATGGTGATGAAGATGGAGACGAGGAGGAAGGTGATGGGGATTGTGGCTTTTGTGGTGAAGAGGAGCTACTTCATTGCTCGCTATCCCTTCCTGTCACTTTGGATGATGTTGGCAGAGACAATGATGGAGATGTTGCAGATGGTATTTATGGCCCCCATGGTTTTGAGGGGAAACTTCTTCCTCTTTTTCTTTTATGGATCCTGCACCGTGCCAAGGTTCTTGAGGGCACTAATCTCTTGGAGGAAGAGAATTCTTGGGTTTGGATGAAGCTCCTAGTGGCCATTTTCTCTTGGCAATTGTGTATTAGTGGTAGTCTTTGGGGCTTCTCTATGGTTCAATGGGCCCGGTCACAAGATTTTTTGGGCCTCGGGTCTTTCTAAGGCATTGTTCCCAGCGAATATTTTAGGTGGCCTATGTGGAAATATTGTATGGGTCTGGGCCTTTTGGTGTGAGATTTCCTTGGTGGGGTTTCTCAAATTTTTTTTTGTTACTACTCTCATATTCTGAAAGTTTATGTTATGGAGCAACGTTCATTTTTGTGATGGTCATCTAAATCTCAGGAAGTCCCGATCTTCTTTGAGATGATTGTTGAGGATGATTCTGATGGTTCCCCTTCTTTTCCCCTTTGGAATCCTATGGAGGTGGAGTCCCCTTTGCTGGTGGTGGAGTGGTTTCTGGTCTCTTTGGACCAGGTTTGGACCTTTTTCCTTCTGATCCTAGGGATTGGCAAAGGGCACTTTTTGAGTCTTGCTGGTGCGATCTCCATTTACCCTTTTGAGGTGGGTTTCACCCCTATTGAGGTGGATTGGGATATTCTTGGATATATTGGGACTAGTAGGTGTTATTGGGCTATGGGTTGCATGACTAAACCCATAGTGGCTATACCAGAGATCTTTGAAAGAATTACTTCTATTCTGGTAATGTCTTGCATTGCTATTACCCATAATGGAAGAGGATGGGGGATGGTTCAACTCACTTTGAGGTTGAGTGCCCTTTCCCAAAGTGGGTTATTCCTGAAGGTTGTTAAATTGTATCTGTTTTAATGCAGTCGTTCTTGTTTTTGGGTTTCAGCTCTATCTCCTTTTTTTGGGTGAGGGAGTCTTTTGTAACTCTCCTTTTGCATTTTGTTGTGCTTTCTTTTTGTTGGGTTCTGGTAGTATTTTTTAGGTGGATTTTGATAAGTTTGAAGGGCTCACGCTGGAATCTGGGTATTTTTTTTAAAGGTGAAAGCAGGTTTTGGGACTGGTCTATCCTCTGGTGGTGACCATTTCCTTTTTTCCCTTTTAATTGGGGGGACTATCCTGGTTGGTCCTGATGGCTCTGGGTGCCATGTAAAAACCTTGGAGAATGGTTTGGGTAGCCATAAAATGGCTCTAGTAAAATCTTTTTAATGTAAGGCTTTGATCTTCTTTGCTGGGTTCTAGGCAGTTGGATTTGTAGTACTTCTTTGTTTTGGGCTGCTTGGCTGGTGTTGGGTTTCTGGTTATCTTTGTGTTTTATTCCTTTGCATCATTTATTTTTAGTTGGATTACAAATCCCCCTCAAAATCTATCTGTAAAGGGTTATGTGGCCCCTTCAAAACCTATTTTTACCTTTAATCAAAAAAATTCCTAGAAAACATCCCTAAATTGATAACAAATGAAGATAACACAATGTTATATAAATAATTCTTAATGTCAGAAATTAAATAACACTATTCCAACTCCACCCGGACAAGGCACCTAGGCTAGATGGGTTCGAGGCCATCTTTTATATGATAAAATGCAAGCACTTTTCAGGAGAGGAATTATGGGAAGCCATCAAAAAAACCAGGAAAGAAGAAAACCTTTTGAAGGAAATTAATAACATTTTTATCACATTAATACCTAAGAAGTTAAATACTGAGGAACTCGAAGATTTTAGACCAATCTCCTTATGTAAAATTTTTGTCAAAAGTCGTAACAAATTGACTAAAATAACTACTACCTCGAATTATATCAGAAGAATAAACTGGATTTATTTTGGGTAGATCTATTTTTGATGGGATAATATTAATTAAGGAATTATTGCATTTAACTCAGAAAAATAAAGAACATAATCAAACTAGACATACAAAAGGCCTATGAAAAAGTAGACTGGAGGTTCCTTTGTAAGTTCTTGGAAAAAATTGGTTTCACAAAGAAATGGATCAACCTTATTTATAGTTTTATTTCTACCCCTAAAATCTTTGTTTCGTTTAATAGCACACCAGAAGGCTACTTTAACATATCTAGGGGCGTGAGACAAGGTGACTTGATCTCCCCTTTTCTCTTTATTATAATAGAAGAATCCTTTGGGAGGGAAATCTCAAGTGCATAGTAGCAAGGAAAAATATTAGGAATTAAAGTGATAGACAAAGTTCTAAATATCACACATCAATAGTTTGTTGATGATACAATTCCCCCGGGAAAGAGTACAAGTGTTGAAGCTAAGAACCTTAAAATAGTTTTAGACCGGTATATGGAAGCTTAAGACCAAAAGGTTAATGCAAAGAAATCAGATATTTTATTCCTACATCCATATTCTAGATTGGAAGAGGAAATATGTTAGATCTTAGGTTTTAAAAGAAGGGGCATTCCCTTGTAAATACTTGGGAATGGTTTTAGAAAGTAACAATGAAGTAAAAAAACAATGGGAACCTATTGGTCAGAAAATGGATCAACGAGTGTAAATATAGAAAGGTAAATGAATTCCAATGTGAGTAGATTAACTATGCTCAAATCTATCTTAACAACCAACCCAACCTACCAAATGTCATGTTTTCTGCTAACTTAGGGAGCCAAACATAAATTAGAAAAGAAATTGAGAATATTCCTTTGGCAAGGAGTATCTGAAAATAAGAATATGACTCTCATGAAATGGGATAATATCTATAGGCCATAAAAGAGAGGGGGGTGGGGTGGTTTAGGCATAAAAAATTTGAAATGACATAATACAACACTAAGTGACAAATTAGTATGGAATTTATTTTAAAATCCCGACAACAAATGGCCAAAATAATCATTAACAAATATCTGAAAAATAATGATCCTCTTAGCATCTTTAGAATTGAGGATCGCCCTAAGGGATCCAAGGATTGGAATTTCATCCCAGAATATAGACATTTAATTAGAAATTATCTTTTCTAGGATGTAGGGTTAGGCAATTCAGCCTTATTCTGGGAAGACTCATGGGGAGGTAATGCAACTTTGGATAGTTTAATGCCCTCCTCAAGAACCACAAATATTTTAACTAATCTATGGGGTATAAATTTAAAAGATTATATTGAAATTACCACCAGGAATCCTAGTTTAGGTTGGAGATGGAAATCATTAAAAGAGGTTCTAATTCTTGTTAATGAAAAAAAATAAACTAGAGAATATCCTTAGTTCTAGGAAAATCAGTATCAAGGAAATAATGGACAAACTTATCTTGGAAGGATCAAACAAATGTGGATATAAAGTAAAAAATGGTTATGATATCCTTGTTAAATCTCAAAATTCATAAAGTTGATCTTCCACTAACTCTGTGTCGGGATAAATCATGTTTACCTAAAGCAAGAACATTCCTATGAGAAACTTCACAAAAGAAGATCATCACTGCAGAATCATTTAGGAGAATTGGGTTTGAAGGCTCTTTTAGGTGTCCCCTTTGTGAAAATGGTGAAGAATCCATTCACCATATTATCTTGAATTATCCTTATTCTAGGAAGTGTTGGGGTTGACTCTGTCAAAAATTCAATTGGAAAGCCACCTTAGCTAATACTCTATTGGATCATTTGAAGGCATGGTCTACTTCTCAGTATAAAAAATCTTGATAACATAATTTGGAAGCTAGCTCTATCTATTATAACATGGGAACTTTGGAAAGAATGAAATAGATGGATTTTCTAGTAAAATAAAATTAAAAGGAAATGATTTGAAAATAAAGTAGAGGCATGCATAGGAGAAATTGTGAATAATAGACTTAGAAATAAAAATCAAATCGAAGGAACCATCTCAAACTAGGATAGAATAATGAGGAAATAATAGTTTGGATTAATTATTCCACCTCAAAAGGAAAAAGGTGGAGTTAAAAGTAAAGAAGCCATGAAAATTTGTCAATGATGTGCCCCCCAATTTGGATGGTACAAACTAAATTTCTATGGAGCCTCGAGAGGAAACACGGGAGTGACTATAATTGGGAGTGTTATTGGCATGTGGGATGGAATCATATGTGGAAGCTTAGCTAAACCATTTGGAGTATCCAAAACCAATATGGTAGAATTGGAAGCCTTAGTGGTCTAGGCTTACTAGTTTGGAAAGATTTGGGAGTAAAGAAATTCTAGGTAGAAGGTGATTCTCAAATAATAATCAATGCACTAAGAACCATCCATACCCTTAATTAGAATTTAAATACACAATTGGAAAGAGCATTAATTCTACTAACACATTTTAAAGAAGTCATATTTAATCTACTTTCGAGGAAGGAAAGAAGATAATGGATAGCGTAGAAAATCTAGGGGTAGATGGCAGATACTTTGAAAATATTAGTAATGTCTTACCTTGAGGGACCTTTGCATATTTAGAAATAACTTAATTATAATAGAATAAAATATCATATATGAGACTATGCCTCATTTACTGGTTACACTGGGTTGTTATTCCCTTCCTTTCCTTTATCCTTTCTTTCTGAGGATTCTTTGTTTAAGATTGACTTATATAAATTTTGTAGATATGGGTCATTCTATCCTTTATTTAGGTTTATGATATTATATATCTCTAAATAGATGTATAGAAATATTAAAAATAGATTGTTATATATGCACATACATACTTATAGATATATCTCATTACACTGGCGTGGTTTAATTACAAGTATCATCGCAATGATTTATATCTAGTTTCATGATAGGATATCAAGGTCTTACCTATAATTTTTACCTACTTTTGGCCATTTCCCTTTTATGGTTGTTTGACTTGCTGCTTTCTCCCTGCTTTGAGCACATTTTCATAACTTCTAAAAACATTATTCTATTCCATTTAGGCCTATTTAGTAAATGATTTTGTCCCTCATGACAAGGCTTAGTGCCAGAGATCGCCCTAGTAGGAGCCATAGCTTTTGTCTTGCCATATTTTTAGGTTCCTTCATGGTTAGTTGTTTGTCTCTATTGTGAGGTCTGGTTTTCACACCCAAAATGGAAACAAATGTCCATACTTTTCATATTTATGAGCCTAGACAAATGATCTTTCATGGTAACATCTACCTTGAACACCAGGATCCCATCCTAAAACCCCTAGACGACATGGCTTGTAGGTATGTAGAATTGGTTTTTGGTGAATAATATTTTAATTAAAGTTTCACCTATAGGATGAACAGGGAGGTGGTGCGAACCTTCATATCCTACATGATAATGGAGGAAATCAAGAAGGAAGAAATTGTTGCTCTATGAAAGAAGGTTTTTATTGAGAAATTTTTTTGGGGCCTAGAGAATTTAGTTTATAGCATTAACTGTAGGATGGAGATTCCAAGCCTAGAGGTATATATGCCTGCAAACATTAGAAGCCTAGAGGTTACAAAAAACATTGTCAAGAAACCAATATTGTTATTTAAAGATAAGGCAATTTTTGATCTGCATTGGGGGGAGATGAAGCGTAATATACAATTCCTTCTTCGGTGGCTTTGAGTGATACCCACATTTGATTCTGATTGGATGTTTCAATACCTAAAAGCTAAAGGATACGTGGTGCAAGATAATGTTAAACACTTGGATGTTGACCGTATATGGGTAATTATTTTAGTGATCATATAAAAGAGTTGGCTCCAAGGAAAACCTAAGGTGAAGGATGAAAAAGGAAAGGCCAAAATGGAAATGGGAGACTCTGCAAATGAGGAAAGCTCGGATGAAGACATAATTATCATCAAGTGTAAATGATATTAGAAAATGGGAAGTTGTTAAGTATCAATATTTGAATCCTTTATACTAATAGGAAAGACTTTATACCTCATAGTATGTTAAGTAAATAAGGCTGCTCCTTTTGGATGAAAATATATAGTTTATAGTAAAGACTTAATGGTATTACTTATTATAAAAGGATGAAAAAGGGATATACGGAATGGAAGATGGTTTTGGTTATGTGTGGGTTTCCTTAATTTCCTTAAACCTACTTTACATTTAATTGAAATTTGTGTTTAAATGTGTATTGAGAGGAAAATAAGATGTTCCACTTTTATCCTCAAATGCACAAATGAAAGATCCAAGTTGATCAACCCAAAAGAAGGATTAATGCACAAATGAATCAACCATTTAGAAATGAAACAAAGAGGGATATCTTGCATTATGTTAATTGATAATGTAGATATGATATATGATAGTAATTGAAAAGGATGAGAAGAAGAACCAACCTTAAAGAATTGCAGATCTGGAAAATGCTGCTTTCTGAGGTCTATAGACTATTTTTGGAAAATCTGAAGTATGATTCGGAACCGGAACACAGAGACAAACAAAACCCAGAAATATTTTTCTGATATGACACTATCTTATGAAAAAGGTTGACCTTGACCCACAAATGTCACCCCTGACCCAGCAATGTCGGCCCTGACCTGCACAGCGTCGACAAAAAATCTGTTTGCGGAGCCCGAAAGAAAGCCAAAAAGGGTATCCAGATCTGAGTCCAAATCCACAATCCCAAACCTATACCTACAAGAAAAATAGGTTTTTTTGTTGTGGGGGAGGGGTTTTCCTTAGTCAAACCCCGGTTTTGGAATTAACCTTAAATATATGTAATTGAAATTGCAGAAGTAAACAAAATAAATGCATAAATTCACCTTGCTTGTAAAAAGTCCTTGTGGAGGATTCGAATCCATGAATCCAAAAGTATGTATGGACCAATGGATCTAGAATTTGGAATGTGGGATGTCTTCAATAAATTTCTTGTTGATCTCCAACACCAAGTCTTGAATGGGTTCTTGAATTGGAAGAGGCTTGGAAGAAGATGGGTGGAGAGATCACCAAAAAGGGCACTATATGGCTTGAATCCTTCAATGGCCTCCCATGGATCTTTTTGAATGCTTGAAGGCTTGATTGTGGATGAATCCTTGCTTCAAATCTTGCTTGAATCTTTACTTTATGATGCTTCTCAATTTCTCAAGGATGCTTAGGCTTCAATAAAGGACTTCTTTTTTCTCAATATCGCTTGATGATCGTTGATAATGCTTAGAGAAAATGAGAGGAGAAAAATTCCTTTTATATGAAATTAGGGCACAATATTATAAGGAGGCAAACATACAAGAATTAAATTCCAATTAAAGCCCTTCCCCTAGAAGAGGACCTAAGTTAAATATAATTTAGGAATCACCGCTTCGGAACCCGAAACAGGTGACCTGGAAGTGGGAAATAACTTTTTGCAAAGACCGACGTCTGGGAACTCTGGGACCCTGAGATTTGAACCCTGGGTCAAGGTTGAGGTTGACCTTGACCTAGGTTAGGGTTGAGGTCTACCTTGACCTAGGTTAGCGTCAAGGTTGACATAGACCCAAAAGGTCAACCCTGAACCTAAGGTAAAAGACCTAAGATCTGCAGTCTAGGATGCAAAAATCAGGTTGGAAAGAAGTGGAAAGAGAGGCAGAATAGGGGAAAAGCTAGGTCAAAGTCAGGAACCCATTCAAGGTGCTTGATATGACCCCAAACCACTTACTTAGAAGGCTAAACCAGTCTACCATGGAAGTGCTTCCATTTTCCGACTATACATTTAGCCCCCACTTTAGCAAGAGTATAGACTCAACGCAAACTCTTGGTAAAGGAAATCATAGAGAAAATACAATCTTATTGGAATCAAGAGGAAAAAGAAATCCTCAAGCTCCCAAGGGACTTAAGTCTTTATCAAAACTAAGATCATGATAAGAGAGACACCACCTTTAAAGAGAGAAAAAGAAAGAGGGTGTGATTATCTTGCCCAATGAGAATTTATGTCCCATTGTGAACCACACAAGGAAACAACGTAACTGGAAAGATGGAGTTGAACTTCCTAGTGAATGTGACTACTCACTAATCAACCCATCAAGGAGACGCATTCTTAAAGGGATCAAAAACTTTGTAAATTGAAAACTGGTGGGATCAAGGGATCCATGTAATTTTAAACTAGAGGGATCAAGAGATCCTAAAAAGTAAAATGACCATACTTTAAGGATTAGTTTTTAATCCATAAAGGGAAAAAAAATTTAATTCTTGAAAGCTATTTTGAATGTGTGTGTGTGCAAAAAGTGAGTAGAGTGTACATGCCCCCACATTAAAGTCAGTGCTAACACTTTAACAAGAGAAATGGTTTTAACGAAAATATAAACAACTCCACGAATTACGTTTCCACTATGAGATGCCCCCAAACAAAGACAACTCAAGGGAAATAAAACATAAACATACACAAGAACACATAAGGGATCTACCTATTATGGGGTCAGTATGATCATACAATAACATGTACATATAAATATGATATTATTGCAAATGAATTGATATCATTCCCCAAAGAAAGTAGAACTACAATCACAATGGAGGAAAGAAAACTTGAGGGTTACAAAGAAGAATCTTTTTGGACCACAACTTGGAGACCAAAAAGAATCAGTGCTACCATGTCGCAGATCCAAGCAGATTATACAAGGGAAACATTTACAAACAATAGCACAAGTACAAGATAACATAGAAACAACATATAGAAGAGTGAAGATACATATAGAAGAATTGTACAATAGGTTTGATTCCTTTATCACCTTGCACCAACAAAGTAACAAGGGTCGTATAAAAGAATCTAACAAACATTTACCAAATACATTACTTGGAGAAGCACATTACAACATGCAAACACAAAAAGGTCTACCATAGAAGATAAGCCAATTAAGCACATTGCTGACCCTCCCCATCTTTATTTATGTTATTGATGGAAGGTGGGTAACTCACAATAGGGACTATATCCAATATGGTAGGAATGATAGCCAGTTCCAAACAAGGATCCTCTTGAGAATCACAATGCTCAATACTAGATGTAATTGTTAATTGAGTTGAAAGCATATGAGGTAGATCAATGGTCTCATATTCATCACTAAGATCAATAGGATCATCGAGAGTGTCCTCCTCATCAAGGTTGATTGAAATGGGTTCTAAGATGCAAATAGGATCATCATACTCATTCATCTTAACATCTTTGTGAATATTGACTTCTTTCGACACATCAGGCATGGGTTGATCAAAAGAAGGTAAAGAATTTTGAATAATAGAAGCATGAGCTCTAGCATAAGCTCTATGCTTCTTACGATGTTCATTAGCAGATTTGTTATGTTTAGCTTTTCTTACCACCTGTTGAGAACTAGGAGGAATGACCACAAATTCCTTCACAGGTTCTATAGGAGGATTCTCAATGGGTTGCAAAAAAATAATAGAAGTTTGATTAGTAGAATTAGAAGTAATTGATAAAGGAGGTATTGCGGGAGTAGGCAAAAGACCATGATTGGAATCTATCTGAGGCATGCTTAACTCAATAATTTTTGCGATGTTTGTAAGCTTGGTATGAGTGAAAGAGATGATCAGGGCGAGGAGGACATGATTTAGGTAATGAGGGCCAAAATAAATCGAGAGTAGCACAATCTCTAGGCCTAGAAGGTTGATATAAACTATGATTAATCATTTTGAGTTCTCCATTATGAATGAACTTAAGACATTTATGAATGGGAGAAGCGATAGCATGCATAGCAGTTATCCAAGGTAAACCAAATTTGATTTGAAATTGATCAGAAGTAGGGATAATGATGAAGGTAGTA
>MU226755.1:1151575-1173623 GCA_018584345.1 Thuja plicata
TGAAGGTAGTATCTACAACCTTACCACAAAGTTCAATAGGTAAGTTAATAGAACCAAGTGCAGGATAAAGAAAACCATTACATGTTTGGATCCATGCATCAGATGGATCATAATAATCATGTTGTAGTCCTTTCATAAAAAAATATTTTCCCCAGTAATGACATTTATTAAAGATGTGGGATCCACTAGACAACCACGAGTAGGTATCTTAGCAATCCTAGCATATATATAAAGGGGATCACCGAGAGCCTTAATCGTTTTAGAATCATCAAAGGTAATTAAAAGTTCCCTAGGTCGCTTATCCTTAGTATGTTTTTGAGGTTTACGTAGAATTGAAAGTGAAAGTGAAGGTGAAGGATCTTGAACAATAGGTTGAGACAAAACAACACTCTCCACACGACTCACAATGTGATTAAGATCATCCATCTTTGAATCATAAACAATATCCACAGAAGATGGTTGAGCTATAATATTAGTATCATGTGTAGGTAAAGGATTCGTATAGATTTGAAGGTTTTGATTAGGAGGAGAAACAAATTTATTCCCATTACCATCAAAATTATCAACAGTCAAAGCCTTGGAATCAATTAAATCTTGAATTTTAACCTTTAGAGAGTAACATTTTTCAATATCATGGCCATTCTGGCAATGGTATTGACAGAAAGCTTGAGAACCAAAAGATTTGGAAGCTATTGTGGTGGGAAGAAGAGGTCGAATAGGAGGCAAGGTAATCATACTAGCACTTAACAACCTACTCATTATAGAATGCAAAGTTTTAGAGAGAGGAGTAAATGTATGATTCATACAGAAAGCAGTGGATGTAGAAGTGGCATTGATGGATGTAACCACAACTTGATCAGCAACTGCATTCGTCTATTTATTAATCTTGACATAGTTGTTAGGTTTATGGAACTTATTAGGATTGGGAGCATTGTCACTCTTATCAACTGTAACAGGAGCCATTGGAGTGTTGCTCTCAAAATGACTCACTTGTAATTGATAATGGTGAAGTGATGCACACAATTGTTGAAAGGAAGTAAATTTAGTAAGAAGAATCTTATCTCTAATATCCTTTTGTAAATTTGAAATAAACATATGTTGAATATCAATATAAGGAACAGGATAGGAAATCTGAGCATACAAATGCTTAAATCTACCAATAAAATCAGTCAATTTTTCCTTAATATTTTGTTTACAATGCATTAAATTAGATAAGGACACTTGTGGAGCAATGTTATTTTGAAATTTTTGGATAAAAGAAATGGAAAGTTTAGGAAAAGAATCAATAGAATAAGGAGGTAAAGAACAATACCATTGTAAAGCTTTATCTTGAAAAGTTCTAGCAAACAATTTAGCTAAAATCCTATGGTCATGAGCATAATCACTACAAAGGATTTGAAATGTTTTAACATGAGTAAAAGGATCACCTTTACCATTGTAATTTTCAAGATGAGGCATATCGGCTTGCTGGGGGATAGTAGCATGAATGATGTCTAGGGATAAAGGACTACCCATGTCACATGTAGGAGTGCTAAATTTGGATTGAGTTAAAGATGCAAGTTGTTGTTGTAAAGATGACACAGTTTGAGCCAAACTAATAATTGTGGAATCATTAGAAGAAATAGGTGTCCTAGCAATATTAGGAACACTAGGTAAAGTATAGGAAGCCATAGGAATAGAAGACACAACTGGTGGAACATTGGGAACCATGGTTGGAAGAGGATTAGTATAAGTAAAAGGTACACTATGATATGAAGGTTGTGAGATAGGTAAAGATACAGGTAGAGTACTCATAGGAATAGATGCAGTTGGGAGAGATGTGGTCATCAAAGGAGGAGTATAAGTAGGAATTCTAGGTAAAGGAACATAAGAAGGTCCTATACTAGTTACAATAGTTGTGAATCCTAACTCTTGAGATTCTTGGGCTAAAGGTTTAACATTTGAATGCACAAGATGAGTAAGACCACGCAAGAAATTAACACCCTGATCATTGTCATGGAGGACTTTCTTAAGGGCCTCTATAGCTTGGATTGAGTCTTGATTATGGTTTTCTTGGATAAGCCAATTTCCCATTTTGTCAAGTTCAATTGAAAGTTTTTGCACTTGTTCAGGAGGAACTCTTAAAGCATCATCTTTATCATGAGATGAGTGAGAAGAGTTATGCTCCATAGAAGGATTAGAATCATGAATTATCAAATTATCATCCGGGATCCTAAGGAAAGGAGAGGAAGACTCAGGATCAAAGGAACCCATAAGTCTATGACTTCTTCTAACCGAGATACTATAAGTAGGACTAGAAGTGGTAAAGCTCATACACCAATGCAATATAAATGAACAAACACAAGATTTTGATTTATTATTTTTAAATGTAATTGAAAGAACATGCAAGATCTAGCATAAACATGTAAATCTAACACCAAAAAGAAAGAGTTGTCTATCGTGGGTTCACCAAAATATAAAAGGATGAAAAAGGGATATAAGGAATGGAAGAAGAGAATGTAAGATGGTTTTGGTTATGTGTGGGTTTCCTTAATTCCCTTAAACCTACTTTAAATTTAATTGAAATTTTTGTTGAAATGTGTATTAGGAGGAAAATAAGATGTTCCACTTTTATCCTCAAATGCACAAATGAAAGATCCAAGTTGATCAACCCAAAAGAAGGATTAATGCACAAATGAATCAACCATTTGGAAATGAAACAAACAGGGAGATCTTAAATTGTGTTAATTGATAATGTAGATATGATATATGAAAGTAATTGATAATAATGAGAAGAAGAACCAACCTTAAAGAATTACAGATCTGGAAAATGCTGCTTTCTGAGGTCTATAGACTGTTTATGAAAAATCTAAAGTATGATTCGGAACCGGAACACAGAGATGAACAAAACCCATAAATATTTTTCTAATCTGACACCATCTTATGAAAAAGGTTTACCTTGACCCACAAATTTCACTCCTGACCTAGTAATGTCGACCCTGACCTGCACAACATCGATAGAAAATCTGTTCCTGGAGCCTGAAAGAAAGTTAAAAAGGGTATCCAGATCTGAGTCCAAATCCGTAGTCCCGAACCTAGACCTACAAGAAAAAGAGGTTTGTTTGTTGTGGGGGAGGGGTTTTCCTTAGTCAAACCCTAGTCTTGGAATTAAACTTAAATATATGTAATTGAATATGCAGAAGTAAACAAAGTAAATGCATAAATTCACCTTGCTTGCAAAAAGTCATTGTGGAGGATTCAAATCCTTGAATCCACAAGTATGTATGGACCAATGGACCTAGAATGTGGAATGTGGGATGTCTTCAATAAATTTCTTGTTGATCTCCAAAACCAAGTCTTGAATGAGTTCTTGAATTGGAAGAGGCTTGGAAGAAGATGGATGGAGAGATCACCAAAAAGGGCACTATATGGCTTGAATGCTTCAATGGCCTCCCATGGATCTCTTTGAATGCTTGAAGGCTTCATGATGGATGAATCCTTGCTTCAAATATTGCTTTAATCTTTACTTGATGATGCTTCTCAATTGCTCAAGGATTCTCAGGCTTCAATAAAGGTCTTCTTCTTTCTCAATGTCGCTTGATGGTCATTGATAATGCTTAGAGAAAATGAGAGGAGAAAACTTCCTTTATATGAAATTAGGGCACAATATTCTAAGGAGGCCAACATAGGAGAATTAAATTCCACTTAAATCCCTTTCCCCTAGAAGAGGACCTAATTTAAATATAATTTAGGAATCACCGCTTCGGAACCCAAAACAGCCGACCCAGAAATGGGAAATAACTTTTTGCAAAGACCGACATCCAGAAACTGTGGGACCCTGAGATTTGAACCCTGGGTCAAGGTTGAGGTTGACCTTGACCTAGGTCAGGGTCGAGGTTGAGCTTGACCTAGGTCAGGGTTGAGGTCAACATAGACCGAAAAGGTCAACCCTAACCCTGAGGTAAAAGACCTCAGATCTGCAGTCTAGGATGTAAAAATCGGGTTGGAAAGAAGTGGAAAGAGAGGCAAAACAAGGGGAAAGCTAGGTCAAAGTCAGGAACCCATTCAAGGTGCTTGATATGACCCCAAACCACTTACTCGGAAGGCTAAACCATTCTACCATGGAAGTGCTTCCATTTTCTGACTATACACTTATATATATGTGAATATAAGTATAGCTAGCTTATAAATTATCCATATCACAATGTTGTAGGGTTAGAAAGATAGAATAGTTTCCTTTTATAGTTTATGCAATATGGATTTCAGTTTAAGAGTTAATCTGTTAAGGAATTTTTAATTCTAAAACATTAGGAAAGGGTGGATTAAAATTGTTATGGGAAACTTTCTCTACGTAGTTTTGGGCTATTAAAGATAGTCCCTCGATCTTAAAAAAATATTAAATTATTGGCTAATAGATTTGCCTTTATAAAATAACTAAAACAATTTACTCATTAATGCCCAAATTTGAAAGACAAAGCTGCAACACAATAGTTGAGTTACTTTCCATGATATTGTGTGTTAACATGCTTTCAACACCCAAATTCTAAACCTTTTAAATTTGAGCCCTACAGATAAATTCCTCCATATTTTCTTATCCTTTATGATCATTTGTGCAAATAATATTTTTATGAAGATATGCATTGTCAAATCTTGAACTTTGAACTGCAAGTTCAAAATTAAAGATTCAACATTCCAAAGGCAATTTGCAAGTTTTGTGATTCCTATGCAAAACAAGAAATATTTCAGGGTTATGCTCTACATGGATCATTTAGCCTGCAGTTATAATTTCATGGGAAACAGAGCTATCAACAAAAAGTTATGCAAGTTTTTACACCATAGTTTAAAAGTGCAATATGCATTGTCAAACCTTAAACCTTGAACCACAATTTCAAAGTTCAAGATTCAATATTTCAAAAGGCATCACACAAGTTCAAAGCTCAAAGTTCAATGTGCAAGTTCAAGTTTGCAAATCCAATAGACTACCATTCCAGAAGTTTGGTTTAACAGTTTGAAAATTCTTCTTTGGCACTTTCATGGCACGTGGCATCAAATGTGAGACCATTAATAATAAAATGGAAATATATTTCATATCATGTTCTATTCTTGAAATAGTAATATATATGCAATTTTGAAATTCCTCTACAAACCCGAATTTGTTGATGACAAAAAAATAGTCATGTTGTGGGGGCATAACTTTCAACTCCACTGTTGGATCGAGTTGAATTTAAGATATGTATTAGAAAAACTATTTTTCTAAATTCTCACCAGAGGGATTTCCAAAATTAGATCTGGTTGGAAAGATATAAATAACAAAATGAAGGTCTATAAAAATAGATACATTTCCAGATTTTCTGATGACAGACAATCTAGTCTCAGTGCGGGGCCATAAATTTTCAGTCCACCATTGGATTTATCTCATTTTTAGAGAGATTTTTAGAAATAAAGTCTTCTAAATCTCCACCAGAGCGATTGGCTAAAAACATTTGAATTAAAAATTTACACATGATTGTGTAGAGGCCTATCATCAAGACCAACAACCTCTTATTTTGACAGATGATATGTTGGAATTGTCAACTCCATTTCAATGGGAACGAAATTACAGAGGAGAAAATGATAAGTTATTTTCCTATGGTGTATAAGAATCTAGGTGGAAGCAACCCTATGTGGATTATTTCTATTTTGACATGATACAAAGTATTGTTTAAATAAAGTGTGTCACATGTCAAACACCTATGCATGCTAGCCCAAATGTTTAATTAAATATTATTTAACATTGCTGGAGATAATAAAGTAATGTTTTGTTTTCATAACCAAATTTTATAAGGGGATTTATAAGAGTTTTATTAAAAATTTAGAAAGTATTCAGTTTTCAAGAATCAGTTACAGGAACTGAAACACAATCATGCAAGACATTATTTATTGTAAAACCTTGGATGTAAAAAGGGTTCTTCTTCTTCTTTCTTGGAGTCCGGTGGCTGCAAGGGAGAAGGGAGAATACCTTTTTGTTCATGTTTATTGTAACAGAGAGAGCAAGGAATTAGTTTATTCTTCTACAACTTGATTGTATTGGCAGGGACAGAATGATCTTATGGTTATTTTGTTATGTTTTCTTGAAATAAAGAGGAATATTTGCATGTTAGATCTTGAGGTCTGAACATTTATTTTTCTAAAAGAAACCAATCATGTGATTGTTTCTTTCCTATTCTGGGATATAGTCCTACAACATTATGTCAAGTATGTGTTTGTTTGTAAATTTGTTGGTTGATGAACTTCTAATTAGCATAACAAGTCTTGTAATTCCTTTAATTTTCTCTATAATGTGAAAGGCTTGGTAGATAATCATATGCCTAGTTTCTGGCTTTTCTGTCATCGATCAGTTTGTAAATATTATAATTGCATTCATCCCATAGTGATGGGTGAATGTCAGAAAGCCTTTGTGTCTTCAGGTTAAAGATATAATCTGTTATTTAATTCATTGAATACTATTGAAGAGGGAGTTGTACCTCTCAATTTAGAGGGAAATTACCAATACAATGGAAATCTGTCTAACTGTTAGTATTCTTTGTTCTTCATGTTGGGCATCTTGAGTCATTATTTTTATCTCTTTTCGAAGGACAAATCTGTTTAGTAACAAATTTTTGGCGACTTCGCTGGGGATTTGAAAGCAAAGATTGGTGTCAGACATTTGGTTCCTCAGTTTTTATTTTGTCTTTGTATGCAGGAGACTTGAAACTCTATGCAATGACCATGCCAAATAAAATAAAGGTCACAAGAAAGATGAGACTTAACCCTTCATGTTGGAGATCATTCAGATGAATGATAAAGTACTGCAAGCTTTCTTCAAACACTACAAAGAAAGTATTTCACATGTCATGAAAACAAACCTCAACATTGAAGATGATCACACTTCCACCCTGTTGTGGAGAAGTTTATGTCACAGATTTCACAAGCTAAAAGATCTGGAAGATTATAAAGGAAAAGTGCAGTAGCTTGAAAAAGAGATGGAAGTAGATGATGAAGAAGCTCCAATAATTTCATCCCATTATATTTCCTGCAATTACTTAGTCTTAAGTGAGCAAGAAATATAGCAAGAAGCATCTCAGCCCCATGAGGATCAAGCATTGATAGGAAAGAATGGTGTAAGTGAGGAAATTTTTTATGATCTCATTCTTTTTCTTGAGTTTAAAAGTGCTGAAAGTTATTCTTTTTCTAGCAAATTTAAAAATAAATATTTTCAGCGTTGTGTAAAATCAGAATATGAGGCCTTTCATTTTACGTGGGATAAAGATGAATATGGTTATTCAAATCAAAATATTATGGATTCTTTTTACATTGAAGATGACACCACATCTTCTCAAGTCTATTTACATGAAAATTCTTGTATTGAAAATGAGACTAATGTGTGTCTGGCTGAAAGATTTTTATATTCTACAAAGTTAGTAGGAAAAGGAAAATTTGAGATGGATCCAGAGCTTGCTGAGGATGAGATTGATAAAGTATTGCAGCCCCAAGATTTGATGGTTGGTTGGGACAATGGTGTTCTTTGTGAGGAAGAAATTGCACACGAGTTCTTATCAACTATTAAAAAAGGTAACTCCCTTGCACAAAGTAATTTGGGTATCAATCCATCTCATATCTCTGTTTTGAATGAAGAATTTTCAGATTTAGTTTTAGCAAAGGATGACCAAGTTTAGTCTTTTCTATGGGAATGTCTCAACATTCTTTTCTTAATTTGGAAGTGGAAAGTTTTAGTTTTTAACACCCTAAAGGTCATCTTAAAGATGAAATTTTTTAGATCAGCATGCAACCAGAGTATCAAACTTTTGGTTTCAATGAAACAGTGAATAAAGATGGTTACCTATACTTGGAAGTTTTTAACCAGTCTGTTGTATAATCTTTTCATTTTGAAAATCATGGAGATTGTGTTGACAATGAGCTAAAATCATGTTTTGATGAAGATTCTTCTAATTTTGAAAATCTGGTTAAAGAAGTGAGTTTAGAAGTAAAGTGAGATGATTTCTCAGCTAATGAAGTGTTGCAGTACCAAGAATCATTGGTTGAGGAAGATAGCTTATATCTTCGTGAAGAAGAATTCACAGAGGGGTTCTTGGAACTCATTAAAGGAGAAGATGCTTCCACAAAAGGCCCAGGTATTAACTTAATCTATGTAGAAAATATTATGCCGGTTGAAGAGTTTTCATTTCATTTGCTCAAATTTAATGCTGTTGATTTAACTTTAAAAATGAGGCTGAGAAATACAATGGTGTATCGAAAGAATTGAATGGGGAAATGACTACTATGCATTACATATTTAATGATGATTTTACCTATGACAGAAATAAAGAGGATACTTTTGTTAGGAGTGATCCTATGTTATATGAAATGTCTCTTTATTCTCAGATTAGTCAAAAAGGTGAAAATTGTATGAGGTATAATGGTCTTAACAACAAAAGTTGTGAAAATTGTGCAACCTTTTCTCATAAAAATTATGAGCATTGTTGTTTTCAACAAGAGATAAAAAATTATTCAAGAATAAATATGCAATCTAGGTTTCAGAGGAATCAAAAGTTTATGATGAGAGATGGCTTTTTGGGCATGATTATGTATTCACCAGTTTTCAACACATAATCAGCTTGAGTTTCAACATCGAGGATGTTGTCAACATACAATGGTTGTGTGCCATGCCACAGGGACACAACTCATTAGCAAGAAAAGGTTCATACTTTTCTCAACCAATTAATGGCTTTGTGTAAGTATTCTTTTTGTCTAATCCTCTAAGTAGGAGCTTCCTATTATATTTTTAAAAAAATTTCACCTCCGCAATTTTTTTTTGTGGTGATTAGTTTAGGTGTTTTGGCTTGTTTCTGGTTTGCTTAGTTTACGGGTTTTGTTTTTGTAGTTGCCCTGCTCCCCTCCACCCTCTTTGCTATCAGCTCCCTAGTTTTTATGCTTTGACTCTATTGCCCAATGGATAAGGCACTGGTCTTTACAAGAGATTTCTAGATTCTCTATGTCCCTAACAACCCATGTCCCCAGTCAGAGTCAGTTGTTAACATGCTTTCAGCACCCAAATTCTAAACCTTTAAAATTTGAGCCCTACAGACAAATTCCTCCATATTTTCTTATCCTTTATGATCATTTGTGAAAATAATATTTTTATGAAGATATGCATTGTCAAATCTTGAACCTTGAACCGCAAGTTCAAAGTTCAAGATTCAATATTCCAAAGGCAATTTGCAAGTTTTTTGATTCCTATGCAAAACAAGAAATATTTCAGGGTTATCCTCTACATGGATCATTTAGCCTGTAGTTAATATTTCAAGGTAAATGAAGCTATCAACAAAAAATTATGCAAGTTTTTCTGCCACAGTTTAAAAGTGCAATATGCATTGTCAAATCTTGAACCTTGAACCACAAGTTCAAAGTTCAAGATTCAATATTTCAAAAGGCATCGTGGAATTTCAAAGTTCAAAGTTCAATGTGCAAGTTCAAGTTTGCAGATCCAATAGACTACCATTCCAGAAGTTTGGTTTGACAATTTGAAAATTCTTCTTTGGCACTTTCATGGCATGTGGCATCAAATATGAGACCATTAATAATAAAATGGAAATCTATTTCATATCATGTTTTATTATTGGAATAGTAATATATGCAATTGTGAAATTCCTCTGCAAACTCGAATTTGCTGATGACAGAAAAATAGTCATGTTGTAGGGGGTATAACTTTCAACTCCACCGTTGGATCGGGTTGAGTTTCAAATATGTGTTAGAAAACCCTATTTTCTAAATTCTCACCAGAGGGAGTTCCAAAATTATATCTAGTTGGAAAGATATAAATAACAGAAGGATGATCTATAAAAATAGATACATTTCCAAATTTTCTGATGATAAACAATTTAGTCTCAGTGTGGGGGCCATAACTTTTCAGTCCACCATTGGATTTATCCCATTTTTAGATATGTTGTTAGAAATCAAGTCTTGTAAATCTCCACCGCAATGATTGGAAAAACACAGTTGCATTAAAAAGCTACGCATGATTATGTAGAGGCCTATCAAGAAGACCAACAACCTCTTATTTTGACAGAAGATATGTTGAAATTGTCAACTCCATTTCAATGGGAAATAAATTACAGAGGATAAAATGATAATTTATTTGCCTATGGTCTATAAGAATCTAGGTGGCAGAAATCCTATGTGGATTATTTCTATTTTGACATGATACAAAGTATTGTTTAAATGAATTGTGCCACATGTCGAACACCTATGCATGGCATCCTAGATGTTTAATTAAATATCATTTAACATTGCTGGAGATAATACAGATGTTTGATTTTCATAACTGAATATTATAAGGGGATTTATAAGAGTTTTATTAAAACTTTAGAAAGTATTCAGTTTTCAAGAATCAGTTACAGGCACTGAAACACAACCGTGCAAGACATTATTTATTGTAAAGCCTTAGATGTAAAAATGGTTCTTCTTCTGCTTTCTTGGAGTCCGGTGGCTGCAAGGGAGAAGGGAGAATACCTTATTTTTCATGTTTATTATAACAAGGAGAGTGAGGAATTAGTTTATTTTTTTTCCATCTTGATTGTATTGGCACAGACAGAATGATCTTATGGTTATTCTGTTATGTTTTCTTGAAATAAAGAGGAATATTTGCATGTCAGATCTTGAGGTTTGAACATTTATTTTTCTGAAAGAAAACAATCATGTGATTGTTTCTTTCCTATTCTAGGATACATTCCTACAACATTATGTCAATTACGTGTCTATTTTTAATTCCGTTGGTTGATGAACTTGCAATTAGCATAATAAGTCTTGTAATTACTTTAATTTTCTCTGTAATGTGAAAGGCTTGGTAGATAGTCATGTGGTTGTTTTCTATTTTTTCTCTCATCGATTAGTTTGTAAATCTTATAATCACATTCATCCCATAGTGATGGGTGAATGTCTGCAAGCCTTTGTGTCTTCAGGTTAAAGACATAATCTGTTATTTAATTCATTGAATATTATTGAAGAGGGAGTTGTACCTCTTAATTCAGAGGGAAATTACCAATACAATGGCAATTTGTCCAACTGTTAGTATTCTTTGTTCTTCATGCTGGGCATCTTGAGTCATTATTTTTATCTCTTTTCGAAGGAAAAATCTGTTTACTAACATTGTGCAAGTTCTCTCTGCTTATTTTACAAGGCGCAGCTACCTTCGGGAGATATGCAATAAATAAAAGCATAATCTATGCCTTTAACAATAAGGAAAAGAAGGCAAAAGACCATTTGTTCATAAACATGAAATAGATGTGAGAAATTACATTAAGATTCAAAATGAATGCAACAAAGTAATACACAAATTAATCTGGCTACACTCATAGATGGTAAATAAATAAACAAAGAGTGTAACCCTTTTTCAATAGATGATTCGATTTGGAATCAAAGTTTTAGTATCAAATACATGCACAATTGGGCATGAAAATTTTGATATTGAAAATAATTACAATGAGACACAACATAAAATAAATAGAAGAAAACAATTATGAATTCAAAGATTCATAAAAATGTCTTGTTTATTCTTTCAAAACTAAAGTATAAGTTCACAGACTCATACTTTTTTACATTACAACTGTATCCAAAAAGGAAATCCCCCTCTTTCCATCCCCCTATAACTACAAACAGAATAACTACCTTTCTATAGCACCAAGTCTCTTTGGCAGGAAGCTAAACCCACTTTTCTCTATATTTTTAGAATAAACAGATTTAGGAGCTCAACATTCAGTTCCATAACTGAAGCTTGAAAAGTAAAAGTTTTTAACCATTTAATAACCTCCCTTTTGATAACATAAGTTATAACATTATAAGCACAATACTTTTATAACACAATTATTTCCATTTCAAAATATGGGCATCTCTTGCATCAATGATATTGAGTTGTAACTTTAATACATATTTGTTGAATATTGTCAATAATGAGATTTGATATTTGAATTTTCATCCTTTGCATCATGACTGTCATTGACAATTTTGACAGTGTTGCACTCTGTCATACTGTTGGAAATAATGGAATGGTGTACTAAGAGGGGAGGGGTGAATCAGTACCCTCAAAACTTTTATGAGTTAACCTTTATCCTTTTGTAATCAATACATTGTATTACCATTCATATATTCTATTCTATATTTTTGTATGTAACATCAATTCATAAACTAATTAGCATGTAAAAAAATCATAGAAACATTCATGAAATGTATAGACACATGACACAAGATTTGGTAATACAAAAAAACCCTGTTAGAAGGTAAAAACTGTGGTGGGGATGAAACGCACAAAGCTTCACTATCTGCAAAATGGAAGGGGCCGCTTAAGGCTTACAATTTCATCACTTCTGATGATCTACCCTGTTAAGAGTATTATGTAGAGACCGGTTAAGGTCTAATCTATTAAGAACTTTAACAACACTATTTAGTGTGCACTCAGTTAATATATTTACAAAGGATTGTTGAATCCACCTTTCTTGAAAGGATTTCTTCTATTTGCTACACTTGTTAGAATGTAGACAAAAATATTCAATGACCCGAGTGTATGCAATCTACAATTGTTGATTACATATCCATTAAATTCACATGTACAATGTATCACCTAATGTGATTGATTAATACATCTGTTACTCGGTAGCCTTGAATTTGGTTCTTGATAACCTAATTCATCTTTTGTTGTTCTTGCTTGAAACTCTTAGCCTGATCCATAGATGTTCTCCTTGGCTACTAGCATCAACACATATGTTTGAAATGAATGATTACACATCTATTTATACAATAGATTGAATTAATTAATTTTCACGTATTACAAAGATAACTCTATGATCGAAGGTTACAACTTGAAATTGATCTCTAGTTTGTATGTTTTCAATCAATTAGACTGATTAAAAAAATTACAATTACATTTCTTATCCCTCAAGAAATGGTTTTAAATCAAATCAAACGGTATATATAAAACATAAGTGTTTTATCTGACATGGAGGTCAGATCCATATTTCTCAGGATATAACTGACTTTCAGTGACTGACTCTCGGGTTGCTCTCTTGTTAGTCTATCATTCGGTGTTCCTTCTATGAATTATCTGTTAGGTTCCCTTTCTCTGTCGGGTTCCTCTTCTTCTCTGCTCTGTCGGTTTGCACTTCAACATTTTTGGGTTGAGGTATGCAAACTGTGTCAGGTTTCTCATGTGATCTGTCTTGTCGGGTTTCGCATGAACTTAGCACTTTCTGTGACCTTTGTTATCTATACTTTCGGTTTGTGTTGAAATCTTGTCTTTCAGTTTAGGTGTTACGATGGTTGGAAAACTATTTTCCCTTTGCTTACTAATGGAGAAATGTGTCATCAATCTCCCCCTTTGACATTAGTATCAAAAACTGATATGTGCAAAATACTAAACTGTGTAGTATGTACACCATGTGTTTACCTCGTAATTTATGACTCCCACAATACCTTCTAGCTTCTAAAGAATTATTATCTTAAAATTATTGAGGGTTGGGATCTTGCAACAAATGAAGAATAGAAATGATAGATACAATTCAAATGTCTAGTTATTATAGTGATCGAGGAAGATTTTCAACTTGAATGCACCAAGAAAAATTAACTTAGCTGGGAAAACATACAATATGGTATCAGTAATTCCAAGTGAGATTTTGGTGATATTTTATGCCTATAAAATTTCAAGATAGTCAAACGTATAGTTAGTCAAAGATACCAAGACTAGAATAAATTTAGATTTGTGTACATCAAGGAAAATTGAAAGGCCAATAGCATTAATGTTAATTCTCTTCGTGATGTGCTAGTCTTAGAGTAGTAGTAGAATCACAGGTTGAACATTTATAGCTTTTGGGAACTATTTCTAATTGTTGGAATTATTTGACCGTTACCTCTCATAGAAGTCATATGTTTTCTTATGTACACAAGTATGTGGATACTTTAATTTTTCTTAAAAATTCTCATATGCAATATATTTCATTCCAACAGTGACTCTACTATTGGATCCCTTGTTGTTATCCATAGATCCATAGGGTTTCTTCGAAGCCATGATTGGAGATTCTCAAAATACTTAATGTGTTTTCATCTCTACAATATTTTTTACCATTATTTTATTCTACTTATTTTGATGTGTTGTAATTGAAAAGTTAATCAATAGTGTAATGAAATGCATTGAGGCAGAATTTTTGGATCCAAAATTATGTTACCCATACTATTGATAATGCAACTCCAAAGATGACGTCTTTCCAGATATAAGCGGTCAATTTTTCCTTCTACTTTTTGTTTCTCTTTCTAAATATAACATACAATAATTTTCAAAATTTTGAGCTATAAATTGTTCTAATTTATTTTATAGAAGTCTTATTTTAGATTGAAAATTGCTAAATGTTGAAACAATATTTTTACAATATATATTATATTTTTAAGAATCAAATAGTTGTCTATACAAACACAAATGTTGTGGTCTAAACATCCCCTCTTGTTATCATCTATTCAATCGTACTACCATTTATAACTAGTATAGTCTATATCACTTCCACACACTTGTCGTCATATTTAATGAAACATAATATTGTATTTTTTTAAGATAATTAAATTGTGGTAGACCAAACACATTTCATAATAAAAAAGAATTCAATTCCAAAAAGTTTTGCTTTTACTTCCTTGTTTATTATGTAATAAGGACATTATATTGTTTGGACTAAATTATTTGTAAATGTATTACCTATAATAATATTTATATCGAGGAAATTATGAGGCTCGAGGATGAGCGAGCGAAGGAGGGAGCTTGAGATCAAGGATGAGCTAGGAGGGTTTCAGAGATGCTCATTTGCAGAAAGAAATATATCTGCCCGACATAGACATGATGGTTCGACATGATTTCAAGAATTTAAGAATATTTTTAGAGGGAAGGCGATCGTGCAACCTGCAAAGCCATTTTTTTATTAAACCTAGGTTTCATTTTCAATAGCCAATCTGATCATGGTTATGTTCAACAAGGTACAATGGCTGAATCAGATAAGGGGAATAATAGATTAGGTAAGGATCTCATTGTTTTAGATATATTGGTGGATTCTCAAGGCATCAAGTAATTTGAAGTTGGAGAATCTTCAAAAAGTCAAGATCAAGGTGTAAATAGAAATCATCAAGGCTTTGGTGGATTTGGGAAGGTAAATCAATTGCGCAAGATGAAGAATTTTCAATCTGGCTTTGGACGGGAAAATCAACTCTCTTCAGAGAAGACTGTGCATCCGTAGGAGAAACATAGGACACAATTGGGTCATATCAATCATGTTCATTTTTTTCATTTGAGGGCTGGTTGGCATAAGCAATTTCGGGATCCTTAACCTAGGAAGCCTATATTTGACATTTGTTATGCGACGCCACCTAGTTCCCTCTCTGTTGTTAATAATGAGGGTTTCAATGATGAAATCCACAATAATCCAGATAATATGGGAGGCTTGGGTAGACCTCCATCCTATGTGTAATTTCTAAATTCAATTCAATTCCCAAATTTCTCTCTCATCCTAATGATATTCCTCTTCCTAAGGCACCCTTGTGAGTTCATAAAGCATCTATGTACAATAATTCTCATTAGGATTATAATAGAGCAGATAAAGGCAAAAATTATGGAGCCCCCTTCACACCAAGTTCGGTCAACCAATTTTGGAGGAGAAAACAATTGCAGAACAAAGCTCCTTCTGATGATAATAGATCATATCTACCAATCACTCCACCTAATGTATCTCATCATTATCATATGCCTTCTAACAAGGATGATAAATATTTTGTAATTACATTACCAGAGCATATGAGTTCTCCACATATTTCAGTTCTTAGGTAAACGACTCTTATTGGTAATTTCTCAAATCATGCTCTTCAAATCTTTGTTATTGCAAGTTGGGCTAAGAAGACATGGATTGGCTTAAAATATATATTCTTTGTTGATGTTGATTCTAATTTTTTCATATAACTCTTTGAATCACAAGCATCTAGAGATGTAGTTCATAAGTTCAAGGGGTGGTTTTTCAAAGGATCAGGTTTATTCACTCTGCATTCGATTCCTAACTTTAAATCAGATTCCAACTTATGTCGATTCCTTCCTTACTAGATTGAGTTTTCATTTTTGCCTTTGGAATATAGGGATCAAGATATAATTGAAATTTTTGCTAATAAGTTAGGGATTTTTGTATAACATGATCTTATTCCATATGCATTATTCCACTGGGCGGTCAGAGTTTTTCTTCTCCTCAATCTATCCAAGCATTTTCCAATTGAACTATCTATTAAGTCCAAATGGGGGACTTGGGAGAAAAAGATCATCATACAAGATGAAGCTCTTGTTTATAAATATGAAAATCATCAGGGTCATTTTAATAAATAATATCAATCCACACCATAGGAAGAAATTCCAATTTGTAAAGATTGATGTTCTGATCCTTCTTGTTGTGCTTTCATTTCCCTTGGTCTAGAAAAGGTTAAGAAATCTGGAACAACTAATGCAAAGCCAGTGCCGATGATTTCTTCTGTGATCATAAACAGTTTGATAAGGTTTTAGGACATTATTATTGATTGGGCGACTCTTCTTAAGTTTCGAATGCTGATTTTGAAATTATTTTGGCTTCTTCAATATTTGTTTTCCTCTCATAGGGACAATGTTGTTAGGAGGCCCTTCTCAAAGTCAAAATATTTTTCTATATGTTATGATCATTCACCCTATGAAATTCAGCAGTCTCTATCCTATGATGTGGCCCAAGAATATAGTCTATAAATTGATGTATCATAACTGTTATATTCAGATGCCTTTGGAGAGCCCATCCCTGAAAGAAGCTGGAATTTTAGATCAGCAGCTGGATGCCATGGAAAATGAATTATTGATGTCACTAGCTAATACAATGATCCATGATATAACTATTGAGGAAGGTGTTATCATGGTATCAGAGGACTATCTATTAAAAGGGTTGGCATGTCTATGTCCCTGCAATGCTCTTATTTTTCATGAGAATAAAGCTATGGAGGTGGCTCGTGATCTGAAGGTGGAATTGACAAATAATCAATATGATGGCCTGAGTAGATAGGAAAGTGAAACTAAAGATTATCATCCAGTTGCACAACGTGTTAACGATTGGGATCCTTCTACTGTAATGGAGGTCACTATGAATTTTTCATGGTAACATTCTCCCTGATTTCCAAAACAATATAGAACTCGAAGAGAGATGTCCTTTGAAGATTAAGATATAAAGTTTGACAAGGGTGTTCTAACTAATAATGAATTCACTAAGCATAAATTTTATCTTTCCCAGACTCTTTCAATAACACAAATGCCATCACAATCTGTGGTAGTTATAAAAACCCCTAAACCCCATGGTAAGAAACTGAAGAGTGTTAAAGCTAAGGAAGAAATCGCGATGAGTATCCAATCTACTTTGAATGAAAATTTTCACGCAATCAAGAGATCGACAAGGACAACAAGAGGTTCTCCTTTTCAGCCATGAAAATATTTTCATGGAATGTCAAAGGCATTAATTCCTATGACAAGAGACACAGAATTAAACACTTTCTTGATACTTTACATGCAGATATTATCCTACTTTAAGAGACAAAATTATTCCAGGACTCATATAAAAATACTTTAGGGAAGTGGTCATTATGGAAGTCTTCTCATGTGCAGGGGAATGGAGCCTTCGGTGGTTTGGTTAGTTTATAGAATCCTAAATTGATCCAAGGAGAGACTTTTGGTCATGAGAGTAATTGGAAATTGTTGAAATTTACAAATTCTGAGATTTCCTTTTTGTTATTCAGTGTGTATGGTCTGACTTCAACTCTTGATAAGAAGAACCTTTGGTCAACACTAACTCCATGTATTCAGAACATTGTTCTATGTGGGGATTTTAATGCAATCTTATCTCCAGTAGAAAAAGATGGGGATATTTGTCCCCCACTTAAGACTATGCAGGATTTTTCCTCTTTTGTTGTTGATAACGATCTTTTGGATGTAATACCTAGTAGTGGTTCTTTCACATGGAAAAATAAAAGGGAGGGTTTTCACAAATTGCTAAGAGACTTGATAGTTTCTTTATTTCTCAGGAATGGAGGATTCATATTTTTACATTTCAGTCTGAGATTCTCTCTCTTCCAAGTTCGGATCATTTCCCAATTGTCTCGAACATTGGTAATTCATCTTCCCTCTCGGTGCATAATTATATGCCCTATTTTAAATTTGAACGTATGTCATTTCGACATCCTCATTTTCTCCCTCTATTGATACAATGGTGGGTTAGTGCCCTTACAGTTGAAGGTACCAAAATGTATTAGTTCTCCGGGAAACTTAAGCATGTGAAAGCTCAAATCAAGGTTTGGAATGAAAGTCTTCAAACATATTTTTCAGCAAAAAGATTTGGTTAATAAAAACTGGCTGATTTTAATGAACACACCATTGAACATGACATGGACAATGCTTCCCATTTTAAGCAGAATGTTTTACAAAACGAATGGGAGGAACTCTGCAGAAGAGAGGAAGAGCATTGGAGGCATAATTCTTGGGAGTTATGGTTGAGAGAAGGGGATAGGAACACTAAGTATTTACATGCATCAGCTAAACAGAAGAGGGCATCTTGTGCTTTTATGTCAATTAAAGATGTGGTGTCGGGGAACACTATTAATGATGCTAAGGGTATTCAAGAGGAAGGTCTTAATCTTTATGAAAATATTTTAGCACATCCTTCTTCTCCACCCCCCTCTAAATCTCAGATTAATGATTTACTTGATTCCATTCCTTATCTGATTTTTGATCCGGAAAATGCGGCTTTAATGATTCCATTCACTCTTAAGGAGGTACACAAGGTTTTTTTTTTTTCTTTTTATCCTGACAAATCCCTAGGACTAGATGGGTTTACCGCACTCTTTTATCAAAAATGTTGGGATGTTATATGTTGGGATTTACTGGAAGCCATAGAAGAATCCAGGAAGTCTAAATCCATGCTGAAGTACTTTAACACTACTAATGATGCCATAATTCCGAAGATCAAATATCCCAATACATTTGCATATTTTTGCCAAATTTCTCTATGTAACACAATTTAAGAGATCACAAAAGCTATATATTAGACTAAAGCACCTTATTTTGGCTATTATTTCTCAAGAATAAGGTGCTTCTATTGTGGGTAGGGAGACTATGGATGGTGCTTTGGTGGCTCATGAAGTCCTTCATTCTATAAATACTAGTCATTCATCTAATTTTTCATTAAATTAGATATGATGAAAGCTTATGATAGGGTTTCTTGAGATTTTCTATTTATAATTCTTAAGAAATTTGGCTTTTCAAATAATTGGTGCAAATGGATAAATGCTTGTATTTCAGGCACTTGGTTCTCAATCATAATCAATGGCGTTCCAGCTGGTTTTTTCTTCCACACAAGGGGAAAGACAAGGTGATCCTTTATCTCCAATTCTTTTTATTATTATGGCTGAAGCTTTTAGTAGAACTATTAAATATAAGTAGTCTCAAGGCCTTTGGAGGGGTGTGCATATAACTGACACTTCAATCTCAGTTACCCATTCTTCTTCTTCTTCTTGTTTTTTTTTTTTGATGATACCCTATTATTAGGTACTTCTTGTCTTAAGGAAGCAAGAAATATTAAAGACACACTTGATTTGTATACATTAGCTTCAAGACAAATGGTGAATGCTTAGAAATCTAAATCTACTTTGTTTCATATCAATGGGAATTCATCTAACATAATAGTCAAAGTCTTGGGATTTTTGGTAGAATGACTTCCATCAACCTATCTTGGTATTCCCTTTTTTGTGGGGGTTAATAAAGCATGCTATTGGACAACTTTTATTGAGATAATTAAAAATAGAATTTCAACCTGAAAGGCGAGATAGATTTCTCCTTTAGGTAGGATCCTGCTTATCAAAACAGTTCTTTCTACTATCCCTAACTATTACATAGTAGTGTTCAAGGCAACTTCTGTTGTGATTCAAAATATTCAAAATTTAATTAGATATTTTCTTTGGTAAGGGAATATTGTAGATGTGAAGAAGATCCCACTTATAGTTCTAAAGGACATGGCTCATGTCGAATCATGCGGGGGTGATGGTATTCATGATTTGGCTTCAATGAGCACATAATTCAGTGGTAAGCTTGTTTGGAAAATGTATGCAAAATATGAGAACAAATGGTGTAAAATTATGCAACAAAAATATTTTGACAATGAAAATCCCTCACACATCTTTTCTATTTTGGATCCTCCAAGAGGCTCTACTATTTGGGACTTAATGATGTCTTCTAGAGATGTGGTGTTGAAATATGTTACTTGGGAAGTCCATTGTGGGGAAAACATTCAGTTTTTTGGGGATTCATGGAATGGGTTGCCTCCATTTTGTAATTCTCTACATCATTATGATGTTATTGATGTGTCAGTGGATATTTGGGGTCCTTATTTAATAGATTGTGTTGCAGCTATGGATATTTTCTCAGAGAAAGTTATTGGAAAGATCCTGTTGAATTACCTCTTAATTGTCAACAAATAATTTGGTTACAAAAGATCCTTTTAGGTCGGGAAGCTTTTTTATCTAATAAAAAATATGTTCTTTTGTGGGCTCTAGCCAAGGATGGTAAGTATTCCATTAAAGAGGGATACATGGTTATTCAACAACTAGATAATTTAAAAATGTCTCACCTAGCTTTCTACTTTTGTTGGGATAATTTGGTCTTACCCAAGGCTAGTTGCTTCGCGTGGCTTGCATTAAGGCATAGGATTCTAACAAGTGATAAGTTAGGAAAGCTTTATATTTCCCAACCATTTTATTGTGTGCTTTGTGGTGAGGCCATTTAGACTACTGACCATCTCCTTTTAAGATTTCCTTATGCTTGAGATGCTTTAATTTTGTATTACAAAAGCTCAATTATTTTATGTCACTTCAAGGTTGTCTATGGAAGTTCTTCCAATCTTGATTGTTTCTTTACTCTAAATCATTATTCACCTACATATGGAGATTATTTCTTCAATAGTGGTATGGGCAATATTGTGGGAGAGGAACAAGTGCATCTTTTGTCATGAGGTTTCTCCTCTTTCTATTATTTAGGAAGGAATTGAAAAATTAGTTTATGAAGTTGTGAATGATAGACTTTCAAATGTCAAGTATAATCATTATTTCTCATCATGGGATGGCTGCATTCTTAGGGTGTGGAAAATTTTGTTCATTCCGTTTCATTCAGTGCTAAATAAGATGGGTAGTCACACTGCACATAGGTCACTTATTAAATGGATCCCTCCCCTCTAGGGATTTCATAAGATAAAATTTGACGGTGCTTCTTGGGGGAACCCAGAGAAGTATGGGATTGACATATGCATTACGGATCATTATGGTAGAATTCATGCAATCACGACCTATCTTATCCCTCCTGAGACCATTAATATGGCAAAGGCCCATGCTCTGTTAGCCGGACTTGTTCTTGCAAAGAGGGGATGTTTTCAGAAAGTGCATATTGAAGGTGATGCTTTAGTAATTATTAATGCTTGCATTAACAAGCATTCTTTAGATTGGTGAATTGGATATATTATGAATTAGATTTGGCACTTATTAGATTCGTTTGATGAATTTTTCATCTCTCATACTCTTCGACAAGGTAACATAGTTGTAAATTGTTTGGAAAATTTGGGTTGTGATGAATTGTAGATTAACTTGTTGACTCCAAGATCTTTTCCTTTTGAGCGTCAACATTTTGATGGCTTAGTTAAGCAGGATATGCCTTGAAGTGCATGTTTATAATTATTTGTATGGTTCTTATTGCAAGTAGATTTATCTAATTTATTAGGAGACTGTTTTTGAATATATTCATTCCATTGATTGATGTCATGGATGGGATGCATTTTTTGTGTAGAAGATTGGGTGTGAATTAAATTATAATCATTTAGGCCCCGTTTGTTTCGCAGAATTGGAATTGAGTCAAAACCTTATTATCACAAAATCAGGTTTTGAAATCCCGGTTTTGCATCTTGGGGAATTGGAATTTGACTCAAAACCTTATTATCGCAAAACC
>MU226755.1:1176743-1192516 GCA_018584345.1 Thuja plicata
TATATTATATAATACTAGATATAACTATATAAACTAAATATATAGTTTTTAAATCCACATTATCGGAATAGCTACCTGTGCGCTAAAAAAAAATATTGCACATTTTAATCAAATGGAAAACATAGAAATAGGGTGAAATTAATCCAAATTTTAAAGTTGGACAAAATTTGGCATTGCGTATCTCACCACCGATTTATAATTTTTGCACAGTAGCGTCGAACACCAACACACAGCCGGAAGATTAAAATGGGGTTTAAATCCAAAAACGTGGAGTTGCCCGGACCCGACGAGAAGATTAAATTTGGTTTATTTGAGCACATAACCGTGGATTCGAAAGTCATTTCACCTCCTGAGGTAGAATTGCGAAATCCACGTTTTCGGCGAAATGGGGTCATGCAAATCCACATTCCCATTCTCAAAAAGGACATCCAAACAGGGAATTGCACCCCATAACCGGGTTATGGGCAGCATAACCCGGTTATGGGGTGCAACCAAACGGGCCCTTTAAGATTACCGACAGCATGCGGGTCCGCTAATCAACAAAACAAAGCCACATAAAAAAAAGAGCGGAATAAAAAAGATAAACCCAAAAAGTTCAGAAAGTTTGACTCTTCTACAAACGGAGCTAGCCTACATTTTCAAGATGACTTGACGCTTAAACAAGCTGACTTGATTCGTCAGTCGAGGCAAACAGTGATAAGGAGATGCTGGTCTTTGTAACTCTACGAAACAAACAATTGCAACTCACTTAGCCGAGCCAATCTGATCATTATAGAAATCAAAACGCGTGAAAGAAAAAGAAGACTAATTCAATCTCCATTAAAATTTGCTGTCAAGTTGGTCTTCAACTCACGGAATCCGCCTGGCTGAGATAAGAGGTGTGGAAAATTATATGTGTGTTGACTATTGAGTACCACCTTCATGAGGAAGATTATATGCTCCACAACCTTCTCATTGTACTCCCTTCAACGGGTGTGCATTTATTTACATATACGCCGAGAGAGATTATAGTTTACGTTGAACAAAGTTTGATTGGCAAATTCGGGGTTTCAATTGATAGCCAAGAAGATGAGTGGGAGCAAGTGTAGCGCATCCAGTGATCGCAACGGGCAAATTGTTGCAGCAATATTTGCTAGCATTTTGCTTTCGAATCTGTTGTCTTCAACGCAAGCTGATAGCAACGTTCATGTAGGGGCCATCCTGGACTTTGATTCTTTGGTGGGTAGAGTCGCCAAAACTGCCATTCATTTAGCCGTGGAGGACGTCAATAATCATCCACACCTTCTGAATGGCACGCGACTCCTCCTGCATATGCGAGACAGTCAAGGAGATTCAGTCCGCGGTGCGAGCGCTGGTAATTCTCTTGCTTCCTGTCTTCCGACAATTTGTCAGTTGCAATGGATTGTAATTATGGATGGCTGAGTTTAGATTAATGTCGTCGATTCTAATCATGCAGCTATTGACCTGCTGAAAGGGGAAGCTGTAGCAATAATCGGGCCGCAAACGTCTCAAGTTGCAGAGTTCGTATCAGACGTGGGAGACGCAGGCAATGTGCCGATTGTGTCCTTCTCTGCTACGAGTCCCCTGCTTTCCAACTCCAGATTTCCATATTTTGTTCGAATGGCGCGGAGCGATGCGTTGCAGATGAAGGCCATTGCAGCCGTCGTAAGGTACTATGCCTGGAGAAGAATCGTGGTTGTTTATCCTGACAATGATTTCGGTTTCGGTGCTGTAAATTCGTTGAACGATGCGCTGAGGGACGTGGGATCCGAAATAGAATACAGATCCTCGATTTCCCCAAGTGCGACCAGCGATGCGATAAGGGAGGAGCTCTTCAAATTGAATAATATGCAGTCGAGAGTGTTCGTTGCTCACATGAACTCTCGTCTCGGGTTGAAGCTCTTTGCGGAGGCGCATCACTTAGGAATGATGGGTCCGGGTTATGTCTGGATTACAACGGATGGCTTTACCAGTCTTTTGGATACTCTGCTCAACACTTCCACTATGGCGTCCATGGAAGGCATTGTTGGAGTGAAGACTTATGTTCCCGATTCAGAAAATCTTAAAAAATTCAGTAAAATATGGAAACGGAAATTTAGAGATGAAAACCCGGGCGACGATTACGCCCAGATAGAGCTCAACCAATACGGTTTATTGGCTTATGACAGCGTGCAGATGGTAGCCGCGGCCATTACCAAATTGGCATCCAGTAATACCAGCTTTAACTTCTTGAAGCGTTCGAGCCCTCCACTAGAACTTGGAAATTCAACGGACTTGACAACAATCAGGGTGTTTCAGCAGAGGCAGCGGCTGTTAGAACACATACTTGCAACAAACTCTACTGGGCTAAGCGGGGCTGTTAGTCTTAGGAATGGAGAACTCTTAGAGTCTACTTATGAAATAGTAAATGTGGCTGGCAAAAGTTACCGTTCCATTGGTTACTGGACGGATGAAACTCAAAAGCTGTCCACTGTGTTTCCGCTGCGTCCTGACAATAGCGTAGAAATTCTTAAGACGGTGATTTGGCCAGGGGGAAGCGCGCAGATCCCACGAGGTTGGGTGATACCAACAATCGGCAAAAGGCTTCAAATTGGGGTGCCAGTAAAGAATGGGTTCGAGGAGTTTCTGACGGTCAGATATGATAAAAGCCGTAACCTGAGCATTGTTAAGGGATTCTGTAAGGATGTATTTGAGGCAGTTCTCCGGCGGCTTGACTATGCCTTACCATACGATCTCATTCCTTACGACACTGATACCTATGACAATCTTGTCTATCAAGTCTACCTCAATGTCTCTTTCTTGTTCTCGTGCCGCAGTTTCAATTTACAAGAATCTTTTATAAGCAATTTTGATTTAAATTTCGAATGCTGATGGAGTATTGTTTAGCAGAAATTCGATGTGGTGGTGGGCGACACTACAATTTTAGCAAATCGAAGCAAGTTTGTGGATTTCACACATCCGTTTACAGAAATGGGATGACAATGGTGGTGCCCATTATTACTAATGGGGGCAACAATCCATGGGCGTTTTTCCTCCCATTTACTGGCAACTTGTGGTGTGCAACAGGGGCATTCTTCATCTTTACAGGCACGGTGGTGTGGATTCTTGAGCACGGAATAAATGATGTCTTTGGAGGAGATACAATTACCCAAGTGATCACCACTCTATGGTATAAAATGATTTTCTCTACCTACATTTTCTTCTCAACTAAATACATCTAAATCTATCTAAATCTTCTTCACTTGGCTTGTGTTCCAGGTTTTCATTCTCAACTCTTTTTTTCTCTCACAGTAAGTACTGAAATGACAGAATTCAGATGTGCTTGAAGTTAAACGTAGACAGACATATACGTCTATAGTTTTTGCATAAAATGAATCTATTTCAGAGAATTTTAATCCTTGCATTGTGGCAATGTTTGCAGGGGAGGCGATCATCAGAAACGAGAGTCGAATTGCCATAATAATTTGGCTTTTTGTAGTTCTGATATTGACATCGAGCTACACAGCAAATCTCACTTCAATCCTCACAATTCAACAAATGACACCAACGATTGCAAGTGTCGAGTCAGTGAGAAACAAGAGAGTTTCAGTAGGCTACCAAGAAGGGTCTTGTGCCGGCGAATATCTGCAACAGCACTTCGGAATATCAAAAGAGAAACTGAAATTTTATTCAATTCCGCAGGAATATGCAGAGGCTCTGACGAAGGGTTCGGATAATGGTGGTGTTGCTGCTATTTTTGACGAGATCCCCTACCTACGCCTCTTCTTGTCTCAGCAATGCGGATATACAATCGTGGGGCCTACCTTCAGAACCGGTGGTCTAGGATTTGTGAGTTCCCCTCAATTCTATAGATCTAATAACTATGTTTTAATTTGTCCGAAACAATTCTTAGCTATGGTTTTGGTGCAGGTGTTTCCGAAAGGTTCTCCTCTGCTCTCAGACATTTCCAGGGCCGTTTTGGCTCTCTCAGAGAGCGAAGAAATGCGGAAAATCGAAGCAATGTATTTCAATGACACCGTGTGCGCTAGTCCCGGAACAACAGAAGAGTCAAATAGGTTGAGCATTTATAGCTTTTGGGGGCTATTTCTAATCACTAGATCGGTATCACTAATAGCTCTAATCATATTCTTCTGTCGTTTCCTCTACGAAAAACTTCCTTCAATATTTTATCACTTGTTGACTAAATATAAAGTGTAATGAACGACACTGTAGCTGGAGTTTCGAATCTGAACCGAAAAACAACATCTAGTATTCAAAGAGTCAAATTTAAAATTAGAAGGCTTCTCTTGGTGGGCTGCACATGGAAGATGGACTGATGGGAATGCATTTCCTTGGTTAATTTCTTCAATTTGATTGGTAATATTTTAACAATTGTAAGCATGACACATTTAAATTAAATAATTTACTATGAGCCTCAGTTTTGTTGCTATCTTTCATGTAAAATGTATTGTTGATCAAATCTAAAAAACGGAAAATACAATGGATTTTCATGAAATTTTCTGCATTTCTTCTTTATGATTTGTGTATTTTGTGGTGAAAAACCACAAAAAAATGCAAAAAAAAAGTATGTTTTTCACAAATCTGAAAAAAAATAGTTTGACTCTTATATGTCTTTGTTACATTTTACATGGAGATCTTGCTGAAACACTTTCTCTCTCTTCAGAGAATTATTGTAGTTTTGGTAAATAGTTAACAATATTAGATTTCATTCATATAAAAAAGTAGCAAATATTTGTTCTGGAAATTAATTTTTGATTACTGAATTGATTATGTTTAAAAATAGTGATGGAGAATTATATTCCGTCTCAATAAATGAAAATAACCATACTGAACAAAACTATGAATTAGATAGGATCTTTTTTAATGATCATTTATGCACTATAAAAATGAGGTTTTTAAATATTTATTTATGAGAAAAATGCTATGCCCAGAATGAGAAAAGGAGTGAGGTTATGAAAATTGTTTCAATGCAAAGTGCAAAAGGAGTTATTTTTATAGATGCTAGCATTATTATTACATTGTTACAAAAGTTAGCCCATTGGTTCCTAAGTGGTTAGTATTGTGGTTACTATAAGTGCTCATTTGCCTTCATAAAAATGATTTTTCTCCAATTTGAATGATCATCCATTTACTCACCTTCATAAATGATCGAGCATGCTCTATCCCCAAATCTGCATAGTTTGTTTATCATTTGTTACTCATATATTTTGAATATGACCACCATGCAAATGGGTCCATCACCCATCCTACGTAACACATTTAGTGATGGTGACTATAATCATTCATCTAATAATTAGTACTAATTTTCCTATTCTAATTATATCAAAATATGTATTTTCATGCTCCCACGAATGATTAACTTGGTCCTTAACTCCTAACAATCCTACATGTAGGATAGTGGCCATTTTTCTTGAATTGTAAGTAGATAATAGTTGTTGACATACTTTGAAATCTATACAACAAGGGAAAGGACAAAGAGGAAAAATAAGACTACTTAATTTTATCAAAATAAGATAATTATAGGTTCATTTAAACATGTAATTCTTTACTATGAACAAAACCATATTCAAAGAAAGAAAAATTATCATGCACCTTTGTCACCAAAAACTGGGCTAATTATGACACACCTTAAGATTCATGGACAATATGGCTAATTAATTATAGACTAGTAGTTGCGCGCTTTTGTGTTTACAATGATGAGCCAATATGAGTTTTGATTTTGAAGAAAGTGATATGTTTATTACAATACCAAGAGTAGATAATCCTTTGGCACCTAAAAATTCCTAGCTTTACAACTAATTCATTTTCACTAAAATATTGTTGTGTTTTAGAGACTGTGGGAAATGAATTTATTAATTTTTGTAAAAGGCACAAATTTTTATTTTTCATATCATTCTCTGCTTTTCTGGAAAAAATTCCTTGAATTGATTCGAGAAATGTCTTTGTTAAGGACCCTACACGTTTTCCCACTTCCTTTTTTTTAATAAAAATGATGGAAGTGACTCGAAAACATCTGGAGTAGAACATCTTGTTGTAGTAGCAACAAGAGTGAGCTCCAAATCAATCAACTATATATTTTTTAGTTTATGTAGCACCAATGCTCAAAACCCCAACTCTTCAAACTTGTACAAGCTGATGACAAATGAAATTTTATCATTAAGTTAATAGTAGATATTAAAAAATAAGGTAAAAAATACCATGGATTAATTACTATCATCGTTAACACGAAGAAAAATTTACTTCACCACCTTTGTGGTTGTAATAATGGTAGGTATGGGACAAGAATATCCCTTTAAGGTAATAATCAGATTGATTGAAATGTTTCTAGAAAGGTCGTGTAAGTTTTTTTTGCTTCTAGCTCTCACATCACATTTTGTGATATATCATCAGGGTGAAGGATGAAATAATAAATCATCATTTCAATCCAGGGTTCTGCCCTTGTGGTTCTTAAGCTTGACCACTTTACCAATTTACCAGTGCTTAAAAAGAATATTGAATTTTAGTAAAGAAAACTAAAGTAGTGGGTTTTCTGATAAGTCTAAGCAGATGCATCATTTACACAATGTTATAGCACAAATAAAACAAGAATATACATGTGTAAGAAGTGCATTCTTTCTTTCAGCAATTGAAATGATCATATGCATTTATAGATATGTAAATAGAAGAAAATTAAAAGTAATTGCCAGACATAGACTAATCAAAGTTGATTTTCCAGAATACAATGAATTCAAATTTTTATATTTTTCATTAGGTATTTACATTACTAACAGAGAATAGACAGAAAATAGGGGTTTCTGTATAGAGGCTAACTCTACCCTACACTTGAATTCAACTTGGAGATTATATAATTTCCAAAGTCTGATAAATAATTCCCTTAGAGCTAGTTGAATGACAATAATTTAAATCCACTATTGTTGTAGTTGCTGATGGATATGGATGATTAGATGGATTGAATGGGAACAACATTTTCCCATGATTACAAATCTAATGTCACAATTAGAAGTACCACACAAGATGTCCATCAACACATCATATAAAATAAAACTAAAATTTAAAAATAAAGGTTAATGCCTGAGTAAAATGTCCCACCCAACTTCTAATGCATATCCCCAATGCAAACATTGGAGAAAGTTAAACCAAATAAAAATACTTGGTTCAAAACTGGTAAAAAATATATCACGTCTAACTTTTGATGCATATTCCAGGTTCTAAGTTAAGCAACTGAATGCCAAAAGAAATAAAATTATAAAAGAAAGTTGAAACCTAACTTTTGATGTATATCCCAATTAATGGATGTACCACATTCTTAATCGAGAAACTAAATAGAGCAACAAAATTAAAGAAAAAGTTCAACCCAACTCCGATACATAGCCCGATTATACCCTAAAATGAGTAGTTCAAACAATAAATAAAGCAAAACCAAATTTAAAAAATGAAGTTAAAATCCTCAATAAAGTACCACTTGTAATTTCAAAGCACACAAATTATTAAGCGGACAAATGAGGGGGAAAAATCAACAGAGGAGAAAATATTTTACCAATAGGGGAGCCCCATTGATTTTAGAAACTTGTCAGCAAGTGGCCTGATCATCATAGGTTAGAGGTTGTCATTTATGGAAAAACTACTCATTGGGATGGTCGCCTGAAGTATAATCTTTTTGTGGATATTCAATTTGTAAAAATGACTAAGTCCAGGATACAGTTAACATGGAATAGTTACACAGTTTTGATCAACGAGGTCAGTATGGATTGAACTAAGTCATGTGAGCTTAGAGGAGTGTACTATGGGATATAATAGATCTTCAGTTAAGATTGCTTGGATTTTGGAGTTGATTGGATAGAGTGACAGATTGTTGAAGATATGTGAAGATAATACAACATTGATACAAGGTAAATGAATGGTCACAATGATTAAGGGAGTATTTTGCAGAATCCAGACTTGTTACTTTAGATTTTGATTGGGTCCTACCCTATTTTCTCTATGTATGATCACTGACTATGTATTTTCTATTTGGTTAAGTGTTGGACATATTTTGTGATGTTATTGTAAGCCGACTGGAAGAATCTTTTGAAATTGAGTATATAAGTAAAGTTGTTTTATGATGCAAAGTTGTGTGTTGGATTTGTAGATGCATTGTGATATCAGAATCAAACAACATATCATGCAAGCTATAACTAGGGCTACTTGAGCATAGAATATTCTTGTATAGTTCATATTAATTTAAATTATTGTAACAGTCAATTTTTCTTTGTAAGAGCAGTGTGCTCATTGTATACCCCTAACATGGTTTCAATCCTTTACCAAGGATATGTACTAAATGTAATATGCAGCTCCTAATAGGGCTAGGTCTCCTTACAGGTACACTATACTTCTTATTGCATCATTTTTGGGTATCATCCCCACCGGGGTTATCCCTTGGCCAGGGTTTCCTTGTGAACAAATCATGGTGAATTATGAGTTGTTTACTTTATGTGTATGTTATCTTATTTCAGCCATTGCATGGTTTTAAACTTGAATTTGTTTAGTTTTAAATTAAAGTGTTGTAATACTAATTCACCCCCCTCTCAGTATTACTTAATCCTAAAAATTGGTATCAGAGCTTGTGGCCCTTGAAGAGAAAGCCTAACAACTTGAGGGAGATCTAGATGGATTCAAGTAGTTTGGAAGAAAATTTTGAGGTAGAATTTGAAGACCTTGTTAAGGAAAAAGCTGATAATTTTGAGTTGAAATTCAAATTAAGAAGAGATGAGGTATTCATAAATAAGCTTAAGGAATAACTTGAAATTTATAGGAACCAGAGACAAGATCTTATGGATAAAATTTAGGATGAATCTGATAATGATACATCTGAGCAAATTAAGCAACTTGAAAAAGACAAAGAGGCATTGAAGCATGAATGCAAAGATACCACTATTCAGATGGCTAAAGAAATACAACAAGGGAAACATGAAAAAAAATAAATTTAAGAGATCTTGAAGAATGATAATTTTTAGATGGGAAATATGCAGTTTGAGCTTGATTCTTACAGAATCAAGTATCAAGAATTAGAGAAATATAACCAAATTATTAAAGGAGAACGTTTTGAAGAAAAGAAACACATTGATAAAATTCAGGAGAGAAGTGAAAAGATTGATGAATAGAAGGAAAGAAAAAAGCCTAAAGGTCACGTGACAGAAGTTGGCTTTGATAAACAAGAATGCTCAAAATCTCAAGAAAGATAGTCTGAAGGAAAATCAGTTGAGATAGCTAATCAACAGAAAGTACCTATGCAACAAGAGGAACCTAGAGAATAGTAAAGACCTTTCAGAGGAAGATTATTTGGATGTAACAAATTTGGTCACATGAAGAGGGATTGCGGAGGTAAGAATCCTTACAAGCCATTTTTTGGTTATTGTTTCAATTGCTATGAATATGGATACAAGAAGACAAAATGTAGAAAACTTGATCAATCCCACACAAAGAAAGACTACATTGGAGAAGAAACAACAACTAATATTACATGTTACAAGTACAACAACTTTGGACACATTATAAGGAACTGCAAGTTGCTGGTTAAGCAAAATAGATCATCCCCTACATGCTATAAATGTAACAATCAAGGACATCAAAAAGTGTTGTTGGTATTGTAAAAGGGTAAATTTGGATGTTCTTTTAAATAGGGCTTAACAATGGAAGTTTACATATAAAAGAGACCCTAAGCCATATTCAACCATTTACATTTAATTGTTATGATAAGGAATGTAAAGCTTGGAAATAATTGCAAAGAATACTGGAGTAACATACCTACCTCACATCACTGTAGATCTGGAAATACCCTTTTTTCTGATGCCACTGTTGAGTTTCTATGAATTTTGCAATCGGATTTGGAATAGAAACGCACATACATACAAAACCCAAAAATTATTTTCTGATCAAGTCCATGCCACCATTGACCCAGAATTTCCAGATCCTGATAGTTTTTTATTCTGAACCTGTAACTCCCAAAACAACACCTACAAATATCTGAAAGAGATGGTTTTGGGGTGGCTATATAGGGTTTTCCCTTAGTCAAATCCCCATTTTTGTGGTTTCCACCTCCACGAATAGCCAAATATAGTAGAATGTATGTGTTTTTGTTTCTCTTAGAAAGAGATTTGAATGTATAATGCCAAGATCTAATCCTCTACATTAAAACCCTAACATGAATTGAAAATAAGAAAGCAATGCATAGATTTGAATACGATAAAGAAAGCCTACCAAGCTCCCAAGGCTAAAGTATTCCTACTAAACCAACAATCCATAGGTGCTACCCCATAATAGTATCTTTTGAATGCTTGAATGTTGAAAATGGTAGATGCAAGAAGAAGGAAGGAAGGAAGGAAGAACTCTTTCTTGCTCCAAAGAAGATCCATAATAGCTTGTCCACAAAATGCTTGTATTTATTAAGGCATCATCATATCTTGTCCATCTATATCATCCTCTTACTTTCTTGCATCATTATCATGTCATTATCATACTTGCATCATGTCATCTCATGATTTCATTTCTTGAAGAAATGAAGGCAAAAGAGAGTGTTTATATATAGAGATCTTAATATAGACCTCCTAGGGAAATGCAAGGGATCCAAATTCAAATTTTGCCTTGAATTATGGTCCAATTACAATCACAAACAAAGGAGAGGATGTATTAATTTTTACATTGGAGAAAACACTTCCGCATCTGGGCCTGCAGACCTATTTTTTAAGTTTAGAACCCCGATAAACTCTGGATTTGAAAGCAGGGACCAACACCTGACATAGGTCAAAATCAACCTCGACCTTGACCTAGGTCAAGGATGACCTTGACCTTGACCTAGGTCAAGGTTGACATTAATTCAGACCTAGGTTAGAATTGACTTCAACCCTGACCTGAGGTTTCAGATAGGTCACCTTGAGAAATTTGTAGGATTCCCAGGTCAGTCAAGGACCTAGGAAGGTGAGAAAACACACCAGAGTGCTAAGTAGAGGCACATAAGACATAGAGGAGGTATGAAGAAGATTAGGATAGCTAGTACATAGGTTCTATTAGAGTTGTCATACTATAGCTAATAATTAATTTACTTAATTATTAGTCTATTATACCCTACACTTAAGTTAAACTTAGGCATCTTATAATTCTTTAGGGTTTTTACCTTTAGGGTTTCTTGATTCCTTTTATAAGGAATCACCTCTTTGTAATTGATAACGAAGATATTGTTCATAATAGAATATCATTCTTTTTCATATGAACATGATGCCTCTCGCCTTTTGGCCTCCATAGTTTTCTTCCCTTTTATTCTTTTGCTTCTTCCATGTGACAGGGTTATGCATGCAGGTGTTCTTGGGAGATTAGGATTTCTACATAATCTAACATGGTATCAGAGCCATCCTACGCCTTTATGTTCATGTTTGGTTGAAGTGTTTCAGAAGTAGGAGGTTTTCTAGTTTTCAGAGTTTTTTTATGTGGATTTAGAGGTGGGCTTTGTTTCTGATCACTTTGGGCTCAAACGGACATCACCATTGAGCTCAGGGCACCCAAAAACCCTAGAATCCATATAAAACTTGTCCATTTTGGACAACGTGGCTCTGAGAATTTTTTTTTTGGGTTTCTAGTGCTATACGGGCACAGAAACTGAGAAAAAAATAATAAAAAATCATTTTTTTATGGTTTTTTGTTGCGTTTAAAAACATAGCCAGTGCATTTGGAAAGGTGCCACCGCCACTCCACCGTGGCCTGGCCCGCCCGGCCCCACCGCCACCCTGCCCTCCGTGGCCCGCTCCACCGCGGCCTCCTCCACTCTGCAGGCCCACTGCCACCCGACCCCCGCCAGCCCGGCTCCGCTGGCCCGACACTGCCGCCTGGCTCCACCGCTTGCGCACTGCCTAGTTGGCTTTTAGCCCTACGGGCCCCTCTTTGCCTAGCGGCAGTCACATCAGTGACCAAGGGCTCTTCCCTTCAGCCCCTTGCCTGCGCCATATGCCCAGGGGCTCTTTTTTTTCAGCCCCAGGGGCTTAATTTTTTTTTTTTGGTGCCCTTTTGACTCTCTGATGGTGTTTTTACTCTAACTGGAGAAAACAGAGGTCTTTTTCTGACTTCTTTATATTTTCAGAAAGCTCTTTCTAAAATTTTTCCGACGATGGAGGTTGGGGTTTTGGATTCTACCATTTTGACAGTGTTTTTTGCTGTCAAAGTCTGATGTTTGTTTTTGCCTTCCGGGAGCCATATCTTGCTCATCTGGACTCCTTTTTTGGAAAACCAGATATTGTCAGAAAGCTATTTTAGTGAGTTTTTCAGTAGCAGGGGTCTTTTTTCTAGATTCTACTCTAGGTTCTCTCTCCTCCAAGTTTTGCACTTTCACACTCTGGCAGATTACTTAGGTTTTATAGGTCCTGGGATCTCTTCTTCTATTCTTCTGGCTCACTCTTCTTTCTAACTTTCTGAGCATTGTATTCTTCTCTTCTATCGCATTCTTTTTTATGTAAATGCACTAAGATAAAGTGCCTACTTTTGCATATCTGGGATTTCGAGCACCTTTGTTTGTTTGTTTGTTTGTTTGCACTTGCACTCAGTTATAAAGTTCTATGGGGGATATGATGGTTTTGCCTTATGTGCTCATCCAGCTTTGTCAAGTGAGTGTACCTTCCATGACATTTGCCCCATGTTGTGTGTCTAGAAGATCATTTCTTTTTCTTCAACGCCGCCTTTTATCCTGTGCTTGTACCTTCTTCTGCACTGGATGTTCCTGATTCTTCTTCTTGCACTTGTTTCTAGCATTGCATTTTAGTATTCTTGTCACACCTCTCCCTGTTTAGCATTATGGGGGGTTCACCTGTTGGTTCTATTGCTTCTTGGTTCATTTGAGTGATCTGCGTATTCAGTTTTTGTTCTTATGTACTAGGCGGATGTAGTGGCTAGGCACCTATGCATTTCAGTGAGATGGATCATCTACTATATAGACACTCATTTATTCCTACTTTTGGAGGTCACCTCATTGATTGATCAGCTCTTCAGACTTTGTCTTCTCTATCTGGTCATGCACAATTTCAGTGATGGTTCCAGTAGTTACTTTTGATAGTGCTTTCAGTTTCATGCTTTGAAGATGCTATACATGCTCTTTCTTGTTCCTTTCTTTGGGAATTTTTTCTTAGATTGGAGGTTTTGTTTCCTTCATGTAGCTTATCTCTTTTTGGGGTAGCATTTTTCCCACTGGGTTTTCTCTATTTCCCCACTTTACAGAGATTTCTTGTACTTGGGTACCTGATCAGGCCTTTGTTGTCGGGACCCATCTTTCTTGCTTTCTGCTTTTTTAGTCCTTATTTGTTTAGCTTCACCCTAAGTTCATCTTAAAGGGGGGTGTTAGAGTTGTCATACTATAGCTAATAATTAATTTACTTAATTATTAGTCTATTATACTCTACACTTAAGTTAAACTTAGGCAGCTTATAATTCTTTAGCATTTTTACCTTTAGGGTTTCTTGATTCCTTTTATAAGGAATCACCTCTTTGTAATTGATAACGGAGATATTATTCATAATAGAATATCATTCTTTTGCATATGAACATGATGCCTCTGGCCTTTTGGCCTCCATAGTTTTCTTCTCTTCTTTTCTTTTGCTTCTTCCATGTGACAGGGTTATGCATGCAGGTGTTCTTGGGAGATTAGGATTTCTACCTAATCTAACAGGTTCTACCTAAAAATAAAGCTATAGAGAGAGAAATTAAGAAGGATCCATAGGATCCTAACCCGAGTTTCACCTAGAAATGCAAAATCAAGTGCAGATGCATCCTAAATGCAAATCTAATATGCAAGTGTAATAAACGAGGGTGCTAAACCTACCAAAATGGAAGTGTTTCCATTTTAAGAAGATACAGGTATAATGGAGCTACAAGTAACAAAAGACCACTACATATTATTTTAAATAAAAATGTTGGTGATGTTGGAAAAAGTATGGCAGAATACATGGAAGATTTTGATACTCATTTTATGAAGGACAGTGGTAAAGTATGGAAAGAGAAGGAACCGAGTGAGTCTAAGGTTTAGAGAGATTCAGTAGATGTTACTAAACCCTCACCTGATATTTCTACACCAACCTAAATGTCCAAAGCATGGCCTTAGGGGGAACCTTGGAGAATTAACAAAAATATAAGAAGCCCCTATATATGTAGAATAAGTTGTTGTGATCTTATCAATAGAAAATATGATTGGTTTTGAGTCTCTATTTGAGATCACTTGGTTGTATGCACTTTATGGAATGATCGCTAGAAATTTGGTTGACTGGATCATTTCAAGACATAAAAGTACATTAGGAAATGTGTCGATCTATGCATGGTGATGTATAAGTTTACTTACTTGGATATTTCTAATCACTATTCTAGCAGACCTAAAGCAGACTAGAGGAACAAGAAAAGAAGCTAGGGCATTTTCATGATTGCTAAGTGTGCATACCCTAATTCATCAATAAAAAGGTATTTTGATCTATTGCGAGCTTTGTCTACTATGGATACTCTGTTGGTATTTGATGTTAGTAAGAGGCCAAGATACAAATTCACAAAACATGCATACAAATCCACTCAAGATGATCCCAAAGGCCTATTTTCAAAAACACCCTACGACATGCTTCATGGCGAAGACATTAGTGCATACAGTCACTGCAAATATGAGTCATTGGGAGACTTTGAGATATTCAAAGAGATGAAAGACATGATAAAAGGTGATGGATCTTGGAAGGATGAGTTTGGTCATTTACAGAACCTCAGTGTTATGTGAATGGTAGAACTTTATGAGTTTGACGAAGAAGAATGGATTAAGATTGTTCTTAGCAGAGTCCATGATCAGCTTCTATGGATAGGTGAGTATTCTATGAATATTACCAGCGAGATGAACCATGATGTTATAAGATTGGATAATACTAGCATTATCCCTATTGCAGAGAAGAGCACAAAGAAATAGGTAGAAACTCTAATACATTCCAAATGGGATAAGAGTGTTATGACCATAGCCAACATCTTTTAGCAAGATATGAGGTTGATTTTTTTGGAAATGAGTTGAGTAACTGAGAGGGAAGGGGTGAATCACTTACCACAAAAACAAATCCAAGTCCCTTAGATGTCTTAAACAATTTGTCATTATTTCTCAGTTAACACAGATATTCTACTGTCACTTTGTTAACATAGAAAATCTTAAGATATTAAATGTGATTATTATTTAGTAATTAATTTAAAAAACATAAATTATAAAGCAAATGAAATCTACACAGATAACACCAAGATTTAACGTGGAAACCCAATATGGGAAAAACTAGCAATTGCAAGTAGTCATTGTTTTTCAATCTTCTAAAGTTAGCCCTATTAGGAGCCAACTGTGTTAAAGGTTACAATAACACATTGTTAGGTGTGACCCTATTAGAGGATTTAATCACCCTGTAAGGAGTGGCCTTGTGAGAGGTATTAAAATACTTCAATGTAGAAATGTCACCTTGTGAGAGGATTTACACAAGACTGTTAAGTCTACTCTGTTAAGAGATTTTGATAACTACTGCAATTGTTAGAAAGTAACAATGGATTGACCTATTTTGATAAGAAATTGTGTTTTCTTATTCGGATCTATGTTCTAGATTTAAATACTTGATCCTCACTAATCGATATTCTGTTGTAGTTCACTGTGTTCTGTCCGCAATCAAAATCTCATTTGATTTCACCTTCACTCTTCATGTCATAAACATATACACTTTTCTTCACACATTCAATCCAAACTTTACCTTATATATATATATATA
>MU226755.1:1192566-1210369 GCA_018584345.1 Thuja plicata
TATATATATATATATAGGCCTTGTCAAGTCGGCCTTAATATCCTCCCAAATAAATAATAAAACTCATGTCTATCGACTATATATAACCAATTATCCATAAAATATAAACTACTGTTAGTCGGCTAACACTAACTGTTTAATTTGGTCAACACTTAAATCCTTCAACGCCCGACCAACACTGTAATACCCAAGTAAACTCGGTTAGAATTTAAAATCACTTTGGTCCTCTTCAATTCTTGAGAGTATTTAGCATGAACTGACTGTACTCAGATAGGATTAGACATTTGTGTAAACATCACTATACTTGTGTAAACATCAATGACAATACACAATTGAATAATTGTCATCAACAGATTTCTATAATTTTGGGGTATCAAATTCATTACAACATCTGACCTAATTTGGTTTCTGTAGGAGTCATTATGATGGCCTATAAGATGATGAAAGAGAATGTGAAGTATAATCTATGGGAGGTTCTCAGACATCAATTCTTGAAGAATGTCAAGCAGATCAAGTGAGACAAATCTAAAATTATTCAGGTTTGGGTCTCTATTAATAAATATCTATATTCATATAGTTGATAAATTTATTGGAATTCAACCTAGGGCATGGAAAGAATATGAACCTAATGACATTCAAATTAAAAATAGTTATAGGAGACATAATAGCTCACTTGGGTAGATAGTGAATTTTTTTCCATGTTAAAAATTATTCAAAGGAAAATGAAGGAAAGAGTAAGAATTCCTGAGGAAATTGTTGAGAAATACGAAGATAAAATTTGTTTCATGGTTCAAACTGATTGTGTATTATTTGAGGTAGTTGAACCTCAGAAGAAATCAAGTTACCCTATGGGATATGAGGTCAGTGCAGAAGTTTGTACTATGCAAGTAGAACATGTCTTATCTTCTGAGACTAATCCTTCCGAAGAAAGATGGGGAACATATGAAGAGAAATGACAAAAATCATAAAGGAATAAACTCGAGTAGCTAGGAAAAGGAAATTTGAGAATGTAGTTGGAAATATTATAGCAAAGGAAAGTATTACCAAAGATGAGATGAAAGAAGTGAGTAATAAGATTGTAGAAGGAGTTTCTTGGTTGGTGAGCACTGCTCCTATAACCTTGCCACCTCCTAAATTTGTAGAGGTAATTTTTCACCTCCAACTATGGTTGATGTATTGAATACCACCCCTAGACAACCCAAGAGGACACCAGATCTAGAGAAAGAAACAAATATTTCTATGAGAATCCCAAGGTCCTCCAAATATATTTCACCACCCAAAAGACCAAGGACTGTTGTAGAAGAGAAGAAAGTAGAAGAGAAGAAAAAAGAAGAGACGAAAGAAGAAATGAAAACTGAGGAAAGAAAAATTTGGAAACCAGATCTACAGATGTTGGAAAAGGGAATTATTGATCAAGTAAATCTAAATCAACTACCTAGATACTATGAGAGGTATGATGAGAAAGATAAATTTATGATTGAATATTTTGTCATTGATCATATGCTAGTGTTCAAAAAGAATCTACTTGAAATTGAAGGTAGTATTCCTAAATATTTGTATGACAAATTGGAAATAAGGAAGAAGTTAGCACTCACTAAAGATGAACATATAAGAAGGAAAGCCAAAAATGATATTATACCTACTAGTTGTTTCATATGATGAACATGAGAGGATATTGAAATCCATGAAACCCCTACTGATAATAGAAGAAAGATTAACAAAAATTATGGGGAGGAAGTATGAGGAGGTTATAGCGGATACCCATAAAGCTATTGATAAGGTACAGATGGAGATAGAACCTGAGAAGCCTTCACCTCATAAGTCCAAGGCTACTAAGCCTAGAACTAGTGAGAGAGGAGAGTTCTTTAAACCTATAGAAATACATGTTGACTCACCTAAGGATAGAGATGGTAGTAGTCAGTTTTTCAGTACAATAAGAAACAAAAATTCTTAGTTTTTGGTGTACCTTTGTCTTTGGATACTTCAGAAGATATAAGTGACCCTTTTCAAGGGAATGTAGATACAATTACTAATGTAGATGGAAGTGGTGAACAGAGTGCAGTCAATTTGACTAAGATAGAGAAGGAAGAAGCTACTAGGTAGATTTGAAAGAAAGCTTAGTTGTGGATAAAAGGAATCTCAAACTAAGGTTGAAGTTAAACAAGAAACAAATGTATTTATTCCCATTCATTTTTATTGTTGGAAAGTGGTGATAAACCTATAATTCATGATGTTCATGGTATGAATGAGAATGAATTAATGAAGTTATCATACATGGTGTTTGATAAGGCAAAGGAGAGATCAGAACAAAAAATAGAAAAGAAGTGAAAGGTTTTGGAAAGAGAAGCTGATAGTATCAACAATCTTCTACCCCTACCTATCACTTTCTAAGGAAATGACATAGTGGATAACCCGAGCATAGTCCTTGATGACTTTGATGTTCACTTTGACTCTTTAGAGAAGGCCGAAGAAGTTAGAGCTAGAAATGATTACATAGTGAATAACCTTGAAGAGATATGTAAGTCAATCAATTGGAAATTGGGTATACTAGGTAACATTACTGCTGAAGTGAAGTTTTGCATAACGTATGGAAGGAAGTTATAGTACTACTATATAAATCATCTTGTGAACCTAAAGAATATAGAAGACATCATTGTTAATGACAAAAGGTCACTAGATGCAATGGTAAAGAGTTGTGGGTCCCCCTCACAAAATATCTCTAAATTGGATAACGAAGTGCCCAGGTTCCTCAAAAAAATCAGTGTTCTTGAGACCAAGAAAAGGAGTGTTAGAAAGATTTGGTGTGTTGAGTCTCATCCCTCTGAAACTATCAATTCTAGAGAAACACCTTTCAAATATGGAGAAATAGAATAAAACTCTTACTAAATACATGCCTACAAAACTTAAGGCTTCTAAGATATCTTATTTTTCTCTAAATGGCTTGATTCATGTTGATCAAATCTTGGTGAAGACATGGACAAAAAAGGAGAAGATCTTTGAAACTTCTTTCCAAGATATAATTCACATGGTAAGAGTTTTTGATGTTCTGTTATGAAATTTTGATGTGTATAGAGATACAATTTTGAGTATACCTTTTCCATTGATGTCAAAGGGGGAGTAATGAGTATGAAAAATGCACTTAGTTAGTAGTTTGGTATTGACCACTTAGTCATTTTTTGCTAAGTGTTGACATCAATGCCAAAGGGGGAGATTGTTGGAAAGTGTCCTAATCAGCATATCTTACAGGTTATCATTTATGGAAACAATACTCATTGGCGTCGTCTCTTGAAATACAATCCATTTTTGGATATTTAGTTTTTGTAAAAATGACTAAGTCCATGACACAGTTAGCGGGCAAAAGTTACACAATTTTGATTAGCGAGCTCAGTATGTATTAAACTAAGTCATGTGAGCTTAGAGGAGTGTACTATGGGATGCAAGAGACCTTTAGTTAAGTTCACTTGGATTTTGGAGTTGGTTGGACAGAGTTACAGCCTATTGAAGATATACGAAGACAGTACAACAGTGATACAGGACAGATGAATAGTCATGATGATTAAGGGGGTATTTTGTAGAATACAGAAGTGCTACTTTGGATTTGGACTGGTTCCTACCTTATTTTTTTATGTATGATATACTACTATGTATTTTCTATTTGTTTAAGTGTTTGACACATTTTGTGATGTGCTTGTGAGCCGATTGGAAGAAACTTTTGAGATTGAGTATGTAAGTAAAGTTGTTTTATGATGCGAAGTGTTGTGTTGAATGTGTAGATTTATCATGATGTTAGAATCATACAAAAAATGATGCAAGCTATAACTAGGAATACTTGAGCATATCATATGCTTGTATAGTTCATATTGATAAATCATTGTAACAGACAATTTTTCTTTGTAAGAGAAGTATCCTCATTGTATACCCCTATTAGGGTTTCTATCCTTTAACAACGATATGTACTAAATGTAATATTCATCTCCTAACATGGATAGGTCTCCTTACATGGACACTATACCTCTTAGTGCATCATTTGTGAGTATCATGCCCATCAGGGATTTCCCTTGGCCAAGGTTTCCTTTTCAAAAAATCATGGTGTTATGAGTTGTTTCCTTTTGGGTATGTTATTCTTACTTTAGTCATTGCATGGTTAAGCTTAAATTTGTTTAGTTTTAAATTGAAGTATTGTAATCCTAATTCACCACCCTCTCATTAATTAATCCTAAAAAAACTACCATTTCGGTAAAAATCGTCCCTAACACAAACTCCCTATAATCACATCCTCATCAACATTCATATCCAAACACTTCATACCAGGCAAATTGTCAATCCTCCTGCACTTTTGAACCTCTTCACACTAGTAGCCCCAAAATGCCTATCATGCCTACAAGAACTAACCACAACATTGGCCTCCATCACATTAGGATACATGCATGACTGAGTATCATGGTTCATGAAAACCAGATGTTATATCCATCATAATACAAGAGAAGAAGACCCATGTGGGAGATCAATGTACTCCTCTAATCACCTCTCCTAAGAATTAGAAATGACAATATTCCCTCAAGATAAACCAACCTATAATGATAATTTCACATGCAGGTGGACTAATTGAAATGGCTAACCATTCAATTTAATTCCACCATTTTTCCATTGACAATCATTGAAAGGTTGGATCCACCTAATGAATGGTCATAAAATGAAGCAAATACCAAAAGAGAAAGCATGAACAAACTCTCATAATGCAATCATGCAGTATAGAGAACTAATGAGACCTGAAAACCATCAAGAAGGAGTCCAAAATAAAATTGAAAAGCAGATATTAGATTACGATACCTTGATTACTCTATCACTGTGGAATTCTTTTGCCATATAAATTTTCTGCTTTCTGATTTTTTTACAATTTTTGTGTTTCTTATGTGCTACAATTTGTGTTATATATCTTTTTCCGTGTCAATTAGGGTTAAACTTGAGAAAAATCAAGATTTTGATAGGGCCAAAAAAATAGGGATAAGTGGAGGGGAAAAAAGGAAAATTTCTATTTGTATTTCAAATTGTCTACTAATATCCACCAAAAAACTAGGGGAAAAAATAGGAAGGGTTTTTCATATCTGTAAAAGATAAACCATCGCTAGAGGGGATGAAAACTATCTGGGAAGAGAAGTCATTTCCAGGAGAAAATATCCCACACAAAGCCTATCAGCTTAAATATAGTTGAACTTGTAATGAGAATAGAGTCATCACCTTTTCAAAAAGATGAAATCATTGACACTTAAAAAAACCATGTTAAAGCATCAAATTTTTTTAGTTGTTTTCTACTATCAAATTATTCAACTTACTCAAGCACATCATTTTGTTGGGTTGGTTTGGTGAGATACCAACTCAACAGATTAATGAAAGAGTATATTTGTAAAATATTCCTTAATGTCTGTGTTATAATGGAATTCAAGGTAAGAGCTATATTAACACATCCTTAACAATAATTCAATTCTACCAGGACCTAAACATATAGCTTGATAATATTAGGACACTATTTTATCCTCAAGACTACTAGCTTCATACCTTCAAGAGGTTGGGACATAATATCATGAACAAATTATTATGATTGAATACTAAATTTTGTAATAGTGGATATTCTCACATCAAATTGATCTTAATTGAACCCAAATGGGTATAATTATATTTATCCTTAATGAATAAATTATCTCAAAAAGAGTGAAGATAAATATACTTAATACTATTTATATCCAATCTATTCTTGATGTTAGAAGTTGTCGCTATTCCTAAGACTAACCATCTCCTTACAAAAACCTCAAATTTAATTTGTAATTGCATCCTTACATATGCACCTAAAGACGAAAGAAATATTATAAGCCTAAAAGTGAAGTCACTTTAAAATTTTCTACATGAGTTTAAGTATAAGGCATCCATGACATGGCTCCTTAACAATCTCAATAATTTGTGCTTGATTAAAATAATAGTCAAACTACAACATTGAATCTTGAAAGCATGTAGAGAATTAATCACATTATATAATATTAGACAAAAAAGATAAATAAAAAATATTATGTTGTCATACCACTAGCCAAAATGATATCTACCACATCGGTGAATTTTTACATAACCTATAATAAAGAGTATGGTACACTTACAAAGCATAAATAGAACTCTTCATACAACAACACAAAATTAAAAGAAAAATAATTCCAATACAAAAATTGAATGTAAAATGCACCTATATGTATCCAAACAAAAAATGCTTTGACTCTTATATATTAAAAGAAAATAAATGATGAAATTTCCTTCATTTAACCATAATCACCAATATAAAACTTTAAAATAATGACCATTAATTGAGATCATCTTAAAATTTAAATTTAATCAAAATGTTGATGGAAGTTAGAATTGACCAAAGAGTTTTCATAGAATCTGCCATCATTTTACAACTCCCACATGTATACTCCCAAAAACTTGTCAGTGGGTGCTATTTACATTTAGAAAATGACAATGGGAAATGAAGAGGAAATTTCAGGGAGACAGAACATTGTTACTCATTGGGACTAAGTCAATGTTTCGGGTGTTGAATGAGAGAATTTGGTGCATCCATCAGAGCTTAAAGTATCTCAAATATATGATGGACATGGATGTGAAGCCCCGGGTCAGATTAGTCAGTGGAGAATTGATTAGAAATAGAAGAAAATCAAGTGGTCACAAGATCTATATGGAAAATATAATCAAATGGAGTAGGTCATCTGAAGGTGAAGCCACTTGGTTCCCTAAAGAAGATTTCAAGAAGATTGGTATCGACCCCTTACTATTTTCACCACATGTGACTTGAGATCTCTTTTGTTTGGGAGAATGGTGTAGGAGAACCTAGGGGTTTTGTTGATAAGCACTCAAATTTTGTCTTATAAGACCTTGTGAAGTTAATGATGGGAATTAGGGCTATTAGGAGTCCACTAGGGGGATAGGATGGAGTTTGAAGTAGTTTTTGTAACTTTGTCAATAAATTGCTCAATGGGCACATAGACCAAATGTGAGAACAACATGTAAAATGAGTTCATAGGGTTTAGGGTGTGATGTTTTGTGATGTTAATGTGTTGGGAGTCTTAATAGGCCATTCTGCACCCATAGATTGGGTAGATATATTGGTAGAAGCCATGTTGTGAAAGTTGCAAAAAGTTGCGAGAGCAACTTTTAAAAGTTGCTTGACAACATTTGGTCAGCATAGTGCATTTTTGTGCCAAGGTAGTTAAGGGAACATGCTATGGATTGAAATCACCTTTAATGAGGAATATATAACACCTCTCATGGAAATATACAAAGGTTGGTTTCCATTTGATTAATATTTTTGTAATCAAACAGTTATCAGTTTTCTGAGAAATAGTGCATAGTCAAGTTGTTGCTTAAGAAAATCGTGTGCAATGGATTGAATCTGGTTTCTTTTCAATGTAAATATTTATATTAGGGTATTTATTTCCTATGTGTTCTTTTTGGTTTCATTTTTGTGTTGGTTTACTGTGAGGGGTGTGAATGAAAAAGCAGTGAATCTTAAACTCTTGAAACTTAAACTCTAATTCAACTCGGTAAGATAAACTTCTACAATAAATAAATCAACAATAACCTAAGAGAATTGCAAATATCATGAACAAGAAAAATTCAACACATATAACACCATTATTTAATGAGGAAACCTAATTTGGGAAAAACCTTGTGGGAATTGTCACCCACAAAATGAAAATACTCTTCTGAAGTATGCTCGGTTAAAAGCCAATCTTGTTAAAGATTATAATGCACATTGTTAAATGTGACCATGTTAGGGGATTTACCTCAGATCTGTTAAGATATTCACCCTGTTAGGAGTGGCTTGTTTAAAATCCTTTGCATACTCTTTTAGAATGTCACCTTTCGCAAGGATTTTACAAAAAAAAATTGTTAAATCCACTTGGTTAAGAGATTTCGTTGCTACAAATGTTAATAAGAAATAGTATATAATTTGATTTGTAATACTGAAACTACCTCTTACTTGATCAAATCCCTTATGTTCTCTTTGACTACTGATATCAATACTTCATATGTCTATGTTGTAAACCCAAATTTCTTCTTTTTTTCTTCACTGCTTCACTCGATAGCACATCTGCACTAATGACATAACAAATTGAATGTTTGAAGATGTTATGTTGATCACCGAAATGCAGAAAGATAATGTAAAACATTAAATCAGTTAATGGATTATATTTTCATTGATGTCAACTTGATATAATCTAATCGGTTATATACAAAGTGTCAAAGAACTTCATAGAATCAGAGAGATAAAAGATCATGCTTTCAATAATGCATAAAAGATCAGCATTTACTAAGTGACAACAAACACCAATGGTTAGTGGAACCCGATGGATAGAGAAAATCAAAAGTAAAGTCACAGTGATGCCCAAGGAAGAAAATTGACAAGCTCATTACCGATGAACAGAATCACAAGCATTACAGACGGCCACAATTATAGTGTTACCCGACGGATAGACAACCTCGACAAAGATGCCCGAGGAGAACTAAAGTGTTGACTGAAGCTTTCACAAGGATTTCCAAAAGAAAAATTGTTAAATCCACTCGGTTAAGAGATTTCTCTGCTACAAATGTTAATAAGAAACAATATATAATTTTATTTGTAATACTCAAACTACCTCTTACTTAATCAAATCCCTTATGCGCTCTTTGACTACTTGCATCAATACTTCATATGTCTATGTTTTAGACTCAGATTTCTCCTTTTTCTCTTCACTACTTCACTCGATAGCACATCTCCACTCATGACATATAACTGATTAAATTTTTGAAGATGTTAAGTTGATCACCAAAATGCAGAAAGATAATGCAAGACATTAAATCAGTTAATGGATTGTATTGTCATTAACGTCAACTTGATACAATCTGATCGGTTATATACAAAGTGTCAAAGAACTTCAGAGAGGTAAAAAATTATGCTTTCATTAATTCATAAAATATTAGCATTTACTAAGTGACAAAAAATACTGACGGTTAGTGGAACCCGACAGACAAAGAAAACCGAAAGTAAAGTCACAATGATGCCCGAGCAAGAAAACCGACAAGCATTATCGATGAGAAGAATCACAAGCATTACCAACGGCCATAATTACAGTTTTATCTAACAGACAAACAACCCCGACGGAGATTTCCAAGGAGAACTGAAGTGTTGACCAAAGCTATCAAAGAGTTAAAATACTGAAATTAACTGAAGTTCAGCAATGACAAAATACTTAGCTGGAAGAGCTAAAGATAGACTTAACTGGTTGTTAACATTGTTTCTATTGCCAATTTAAAGCCAGAAATAAGTAAAATGTTTAAATTTTTTTTATCCAGTTCTCATGGAGAAATCTATGGGATAAAACTAAAGTAAATATTTAAAGCAAGATTGGCTAAGATTGCAGATCACACCAAGAACAACAAAATCAAGAAGTGAGTAACTATGATATCATATCTATAAAGAGACAATCTAATTCATTATGAATTATGGGAGTGAATGAAAAAAGAACGAAGTTGAAGAGAAACTAATGAAAAACAACTTCATACAGTCCTGATCAATCAAGCTGAGGAAAGAGCTAAAGATTTTTGCAGACACCGAGAAACAAAGAAGCACAACATCACCGAGAAGAAATAAGTGGAGAAAAGATATTGAAAAGATACATTGGTCAGAAAGGTATTATGAGCTTAGAATAGATCAGAAAATCTGCAAATCTAAGTTGTATGTGTGAACAGATCATTTACTATTTTAGTTTAACCATTGGATCAGAAAGTCTCTTAACTGAGAAGGACTTAACAATCTTTTCTATATTGAGATACATCCCAAGGAGTATCAATAAGTTTGATCCAGAAGATAGCATGAGATGCCAGATACCATTTGACAAACCAGGGTTAGGTCATAGAAGGTAGCATAGAGATGCCCGATATCAAGTGACAAACTATTCTACTTAAAGGGAAACCATCACTTTTGCCGCATAATATATACCATAGATCATCACCTTAATTTTCCCTGAATGTAGATCTTTGTAACTAACTTCTTCTTCATCCTTGGAATCTTCTAGATCATGGTTGCTCCCCATTAAATGTGTTCTCATCCTTGTTTATAAAAATTGTTCCAATCAATAACTAACTTCTGAAATCAGTGTCTCTTACCAACAAACACATCCCTTTTACCAACATAATTCATCCTGCTCGGTAACTAAACAATTTCCTTTATCGACTTTCCCACTCTTCTTACTTACTTGATAACTTCAAATGTAAAGTAGAAAACAACTATATCAATATTATTTTATCATTGTTTGAACTTTATTAAATACCCAATTAAATCATACTCTAAAAGATATAGAAATTCAATATGAACAAGAAATCAATTTATTGACATCAATGACAAAATAACAACTAATCTAATTGTGTGCTAAAATGTTGACACACTTCTATGAATCATTCCATCCAAGGCTTCTCAAGAATGAGGCCTCAAATACCGATCCATAGCTCTCTAGTCACGGAGTTCAAAGGTGTGTGATGAAGGCCCTCAGATTGACCTAGTTACTGCCTATGCAAGTACACCATGAAACGAGAGATTCAAATGCATGAAGATGAGATCTACTCTATTAGATTGCAATGCATAAAAGGAAATTAATCTAAATTATAACAATGCATGATTAATCTATGAAAGGAAATGCAAATGCAAGTTTAATCTATAAAAATAAACATGAATCTAATCTACATGAATAGCCATGGATGCAAGAAGAAGAATACAAGAAGAGAGAAGTTGCAATATCCAAGCTCAAAGTGCTCAAATCCTCCTCCAAAATTGCTCTTCAAACCTGCAGCATAAAAATACTATGAAAACCTAATATAAAAATGAGAAGGAGAGGTCTCATTTTAAAGGAAAGTGAACAGTTGGGATTAAGAGGCAAAAATCAAAGGCTATGATTAAGAGGCAAAAATCCACCACTTAGGAAGATGTGAAGAAAAAGGAATTTTTAATTAATTTTTATTTAATTTGTTGCCTTTTCTATCAAATAAAGTGCTTTAAGTGGGGATTTTTATTTATTTAATTAAAAGAGGGGTTTTCTTTCAATTAAATAAATTAGAGCAATTTTATTTAATTAAATGGGAGGAATTTAATTTAATTAAATAAGATGAATTTAATTAAAAGGGAGATTGAATCTTTCAATTAAATAAGATGAATTTTATTTAATTAAAAGGGAGATTAAATCTTTTAATTAAATAAAAAAGACCAAACCTTAGGAAATATTGAAATAATTGAATTAATTACAATTTGATCAAGGAAATTGATTTTAATTAAAAATGTTGCAAAACATTGATTTAGGAATTTGATAAATTGATAAAATGATAAATGAGGCCCAAAGTCTAGGTGACCATTTTAGGGTGCATACATTTGCCCCTCTTTGACTAATGTGTGATCATTCTGGGAATACATGTAGTCAAAAAATGCAGTTGAAGTGTGAGATCATTTTGGGATCACAAAACAACACAGACGTATGATCATTCTGGGAACACATCAAGACAAAAATAAGCAGATTGAAAAAGAGACAAGGTCAACACCATTGTATATAAGTAATTGACATGTCAAGGTGTATATAATTGATAAAGCTGAATCAAAGATTGAAGTTTGATAGGTACTTACCCCTTGTGATCAAAATCAAAATGAGATAGAGGAGAAACAACAAATTGATAAATTTGATCAAATCGAACTAAAGATAAGGTTCTTGATGTAATAATGAAATATATAAGGATCACAAAACCAAGGCACGAAAGATTATGCCCCAAGGTTGAAGAAGAAGAAGAAGAAGAAGAAGAAGAAGAAGAAGAAGAAGAAGAAGAAGTGGGGTGAAAGCGAACAAAAGATAGAAGTTTGGAAGAGGCAGAAAGAAATGGAGAGAAAAAATAGAATTTGCCCCAAAATCAATCAACTATTTAAGATAGAAAATTTTGATTGAGACGAAAGAAGATAAGGAAATGAATATCAGAACATGATCATAGTTGATTAAAAGTCCATAAGAAAGATGAAGGAAAACCTCTCAAACTCATAATGCAACCTAAAAATGCAAATTAACATGAGGTCTAACAATGCAAGCTACATGAAAATGCAAAGGTGTACTTGCAATAGAGCAATTGTAACATAGGTCTTTGTGTTCATCATTCATAAGAGAATGTTAAGGAACTTATTTTCATCATTGGGCCATTATTAACGGACATCGAAAAATTGCACAATCATCACTAGTCACAAGTACAACTATGAAGATATGAATGTGATTTATATCAGATTGGAATGTGGAAAGATTCTAACATAAGCATCAAAGACATAAAGGTCAAGATGACTATGATGTTAGCTTACCCAATTTAATGTAGCAAAACCATGCTCGCATCAAGGCATAGAGGCCAGGATGACCAGCAAAACGGTTGTGCAAAATAGTGAAGCATAAAGCAGGAAGAAAATAAAAACATGCCCCATGCCCCAAGTCCTCTAGCTATGCATCACAGAGAGACTTATCAGACAAGGACATTCAATGAAAATCAATAATAGTCAGCACATAGAGAAAAGATCATGACATAGCTCAAGCATTAAGTGTTTCATTTAAAAATTTAAGTGTGTTAATTGATATTGAGTTCTGAGGATAAGGATCGAATGGTTGCAAGCATGTAAGACCATATGACAAAACTGGGTAAGACCAAACCGATAAGTGTTGAAAAACACTCAATGCGAGGGGTTGTATTGAAAAATTCAATTGGGGTGGTGTTGAAAAACACTTGATGTCAAGGGTTGTATTGAAAAATACAGTTGGGGTGGTGTTGAAAAACACCATTTGTGAGGCATCCTAAAGACTAACGCATGCAAGAGACAAAAGATAACATAGTTTTGCCCCCTAGACAAAGACAAAGACCAATTCCAGACCAAGGCAACAAGGACAAGGCATGATAGAGAGAGGCTAAGTGTCATAGACATGTGCTAAGAAACAGGGGTGCAAAGGTCTCAAGTAGCATCCATTTTCAGGTTTTCACCACTTGAATTTTATTACAATTTTTTCTCTTTTAATTTTTAATTTTTTTCTTCTTTTTTTTTTCAGGACATTTTATAATTTTTTTTGAATTTTTTCTACCAAGGCGCCTATTTCCAGGTTTTCACCAAGGCACTTTTTGTATTTTTTTGAATTTTTTATTTTTTTTTGTATTTTTGGAATATATAGTTTTTTTGAAGATACATCAAAGCGCATATTGCTAGGTTTTCAGTAAGATGATCATTTTTTCAGGACATTTAATGATTTTTAGAATTTTTGACAATATATCATTTTTTTATATTTTTTCAGGATCAATAATTATGTACAAAAGAATGCCCCCAGCCAGAATGGGCATCAAACTCCCAAGCAAGATCACATCGCGCAATCCCAATGTTTAGAAGGGTCGAGGACAGTAGGGATTAGCAAGCTGGTGGAAGAGATGGAAGACAAGGAAATGAAGAAGAATGAAGGGAAGAAATCCTCAAAGGCAAACTCCTCAAAAGTACCCAAGCTAGGGAAAAGAAAGAAACATCATGTAAAGAACATTTGGACAAGAAATGAAAGTCCAACATAGGATAAGTCACAAAAGTGTAATGCAAGAGGAGGGAAGGATGCAGTCCAAAGGAGTAGACATGTCAAGAGGCTTTATGGCATCGTATTTTACTCTTTTTTTTAGATCAAGACCAAAGGGAAAAATGATAGCGATAAGTGAAAATGAATGGAGGAAGATATATATGAAAGCTAAACATGAAAGGAATGAAAGCAAGATCATTGTAAGATAGCTCACAAGATAGCCCAAATATTCGTGTATAGATCAACATTGTCAAGATCAAAGAGAGAATACAAAATGGATGAAAGATGTAGAAGAACTACGCATGATGCCTGATTGCTAGTTTTTCATCATGGTAATTATCCAAGGTGCCACAAGGGAGTGGTTTTCACCATAGGATGAATTTATTTCTCTTTAATTTTTTTTCTTTTTCTTTTTCTTTTTTTTTTTGAATTTTTTTTTTATTGTTTTTTTTAAAAAAATTTTTAAATTTTTTAGAAGAAGCCAAGCTTTTTAGATAATGCTCCTTGAAAGGTTAAACCATGATATGCCAAGGATCCAAAATTATATGCTCAAAGATGCTGATAGGGAAAGGAAGATGAAAGAGAAAAATGGAGGATAAGGTTTTATGCAAAGCGAGTGAGGTTGGAAGATACGAGGAATAGACCAATGAGGAAAAAGGATAGAAGGTAGAGGGATAGTGAATGGAATGATTGTGAAAGGGTAGATGGAAAGGAAGGCAAGATCAACATCAACACACACCTTGAAGGGTGGTGAGAGGATGGAGGAAATGTGAAGGAAGGAATACGTGAAGGAATATGGTGAATGGATAACAGAGATTTTGGTTTAGGCGCATGGTATGAATGAATGTTTTTGGAAGAAGATGAAGTGGAAGCCTTTGGAAGATTGAATGTCAACTTCACTTGTTGCTCAACATGAGACTCTTTCAAGAGAGACTTTGGAATCCATATATTTGTAGGCTTTTCATTTCTTTTTGATGATTTAGAGAGGATATCTTTAATGATGGATTTTGGAACCCATACTTGTCTTGTAGTTTTCTTCTTATATATCTCTTTTGACTTTATGCCCCCATGTCGATTAGAGGAGACATGGTTATCTTATTTTTTAGATGGATTCTTGTATTGCTTCTTTTTCTTGTATTGAACATTCAAGTTTCTTCCAAAAGACTTGGGACTTGTGGAGGAAGAAAAAGAATATGACTGGTTTAGATGGGTGGATGGATGAAAGGGATTCAAGAGTACGCATCTATGTTGATCATGAGAAAAGATAAGAGATGGAGGGACGTAAGGACCCAAGATGAATGATGAATTAGGAGGGTTAGGAGGGGAAAGTGAAGGGACATAAGGACCCAAGATGGATGATGAATTAGGAGAGATAAGAAGGGAAAGTGAAAGGACATAAGGACCCAAGATGGAAGGAAAATGTGAAGCCCTTAGTATTTGTGGAAGAGGTCCAAGGATGGACGTGGAAGACACAAAAGGATAATCAATAAGTTCATCGGCATGTATATGACAACCATGGATATCAGCATCTTTAGACTGAGCATTAGGATTTTCAATAGGATCGTCAACATCTTGAATAGGAGCACCTTCGTTGATAGAATTTTTTGAAGCTTGGAAAGACTTATGAAGAGTAGAAAGTGGAAGTGAGCATGGAGTGGTAGAACTAGAAGATGGAAGACTTTGATCTTGACAAGGATCTTTGGATAGAATAAGCGCATAATTGTTCCCTTGATTTTCAATAGGCTTAATATTGGAAGTAACAAAACCATTTTTAATAACCTTAATGAAAGTATCATCTTTGGAAAGTGCAAGTGTGGTAAAGTTATTTTGATTGTCAATAAGCTCAACGGTCTAAGTAGTAACTTGATCTTGCTTAGGAGAAGACTTAAGACATGGTGGAATGAATGAGAAAGGGCGTAGGGGATCAAAAGAACCATGAGATGAATAAGAGACATCATAAATAGGATTAGATGACATGGAGGTTTCTTGATCTTGATCTTTATTTATGTTCTTTTCTTTATCATTTTTAGAGTCCTCTTGAGATGGAGCCACTTCTAAGGACAAGGAAGCATGTTGGAATTGTATGGGAGACTTGGGAAGAGATGGGGAAGGATTAGCTAAAGTATGAATTATAGCATATAAGGGCTTAGGCTCTTTAGGTTTAGCATTATTGAAAGTATTTTCAGCCAATTGAAGGTTAGCTTGAGTTTATTTAAGAGGCAGCCCTTGAGAATAATTATAGGGAACTGCATGAAAAGAATTGTCAGATGAAGGATTTGTGGAAGATTCAAAAGGCTTGGAAACTTTAGGAGATGTATGTGTATTGGAGGAAGTAGAGGATGGAAGGGAATCTTCACAAAATGACGGTTCATCATTAACATGATCTTGCTTGAGAGTGAAATCTTTATTTTTAGCATGAGAATCCTTGGAAGACCGGTGCTTATAGTAGCTACTATTATAATTAGCGCAAAAATCTTTCTCTTCCTCAAATTTATCATCAAAGTATTATTCATAAAAATCATCAAATTCTCTTTCAAAATCAGAATCATATGGATCACCATCAAAATCTATCCAATAGGATGACCCTTTAGTAAGAACAAGCACACGACGAGGAGGACTCTTAGGAATAGAAGTGTCATAATCATTTATGTGTATTTCATCATAATAGCCATCATTAGAATAGGTATCAAATTCATCTGAGTCATAATAAATGGGATCCTTAGAGTCATCAAAGATAGGCATGTCATTCTTCATGGAAGAGGTAGCACAAGGATCATCACATTGCTCATTATGGTATGCATTTTGAAGAGAATCATGACTCTTGGGAGAAGTAGAAGAAGAATGAGATCGTGAAGAAGAAGGATGTGAAGACCTAGTGGAAGAAGAAGATTTGGATGATGAAGAATGATGAGAAGTCTTAAAAGATGAAAGATGTTTGGAAGAAGGAGATTGTGACAAGATTATTTCTATGATTTCAGCGAAGACATCTGACTCACTCAATTTTCATTGTATTTTTGCTATGGATTCATTACTCATATAAAGTCTAGAAGAATGACATGTCATGAGTTCATCAATGAGTGTGATATCATCCATTGGAAAGAGACCTTTCCTAAGAATATAGCGGAAATCCATGGTTCTAGAAGAGAAGGAATCAAGAATGGAAGTGATAGAATAGATGAAAATAGAAGAATATAGACTAGATAGTAAGGGGAAAAGAACAAGAATACATGAAGATCTTAGGAAGAATAGGAAGAAGAATGAAAGGAGAAGAGAAGAATGGGAATGGAAGACTAGGAAGACATTGAAGATTTGGAAGAAAGAAGACCAAGAATCATTTTGTGCAAATCGATACCATTGAAGTTCATTGCGATGTTGAGCAACATGTCATAGAACTTTTGGGGAGATCTATTGAAGTTTTATCACTCAGGAACTCAGATTTGTTTGTTTTAATTGACCAACTAGATGCATTAGCAAATTTTATCATGAATCAAGCACATAAGACAACAATCGGGGAGTTCAAGCAATCATTGTCTTCAAACAATGAGCAAGGGACTAAGCAACCTTGAAAATGAACATAGATAGTGTCATAGTATTTCTAATCCATAATAATTCTACTTCTGTATGTTCTCCAAATGTTTTCCAATCACGCACATAGTCCTAGAGAATAAAAAGTTGGTTGCACTATGATTCTTAGTAATGGCTTGACTCTACAACTTTTGCAATCTCAAGTGGGTGAAATCAAATCTCAGTGCACCGAGGTTTTGACACAGTCTAAGAATTTAATCAATCAGGAGGTGCTGAGGAGATCTGACAACCCACATGAAACTACACCCATGGAGATTTCTTCCATAAGGACATTTATATAGCAGCTGTCACTACCATGGTGAAAATGGCTATTACCGCTTAAGGTTCTGTCCACGTGGTTGACCCAATAAAGGGAATGTCCACCATGGTTAACCCTTTCTAACAAGGAAGACTCACAATATGGACCACATAGGGACTTGGTTTGAATTCAAGGATTCCAAGTTTCTGATTCTCCCAAAAAGGAAAAGAGCATAATCCTCTAGCCTCTTCACCTCACCCAAACATAGAAAACATGATTCATTGACCCACTAATTTGAAATCACCTCATTCAAGATTCACACAATAACAAATGACACCAATCTCCCAAA
>MU226755.1:1210459-1230763 GCA_018584345.1 Thuja plicata
CACAAATAGTGTTCATAGGGCCTAATTACTATGTGAAACATGTATGCAAGAAAGCAAATCTAGGTCCATTTTTAGAGCACAAATTGGAAATGTGATCTATGAAAGCAAGAAACACTCAAGCTAGACATATGAGATGTTCATTTTATTTTCAAAATCCAAATGTTATAGAGATCAACAAAATACCTCAAATCCAATGCAACGTGAATCATTTTGTTGTCTATCCAAGCAAGTCCAAGCAATCCCCACGAACTCTCCAACAAGCAAGACAAGCAAACAAGCAAACAAGATATGCAATGTATATTCAACTTATGCAAACCCTAGGGTTAGATATAAAAATCAATTGTTAGGAGCAATAATAACTAGAAAGTAATCCAAATGATAACTCACATCATGCATTTAACCATGTGAAAAATAAGTGCAAGCTAATCATTAAATGCCCTTTTTTTAATTTTGATTTTTGACCTAGTCAACAAGATTGGACTTATATGCCATGAATTCGGATCCCAAACCCTAAATACAGAAAAGAGACCCTTGTTAAAAAATAGAGAGCTTTCCAAAAATGTCATAATTTTAAAAAGATCGTTTCATTTGTGCTCTAGGGAGCCATTTTCCCAAAATAGACCACTTTTCATAAGTGGACCAAATGAGCTATGATATTACATTTAAATTTCAAACTCAAAGAATGGACCCCCTGTAGAATTTAAAGACCTTTCAAAAAATGTAAAAATTTTTGAAATTTTTTCTGATTTGCGCCAAAAATTAAGGTTTTATGAAAAATAAACAAAAAATTATAAAAAAAACTCAAAATACCTCAAAAGATTCTAAATTTTTTACTGGAGCTTCTCTGATATATCGCCAACCTACAAAACAAATTTTAGACCAAAAATCCAAGTCGTTTGGGAGATATGATCAAATCTTTGAAAATCTAGGGTTTTTATCTCCAAGCAAATCTGCATAAGGGTTAGGCTTGAAAAATTTCAATAAAATAACCATGTAAAGATTAGAAAATCTAAGATCTAAATAAAATTGAGTAAAATCAAGAGCATCATCCCGAACGGTGGGCACCAAAAATGTGTGCTAAAATGTTGACACACTTCTATGAATCATTCCATCCAAGGTTGCTTAAGAATGAGGCCTCAAATATCAATCCATAGCTCTCTAGTCATGGAGTGCAAAGGCGTGTGATGAAGGCCCTCAGATTGACCTAGTTAGTGCCTATGCAAGTACATCATGAAACAAGAGATTCAAATGCATGAAGATGAGATCTACTCTATATGATTGCAATGCATGAAAGGAAATTAATCTAAATGATAACAATGCATGATTAATCTATGAAAGGAAATGCAAATGCAAGTTTAATCTATGAAAATAAACATGAATCTAATCTACATGAATAGCCATGGATGCAAGAAGAAGAAGACAAGAAGAGAGAAGTTGCAATATCCAAGCTCAAAGTGCTCAAATCCTCCTCCAAAATTGCTCTTCAAACCTGCAGCATAACAATACTATGAAAACCTAATATCAAAATGAGAAGGAGAGGTCTCCTTTTAAAGGAAAGTGAACGGTTGGAATTAAGAGGAAAAAATCCCACCACTTAGGAAGATGTGAAGAAAAAGGGATTTTTGATTAATTTTTATTTAATTTATTACCTTTTTCATCAAATAAAGTGCTTTAAGTGGGGATTTTTATTTGTTTAATTAAAAGAGGGGTTTTCTTTCAATTAAATAAACTAGAAGAATTTTATTTAATTAAATGGGAGGAATTTAATTTAATTAAATAAGATGAATTTAATTAAAAGCGAGATTGAATCTTTTAATTAAATAAGAGGAATTTTATTTAATTAAAAGGGAGATTAAATCTTTTAATTAAATAAAAAAGATCAAACCTTAGGAAATATTGAAATAATTTAATAATTGAATTAACTACAATTTGATCAAGGAAATTTATTTGAATTAATAATGTTGCAAAACATTGATTCAGGAATTAACAAAAAGAGATGGAGTGCGAGAGCGGCGAGAGAATAGCGATTTCAAAACCTAGGGTTTCAGGGACCTCTGGAGTAGCTTCTGCAACTGTCTCAGACGGAGAGAGTGACGAACATGAGGCAGATGAACCTGTTGCTGTTATCTCGACAGCGACTGTTGGGATTTTTGGTCATTTTGCTACATTTTCGTTTGTTCCTTGTAGAGGGCTACGACTCTGTTTCTTGCCTCTGGGTGTGCCTTGGCCATGTCAGCTTTGGTTTGTGACTGATCCACTATCCTATCGGGTGGTCGTCTCCCTACCTTTGGCTGATGTTGGCAAGCTGGCTGTGTGCGGGGGCTTGTTGTTTGCTGGTTCCCTTTTGGATGTGGGTACCAGTAAACAGGGAGCTGCAGAGGTTTTTTCTGGTGAAGAAGCGATCTATTTTGGAGATGGCTTTGCTGATGGTGGTGTTTTTTGTGTTTGGGTCATCTGCCGTTCCAATGGTTCCCTTGCTTGGGAGTCATTTTGGTCACCTGTGGAGGAGTCTTTCTCTGATACCCTATTTCTAGCTATTGGGAGATGAGTGGTTGGCCTGGGGAGGGAGTTCCATGCCCTGTTCTGCTGTGGGTTTTGTTTTCGATTCCTTGCTTGGGTCCATATGGTGACTTCCCTGGCTCTGATTTGCCATGGTGTTTCCTGGCATCTTTTTTGTTGGGCCTTGTGGGGATCCGTGTTCCAAAGCTGGCTTTGGTTGCTGATCTTCTGCTGGTTCTGGTGTGGTATGATTAAGGGCACAGACTCTATGCATTGGTTGGTGTTGCTGAAGAATGATGGGTGGCTGCAGAGATATTGCGGCAGGGTTCTTCCTGTTGTGGCCTTTTCCTGGGACCCTCAGGTGAGGGTTTCCTTTTGGGCCTTTGACTCTCTCATCGTCTGTGGGAGTTTGGTGGTGGGTTTTTCATTCCGGTCTAGTTTGGGATCCCTATTGAGGTGGGGTTCCTCACTTGTGCCCTTTGGTAGCGGAAGGATGATCCTTGGATTTTCTCTCAGACCTCTTTTGGGCCGGTTTGAGAAGCTTTTTGATTGCACAGGCTTTTGCTTGCCTGCTCTGCCCCTTTGCTTTTTATGGGTGTGCTATTAATCTTCTGTTTTCAGTTTGTTGTGGACCTTCCCCCTTTGGGTGGAAGAGGTAGGGTTTTACTCTTTTCTGGTGGCCAGGGGATGGCTGATAGTTTTAAAGGGCTCCCTCTGGTTTGGTGTTTCTGGTTAAAGCAGGCTGCTTGCTGGGAGGCTGGGCTCTACCTTGTCATTGAGCATCTTTTTTCCTTCTCTGGGCTTTGGGCTTCGTACACACAGTCATCTTCCTTCTTCATGGTTCCTATGGAGGTGGATCAACTTCCTATTCAGGTGGAGTGTCCGTGCGAGATTCTGAAGGTGGTTGATTCTCCTATGGAGGTGGAGAGAGTTGGGGCTTTTTGCTTTGTTCCTATTGAGGTGGAACACTTTTCTTTAGAGGTGCATTGGGAGACTGAAACTTGTGTTATGCTTGACTGTCAGGGCTATGGTGGGACTCAAGGTGCTGTCATTGTGCAGCCTAAGGTGCTGTCAATGTGTTGTCATGTGCAGACTATGTGGTATCATGGTGTGCTGACTTTGGCTTTCTACTGGTTCCTGGATTTTCCCCCTTAACTGCACTTTGGTTGTAGTTTTTTTTGCAGTTTCCTTTGTTCCTGTTAATGTGTTGTTTACATGTTCATTGTGACTCTGCTTTGTTGTACCACGGGCCAGCACCCTCTTGCTACTTTTTTAATCAAAAACATTGATTCAGGAATTTGATAAATTGATAAAATGATAAATGGGGCCCAAAGTCTAGGCGACCATTTTAGGGTGTGTACACTAATCATTTCTATAATCTTGAATATGTCTGAGCTAAGTCTTCATCATCATTTCCATTAGTTGAGTAACAATCTCCATCTTTGTCATTGATGGCAACACTGTCAATTGATCATGGCATACTTTGATATCTATGTTATGTGTTTTTTCCTTCTTATTTTTTTGATCTTGTCCTCCCTTTATGTTCATTTCACATTCTCTCTTTTCTCTTGTAATCATCAATCAATCTCCCTTTAACATATTTCACTCATTCTCCCTTAATACTTGTATGCATCAATAACTTATTCTCCCTCTTTTACAACAATGCCAAAGGTGCATACTCTTGAAAACTTTTTCAGGCAATGGATTATACCTTTTATGTAATGATATCTAATTGCATAGGTAATTATTTTTCACAACTTGAGGGATCACCTAAAGTGTGAAAAATAGCATCAACTCACAAAATATATATTATATTGAATCCTAGAATTGATGCAACATGCATATTTTTCTAGTGAATTTTGGATAGGGGTAGGACCTCTAATTTACCTCTGAGATACTCAAAAGCATCCTTTAGTAGTGGATTGGTAAATATATTTGCTAACTGCTTCTTTTTATTCACATACTCCAACATCACATGCTTGTCTTGAACTTGTTCTCTCAAGTAATGATACTTGATAGAAATGTGCTTTGTCTTAGAATGCATCACTAGATTCTTTGATATGTTTATAGCACTATTATTATCACATAAAATAGTAACTGGATCAACAATCTCCTCTTTCATACCTTTAAGTAGTTGTTTGATCCATACAATGTTTGCATAATTCATAGCTGCAACAACATATTCAGCCTCAGCAATAGACTTTGATATACAACTTTGTTTCTTACTCATCCATGTCACTAATCTTTCTCCTAAAAACAAAGCTCCTCTACTTGTAATTTTCCTATCATTAATGTTTCCAGATGAATCAACATCAGTGTATACCTTCAACTAAAAATCTCCTCCTTTCTTGTATAACAGACCAAATTCTTCAGTTTCTTTTAGATATCTAATATTCTTTTGATTGCAGACATGTCTGATTACTTTGGATCAACATAAAATATTGCAACAATACCAACTCTGTGAGCAATATTAGGTCTTCCATGTACACCATATTGTAAATTATCAATCATTGATTGGTAGAGTGTCTCATTCCCTTCCTTTGACTCATCCTCTTTTTATAACTTGCAACTAGTAACCAGCAGTGTTCCAACCGGTCTTGAGTCTTCCATTCCAAATATCTTTAGGATCTCCCTGATGTATTTTTATTGTGTGATGTAGATCCCATCCTCGACTTGTTGAATCTGTAGTCCAAGAAAGAATTGTATCTCCCCTATCATGGACATGTCATGTTATTTTCTTATCTCTTCAAAAAAAGATATGTATAATGTGTTATTTCCTCCAGAAATAATATCATAAAAAAATAGCAATCAAAAACTTATTATTACTATCACATTTAAGATACATGTTACTGTTGTCACTTGTTCTTTGAAATCCAATCTTTTTTAGATATGAATGTAACCTTTCATACCATTGTCAGGGTGCTTTTTTCAAAGCATATAGTGCCCTATGTAGTTTACATGCCATGTCCTTGTTAGTATTCTAAATAAATCCTTCAGGTTGTTCTATATAGACTTCTTCTTCAACAATACCATTAATAAATGCAGACTTAACATCCATTTTATAATTTTTAAATCCTTTGTAAGATGCATATGCTAGTATAATTCTAACTCCTTCTAATCTAGCAACATGTTCAAAAGTCTCACCATAATCAATACCTTTTTCTTATGCATACCCCTTGAAAACTAGTCTTTCTTTATTTTTTATTACATCTCCATGTTCATTCAGTTTGTTTCTAAAAATCCAGAGTGAACCACAATAGTGGGTTACACTTTTTTGCCCGAACGGACACTGAACTGTACTTTTTGAAAAACACTTTCAGATTCGGATGCATATTGCCATTAAACCGTTTGAAATCAGAAGATGAAGTAAAGTGGATTCTTTTAGGATTTTTTGTCTAGATTCTAAATATATTTTTTTAATTTTTTTTAATTGAGTTGAATGTTTTGTTTTTCTCCCACGAAAAATACTATGTTGCTGAAAACGTCATTTTCAAAGAGTTACATGGAATTCATAGAGCATTTTTTTTTTCTAAAATAGATACCAATGTTCTTTTTTGGAATTTCATTTTGTAACATCCATACAGAGGGCATGCAATTGGTTTGACAACATTATCATGATAATTGCATATTTTATGAATGTTTGAAGTTGAGTAAACCCTAATTTTGACATACCTTGACTACATAGCTCATAACTTGTTGTGTATTTATCAAAATTACTTTTTTTTTTTATAGAAAGTGGAATCAAAGATGGAGGGCACTGTTATTTTTTTAAAAAAAATCTCTTTTCTACTATTTTTCATTGAACATCAAACATGGAGGTATATATTCTATAAAAAACCTACATTCGATGCACATCAAAAAACATAGGCCGAATTAGTTAAAAAATTGTCAAATCTATATTCATTAGAAATATCGTTCAATGTAATTATGTGATGCAAAATGATGTCTCCTTATTCTTCCATTTGAGCTCTATGTTTGAGCCCCGAAGACTTCATACTTGTGTCAACCTCTGCAAATAGCCTCTAATTATAGACTTTCTATAGAAACTAGTTTCTATAAAAAGTAGTTTCGACCGAAACTACTTTATATCGAAAGTACTTGACTGGAATTTCCATTAATCAAGAACTTTCAATAGAAAGTACTTTCTACTGAAATTCTCTACTTTCTATCAAGAGTACTTTCTATCGAAAGTACTTTCTCAATCCACATGCTTTACAAATTTCAGGAGGAATTGCTTCCTCCAAAAAATTGTTATCCACCATTTTGGGTTCACCCTCCACTATGTACCAATAAAATTTTTATCTTTAGGTCTTAGTACCAAATTCCATGTGTTGTTCTTTTCAACCTAATCTATCTCTTCTTTAATAGCTTTCACCCAATCTTCATTCTCGAATGCATCTTTTACTCTTCTTGGCTGTAATTTAGAAATTAAGCTTGTATTATCTCTTACCTTTCTTCTTTTCATAATTCTAGCATTCTTGTCTCCAATCATCTTTCTTGGTGAGTGGTTTCTTCTCACATACTTAGATAGAACAATCTCAGTAGGTGGTGGAAGTTCTTCATTTTTATCATTCGGTGGTAGTTCTCTCTGTTCAGCTTCCTCCTTGGTTTGTGCTTTAGGTAAGGTATCAAGAATCTCAATTTGAGCATATACAACTCTTTGGTATTCCCCGTGGTCCTTCTTGTTTCCCTCATCAGTTTTCTCTTCCAATTCATCAACCCTTACATTTGCACTTTCTATAATTTTGTTAGTAGATTTGTTCAAACATTTGTAAGCTTTTCTCTTGGTATAATATCCTAAGAATATTCCTTCATCTCCTTTAGAATCAAACTTTCCATCTCTTTCATCTTATATAATATAACACCTACTTCAAAATACTTTGACATAACTTATATTCGGTTTATGATCATACCAAATATTATATGCAGTCTTGTTTGTAGCTTTCTTTAGTTGTACTCAATTTAGTGTATAAACTGTAGTGCTGACTATTTCTCTCCAAAATGTTTGAGAAATACCATTCTCAATCATAAGTGTTCTTGCACAATCAACAATTGATATGTTTCTCCTTTCCGTTATACCATTCTATTTTGGTGTCCTCACTGCAGACATTTATCTCATTATTCAATGTTCATTGCAGAAAAGTGTAAACTCATCATATGTAAACTCTCCTCCTCTATCAAATCTCAGACACTTCAATTGTCTACCAGTCTACTTTTCAACTCTTTTCATATACCACATAAACATTTGAAAAGAATCATATTTTTCTTTTAAAAACATGACAAACATCATTCTTGAATAATAATCAACAAATAAAATGAAATATCTATAACCATAATAACTTTGTGGTCTTATCGGTCCACATAGATCAGTGTGCACTAATTCCAAAATTCCTTGAGTAGTGTAATATTTTCTTGCAAAACATTATTTTTTAATCTTACCAACTTGACATTTTTTGCACATGAGATTTTTAGGTTTATCCAATCTTGGTAGACCTCTAACTCTATTCTTTTTTCCCACTTTAATTAGATTTTCAAAATTCACATGACAGAATCTATTGTGCCATAACCATACATCCTCAATTTTAGCATATAGGAAACTCTTAGTAGATGTATCAAGGTAAAATAAGTTACCTTTAGATTATTCTCCAATGGAAATCAAACTTTCATTCTGATCAAATACTTTTACCTTTCCCTTCTAAAATTCTAGTCGATGTTCTGTATTGTTTAGTTGTGCCACAATCAACAAATTTACTTTAGTCCTTCAACACAATATACATCATCACATCTTGTATTATTCACTAGAATTATAGAACCTTTACCTTTCACAAGATATGGGGCATCATTACCAAATCTTACATATCCTCCATCATGTTCTTCCATAGTAGTGAACTTAAGTGTGTCTCTAGTCATATGGTGTGAACAACCACTATCTATAATCCAGGTATCATTCTTGCTTACATATGAGATTAGGGATTTTTCTTCTTCATGCTTTTCTTCATCAGAATTATCCTTGATAGCAACACAGAAAAATTCTTTACCATCATCATCATCATCTATATCATCATTAGTTAGTCCTTCATTAGCAATATGGCATGACTTCTTACCTTTGTTTCTAAAATCTTGAAATCTCTTGAATCTATTTTCTCTTTTTTTATCATCTCGGTTGTCTTTCTTCTCATCATTTTTATCGTCAGGGCATCTAGCAGCAATGTGACCAATCTTGTTACATTTAAAAAATTTCAAGGGTAGCTTACCTCAATTCTTTCCTTTTCCTCTTTTTAGTCTTCTATCTAGTAGAGCTTCAAACTCTGATTCATTTCTTTCATCTTTGGCATGTAATTCTTCTAACTCACTATTGCACCTGTAGAACCTTTCACTAGCACTACTTGCATAACCATCACTACGTCTAGACTCTCTATAAATTCCAATCTTCAAAGATGATTTAAATGTAGACTCAATCCTAGCAGTGGTAGGTAAACTATTATCAAAGTCATTTAGCTCTAAAGAAATCAAATTTCCAATTTTAGCATCCAGTGAAACAATCATCTGAGGAATGGATCTCAGTTCTTGTATTGCAGACACTCATATGACATAAATAGATAAAAATGTCCTCAATAGTTTTATTGTTACATCTTATTCTTCAATATATCCTCCAACACCTCTGATAGCATTCATATTTTCCTTCAATATTGCACTATATTGTGCAACAATTTCACCTTCTTTCATTCTCATATAATAAAATTTGCCTCTCAAACTTTCATCTTTTGCCTTCTGAACATGCTGATCTCCACCATGTACCAATCCAATCTTATACCACACCTATTTTTTTGTATCACATTCTTTAAGGTCATTAAAATCTAGGTCAGTGAGAGAAGATGATATCTCAATCATAACTTGTGTGTGATCTTGTCTTTATCTTATTTGCTCAAGTGTCATAGGCCCAAACGGTGGTGGTGAATACTCATTGTCAAGATAGATGTTAATATAGTATAATGCATACTCTCCAATCCAAGATAAGCGCAACCTCATTCTATTTTTCCATGTGGAGAATTTATCATTACTCAAATTTGGTCCCTCCCTCTTATACATTTTTGAATCTTTTACTCAAGTATTTTAAACTTATCTCTTTAGAGTACTAAGCTTTGATACCAATAGTTGGTTTACTAAGAAGACAAGGTGAATCAAAAAATAGTGAATCTTAAACTCTTGAAACTTAAACTCTGGGTAAACGCGGTAAGATAAACTTCAGCAATAACCGAATCAACAATAACTTAATATATTTGCAAATATCATGAATAATAAACATGCAACACATATAACAACAATGTTTAATGAGGAAACCCAATTTGGGAAAAACTTATGTGGGAATTGTCACACATAAAATGAAAATACTCTTCTGAAGTATGCTCGGTTAAAAGCCAATCTTGTTAAATATTATAATGCACATTGTTAAATGTGACCTTGTTAGGGAATTTACCTTAGATCTGTTAAGATATTCACCCTCTTAGGAGTGGCATGTTTAAAGGGCTTTGAACTCTCTTTTAGAATGTCACATTTCACAAGGATTTTACAAAAAATATTGTTAAGTCCACTTGGTTAAGAGATTTTTCACTTACAAATGTTTATAATAAACATTATATAATTTGATCTATAATACTGCAAATACCTCTTACTTGATCTGATCCCTTATGCGCTCTTTTACTAGTGGCATAAATACTTCATTTGTCTCTAGTCTAGACTCATAGTTCTCTTTTTGTTCTTCACTGCTTCACTCAGTAGCACATCCACACTTCAAATTACCAGCCTTAACTTTATACAATCTCATTCTTTATATAGACTATGTTTTTTCCTCTTAATCTCCTTTATTAGGTTTTCCTTCAATTACTCTCAGTCGTTAGATCATCCTTATGAATGAATTCAATGAATTTGAAACTCGGTGAACCTCTTTACCATTACTTCGTAACTAGCACTTTTTAATTGGAAGTGAAACCATCACTTTTACTTCTTAATCTATATGATAGATCATCACCTAGATTTTTCCTGAATGTAGATATTTGTAACTAACATCTTCTTCATCCTTGGAATCTTCCACATCATTGTAGCTCTCCATTGAATGTATTCTTATCCTTGTTTATAACAACTGTTCCACTTGGTAACTAAATTCTAAACTTAGTGTCTTGGCTCACTCAGTGGCTAAGTGTCTTGATGTCTCTTACTAAAAAATACATCCCTTTTACTGACATACCTCATAGTGCTTGGTAACTAAACCCTTTCCTTTACTGACTTTCCCAATATTCTTACTGACTTGATAAGTTCAAACGTAAAGTAGAAAACAACTATATCAATTATTGGAAATGGGTTGAGTAACTGAAAGGGGAGGGGTGAATCAGTTACCACAAAAAAACAAATCCAAGTCCCTTATATGTCTTAATCAAACTTATCATTGTTACTTGGTTAACAAAGATATTCTGTTGTTACTTGGTTAACAAAGAAATCCTAAAATATTAACTGTGATTATCCTTTAGTGATTAAGTGCAGAAACATAAAGCATAAAGCAAGTAATATGTACACAGATGACACCAAGATTTAACATGGAAACCCAATTTGGGAAAATCACCAATTGAAACTAGTTACTATTTTTCACTCTTATGAAGTGAGCCTTGTTAGGAGCCAACTCTGTTAAAGGTTACAATACACATTGTTAGGTGTGACCCTATTAGAGGATTTAATCACCCTATAAGGAGTGACCTTGTTAGAGGTCTTCAAACACTTCAATGTAGAAATGTCACCTTGTGAGAGGATTTATGAAAGATAGTTAAGTCTACTTTGTAAAGAGATTTGGATCACTGCTAAAATTGTTAAAGAGTAACAATGGATTGACCTGTTTGATGAAGCAACTGTGTTTTTTGATTCAAATATCTACTCTGGCTTTAAACTAGATCCTCACTGATCAAATATTCTATTGCAGCTTCGTCTAGATATTCTGTCCTTAATCAGAATTCTATCTTATTTTGCCTACACTCTTCATATAAAAAACTCTTCCATATATTTCTTCTCACACATTCAATCCAAAGTTGACCTTGTATAAATATGATAAGCCTTGTCAAGTTGGCTTGAATAACCTTCCAAATAAATAATAAAACTTAAGTTTGTCGGTTGAATATAACCAATTAAACATAAAGTGTAAATTGTTGTTAGTCGGCTGACACTAAATGCATAACTTGGTTAACACTATAATCCTTCAATGCCCCACTGTTACTGTATTTCCCAAGTGAACTCGGTTAGAACTGAAAATCACTTTGGTTTTCTTCAATACCTGACAGAGCTTGGCATACACTGACTGTTCATAGTTTAGGTATAGACATTTGTGTAAAATCACTTCATTTTTGTATACATCAATGACAATGCACAATTAAAGAATTGTCTTCAACAATCTCACTCTTTGGCATTGACGACAACACAACATGTCATAATATAAAGAATTTTTGAGCAACAAAAAAAAGAATAAAATTTTATTAATGTACTTAGGTTCATTCTAATTCTCATCCAAAAAAATCCCTCTATCTTCACAATCATTGAAATACATATTTCTCCCTCTTACATCAATCTTTGTTTCTGATAAAGTGTCTCCCTCTGTCATCAATCATATTTACTTTAATAATTTCTTTGGCATGGCATCAATAATCTCTCTCTCTCTCTTTAACATCCAAATGCCAAAGTCTCTATCCAATGCAATTGTAGTGTACCTGATGTACTGATGCATATGCAATAATCTCTGACAATCTACATCAACTTGTTAGATCTTTTCTGTAGCTCAGTTGATGCATCACTAATATGTCCATTAGTGAGCCTCAGTTAGGGGAATCACCCCTAGATTTCTTCTAAGATACAAGATTGTATCCTTATGTAAAGGTTTTGTAAATATGTCTGCAATTTGTTCTTTAGTATTCACATATTCCAACCTTAATTCCTTGTCCTGAACCAATTCTCTCAAGAAATGATACTTTATTGCAATATGCTTAGTCTTAGTATGCATCACAGGGTTCTTTAAAATGTTAATTGCACTAGTGTTGTCATAGTAGATAATAACTGGTTCTTTGATTTCATCCTTCATACCTGACAACAACTATTTGAACCATGTGATATTTGAAAAATTTACTACTTCATCAACATACTCTCCCTCTTCTATAGACTGAGAAATGAAATTCTATTTCTTGTTGGTCCAAGAGACTAACCTCTTTCCAAGAAAGAATGCTCCACCACTGGTGTTCTTTCTGTCATCAACACTACCTGCCCAATCAACATCATTGAAAGCCGTCAAAGCAAAGTTTCCTCCTTTCTTATACCATAATCCATAATCTTAAGTACCCTTAAGATATATCAGAATCCTTTTGATAGCCATCAAATGATTCTCTCTAGGATTATCTGAAAACCTTGCAACAATACCAACTGTTAATACAATATCAAGTCTAGTATGAACAACATATTGAAGTTTACCAATCATGGATCTGTAGGTAGTCTGATTTACCTCCTTTGAGTCATCATCCTTAGAAAAGTTATGTCCAATAGGCATAGGTGTCCCAACTGGTGTAGAATCTTCCATTAAAAATTTCTTCAGTATCTATTAGATGTATTTGGACTGGGTAATCTAGATATCATCCTTCATCTGATGAACATGTAAACCAACAAAGAATTTGATTTCTCCAAAGATAGACATATCAAATTCCTTACACATAGCTTTGCAGAATGCTTTGCATAAATCATCATAGCTAGTGAATAGTATATCATCAACAAATATCTCCACTAATAACTTATCTTGTTCTGAGACTGTTCTTTATATACAAGCTACTTTTGTCATTAGTTCTCTGAAATCCAATACTTACTAGGTAACCATGCAATCTTTCATACCAGGCTCTAGGAGCTTGCTTTAGTCCATACAAGGCTTTGTGCAATTTGCAAATCATATTATTTTTTTTAGGATAAACAAAACCTTCAGGTTGCTCAATATAGACTTCCTCTTCCAGAATTCCATTCAAGAATGCAGATTTTACATCTATTTGGTATACCTTGAATCCTTTATGTGCTGCATATGCCAGAAGCGTTCTAACTCCTTCAAGTCTTGCAATAGGAGAAAATTTTTCTCCATAATCAATACCCTTTTCTTGAGCATATCCTTTACACACTAATGTCGCCTTATTTCTAGAAACTTCACCTTTTTCATTCATCTTGTTTCTGAAAACCCACTTAGTACTAATCACATTCTTGCCTTTTGGTCTAGGTACAAGAGTCCAGGTTTTGTTCATTTCTATCTATTAAATTTATTCATTCACGGCTTCTATCCAACTTTCATCATTCAACACATCTTTAATGGATTTAGGTTCAATTTCACAAATAAAACATGTACCTTAAAGTTTGTTCCTTATCATTATACTTTCTCTCTGATCTCCAATTATTTTCTCAGGTGCATGATGCCTTATAACATATTTGGCAAGTACAGGTTCCTTCCTCTTTGATTATGGGCTTGCTGCACTTGGTTCACCAAGCTTAGACATTTTGTTCTGCTCTTTTGATTGATACTCAGGTTCCACTGTCTAAGAATTGGGTGCCTCTTTCTGAGACTAGGGTGCCTCTATCTATGACTCGGTTCCCCTTTTCTGTGACTTGGTTTCTTCATTCTGAGACTTGGTTTCTTCATTTAGTAGCTTGGGTAACACAGGTTGCAACAAGGTTTGTGCTGATGAATTTAGTGGTTGACATGGTTGCTGTCCAATCACCATTTCTTGTGTCTTAGGTATAGTATCAGGTTCATAATACACAAATTATTTGTAGTCTTTAGGCTCTTTACTACTCTGTTATTCACTTCTCTCTGCAAACTCATCAATATTTACATGTAAACTTTCTATGAATTCATGAGTAGTAAGATTCAAACATTTATATGCTTTGCTTTTATAGGAGTAGCCTAGGAATGTACCTTCATCACCTTTCACATCAAAATTTTCATTTCTTTCTTCCTTCAAGATGTAACATTTGCTTGCAAATACTTTTAAACGAACATTGGGTTTATAGCCATACCATAATTCAAAAGGTGTCTGCTCAGTACCTTTCTTCAGTTGAACTCTATTCAAGGTGTGAATTGCAGTGTTGATAGCTTCCTTCCAATATTTGGTTGCAACATTATATTCAATCATCAAGGTTCTTGCACAATCCATAATAGATCTATTTCTTCTTTCTACTATCCCATTTTGCTGTAGTGAACCTAGGACATATACTTCTCTCTTGATTCCTCTTTCATTGCAGAATTCATTGATGTTGTTAGAAATAAATTCACCTCCTCTATTAGATATTTGGCATTTAACTTTCTTTCCTATTTCCTTCTCAATTGTGGCAAGGTACCACTTAAACTTCTCAAAAGCTTCTAATTTCTATTTGAGAAACATAAAACTCATCATTCTAGAATGGTCATCAACAAATAGAATGAAATACTTCTCTCCTGTGTAACTTGTTATCACAATTGGCCCACATAGATCAGTATGTGCACTAACTCCAAGACTTCTTCAGTATTGTAATTCTTTCTCTTGAAACTAGTTTTTCCTATCTTCCCAATTTGACATTGTTTGCATATTGCCAATTTAGTTTTCTTCAAAATAGGAATACCTCTTACTCTTTTTTTCTTTCTTATGTTGACCAGGTTATCAAAATTCACATGACACAATGTTTTATGCCATAACCAGCTTTCTTCTACTTGTGCAATAAACATGAACTTTCAGTTAGATCAAGATAAAATAGATTACTTTTTTTCTGCCTGCCAAGTCCAAATAGGTTTCCCTTATCATCCAGGGGCTTGGCCTTACCATTCATGAATTCTACCTTGAAACCAATGTTATTCAACTGTGCCACACTTAGTAGGTTACGCCTTAGTCCTTCAACCCAAAAGTCATTATCACATTTGATTCCTTCAGTTAGAGCAATAAAACCTTTACCTTTCACATAGCAAGGTTCATCATTGCCAAAACTGACACTCCCACCATCATAGTGCTCAAGATGTTCAAATTTAGTTTTATCACCAATCATGTGGTGAGAAAAACCACTATCAATTATCCAAGTGTAATTTTTTCTGATATGAGAGAGTAAAGTGCAGTCTTTTCATTATCTTCATTGTCTAACTCATCCTTAATAGCAATGTAAACCATTTCATCTCCATCTTCATCACTATCAGAATATTTTGCAATATAACAAGATTTCTTACCTTTGTCCTTGTAGCTTTTATAGCTTTTGAAATCTTTCATGCCTTTGTACTTGTTGAACTTTCTCTCACCTTTGTCTTCTTTTTTAGGAAACTTAGCAACAATGTGACCAACCTCATCACATGAAAAGAAAATCAATGGTATTCTTCCTTTGTACTATCCTTTTCCTTTGGAAGCTCTCTTTGCAAGTAGTGCTTCAATGATTTTTAGATCTTCATCATCAGAATCATCATCACTATAAATGTCAATCTATTTTCCTTTTGAGTTTCTATCCATCTTACCAAGGTCCAATTTAGCTTTGAATGCAGACTCAAAATTTCTAGGATTAGGAGAATAATTGTCAAAATTGTCTAACTCAAAAGTTGTAAGCCTTCTAACCAATGCATCTAGAGTTATATCATTACTGCACCTCATCTGTTAAATAGATGAAACTCTAATTGCATAGATAGGAAGTAAAGTTCTTAATACCTTACTAGCCACTATTTTTTCTTCAATTCTTACCCCGACAGCTCTGATGAAACTTACACTTTTCTTGATTCTTTAACTGTATTTTGTAATGTCTTCTCCTTCTTTCATTTTCATCTAATCAAACTGATCTTTGAGACTTTTTTCTTTGGCTCTCTTTACATTTTCATCTTCTCCATGTATATTATGTAGTTTCTTGCACATATCATAGGTAGTAGGGTAGTCCTCGACTTCATCAAATTTGGAATATTTGAGTGAAGAAGCTATATCAATCATCATTATGTTATGATTCTTCATGTCCACCATCTCATCCATAGACATAGGCTCGTTGGTTCCACATACTTGTGGTACAAGAATTGCAAACTAGTATCTCCAATAGTAGATAGATGTAGCCTCATCAACTCTTGCCATGCAGCAAAGTTGTCTTTGTTAAGCTTTGGGGTCTCCCTTCTGTAAGAAATATTTGACCTTTAGCATAGGCCTTGAAACTTTACCTGAAAGCACCGAATGCTCTGATACCAATTATTGGAAATGGGTTGAGTAACTGAGAGGGGAGGGGTGAATTAGTTACCAAAAAAAAAACAAATCCAAGCCCCTTATATGTCTTAATCAAACTTATCATTGTTACTCGGTTAACAAAGATATTCTGATGTTACTCGGTTCACAAAGCAATCCTAAAATATTAACTATGATTATGATTTAGTGATTAAGTGCATAAACATAAAGCATAAAGCAAATAACATGTACACAGATGACACCAAGATTTAACATGGAAACCGAATTTGGGAAAACCACCAATTGCAACTATTTATTATGTTTCACTCTTCTAAAGTAAGCCCTGTTAGAAGAAAACCTTGTTAAATATTACAATAAACACTATTAGGTGTGACCCTATTAGAGGATTTAATCACCTTGTAAGGAGTGGCCTTGTTAGAGGTCTTCAAACACTTCAATGTAGAAAAGTCTTCTTGTTAGAGTATTTAAGAAAGACTGTTAAGTCTACTCTGTAAAGATATTTGGATCACTACTACAATTGTTAGAGAGTAATATTGGATTGACCTATTTGATGAAGCAACTATCTTTGTTGATTCAAATCTCTAATATGGCTTTAAACTGGATCCTCACTGATCAAATATTTTATTGCAGCTCAGTCTAGATGTTTAGTCCTTAATCAAAATTCAATTTTTTTCGCTTTCACTCTTCATACAAAAAACTCTTCTATCTATTTCTTCTCACACATTCAATCCAAACTTGATCTTGTATAAATATGATAGGCCTTGTCAAGTAGGCTTGAACAACCTTCCAAATAAATAATAAAACTTAAGTCTGTCGGATGCATATAACCAATTAAACATAAAGTGTAAACTGTTGTTAGTCGGTTGACACTAAATGCATAACTCGGGTAACACTGTAATCCTTCAATGCCCGACAGTTACAGTATTGCCTGAGTGAACTCGGTTAGAACTGAAAATCACTTTGGTCTTCTTCAATGCCTGAGAGATCTTGGCATACACTGACTGTGCTCGGTTTAGGTATAGACATTTGTTTATCATCACTACATTTATGTATACATCAATGATAATACACAATTGAATACTTTTCTTCAACAATCAATATGATCTTATTATTGTCTAGTCTTTATTAACGGTCCAATTAAATCATTCTCTGAAAGATATGGCAATTCAATATAAACTAGAAATCAATTACTTGATGTCAATGAAAAAATAAAAACTGATCTAATCTGTTCTACAATCTTGAATGTCTCTGATCTCAGTCTTCATCGTTATCTCCATCATGTGAGTAACATTTTTATATATATTTTTTCTTAAATAAAAATCAAGAACCAAAACTGTGTTCACTGGCAGTTCTGGGGTCTTGGTAAAAGAATGCCTCCAACTTAAAACTCCAGTGTGGAATCTTAATGGCCATTGGATATATTTTAGTGGAGGCTATGTATAGTCTTTTCCTTTTACTGGCGTATCAGAAAACTCAAACCCAATATTTTGAGAGCGTGCCCTAGGTGAGTACAGTGAAAGCCTGACTAGGGACTTTTGTGTTGTAGACTTTGTTTCTTGCAGGAGCAGATTTGAAAATGCAATCCAGGGACTTAGAAGGTTATAAGGGAGTCAACACCAAGAATAGGCATTGTACAGAGGATTGAAGAGCCAAAACATACAAAATCTTCTAGCTTTTCAAAATGGGTGCTCAGAATAGTGACTTGATCAGGGGGTTATTTCCCAAATTTTTGAGTTAGAAAGCAAAAACCCTAAAACTAGACTTACTAGAGACCTAAGGCCTATTAGGCTAAAAGAACTACAAATTTTTCAAGAAATGAAGAAATGCTTGGAGGTAAGAAGTGGGAGAAATTATACTTGACTGGGAAACCTAACTAGAGTGATCAAAGAGTGAGAATGTGTCTTTAAAGTAGTTGATTGAGCTAAGGACAATTAAGGTGGAGTACGACAATTAAGTCATTCCTATCAATATTCAATAGGGAGTGAATTTTTTTTGTTTGAATTGGATCTAAATTATTTTTTTGTAAATATCTAAATATAGAATGTATTTGTAAGAGATATTAAATTATTTAGTATTTTGTCATACTCGAAACATAAAAGAAACATAAACATATTTTTATCATAAAAATTTTAAGTGATACAAAATTCATTGACAAACATTGCCAATATAAAAAAATCTATTAGGAGAACCTAAAAAAAAAATAGAATGAGGGGGTTTATTATGGAAAAGAAATGATAGCCAATACTATAAGCTCTTTGCAAATTCTCTAGGAAGAGCTCAAGCATAGGTGTACAAAAATAAAAAGGAATGAGTTGGTATCTACCTTGGTGACTGAGGTCCCCACAACCCTCACCCCTACTAAAGGAAATAAAAAAGACACTCCTTTTTAAACCTTCTAAAAGAGCTCAATTAGTATTGGAAGGAGGTCAAATTCTCGTTACTTTAGTATAGTATTAGGTATTTTTTCTAAGGCTATTTTCTCTACTCTTTTATTTGATGGTTCATAACTTTGCTTTATTTCTTGGGAGCTGTAACTCTATGTTAGCCTTCTCCCTTTCCACCAGTAGGCTTTTGTAGTGGGCTTGGCCCTCTTCAGATTTATCTAACGAGAAGATTGGTAATTAGATTTCTTTGAAATAATCAAACTAAAATAATTTTGAATATTAAATAAGGATATGTGCAGGATCATAGTATGCCAAATAGGTCCTTAAGTGGCAATGAAAATTGAAAAAATCAGGGTTAGACAAGTTCACATAAAAATTTGAACAAGTTATCAATATTATATCAAAAATATGTAAGAAGAGAAAATATAGAAAATTGAATTTAGTTTCTAAGATACTAGGCCTTTTTTGAAAAAAAATTATTCTATATGGTAAAAATTTCAAATTTCATTGTGGTAGTATGAAAATTTCAGGAAAAAGATAAGAAGTAGGTGTATGTCTGGCCACCTTAAACTCAATCAACTGATATTTTTTTTTACAAGATTATAGATATAAGTAGTAGACTCATGTCCAGATGTGACGCATATTTTTTGTAATTTTTTTCCAAGTATATAATTAATTATGATTTTTCTACTACAACTTTCCACAGTATACAAAATCTCGTGTCTGGCCACCTTAACTTAGTCTAAATTTCATAAAATTGAAAACTTTTAATTTTTTTATTATAGTAGGTAAATCATAGAATGTGACTCAAGTTTTTTATTTCAAAAATGTTATACCATTTGAAATTTATAGTTATTTTTCAATCAGTTTATCAACCAGGACTAAAAAGACAAGAAGTAGATGTATGTCTGACCACCGTAAACACAATCAAATGATAATATTTTTTACAAGATTCTATATATAAGTAGTACACTCATGTCCAGATGTGACGCATATTTTTGTGTAATTTTTTTCCAAGTAAATAATTAATTATGATTTTTCTTCAAATCTCAATGCATTAAAATGGATTAAATCAAATGGACATTTATCAAGCAAAGTGGACAACAAATCAAATTAAATCAAAGGATTAAATAATCATGAAATCAAATAATTAAATTCAAGCCTACAAGGGATTAATCAAAATTATGCAATTGATT
>MU226755.1:1230813-1241504 GCA_018584345.1 Thuja plicata
ATTATGCAATTGATTTTAATCAATTAATTGTATAGTTTAAATCAAAAAGATCAAATCCAACCCATTCACCCTTCCATGGCTAAATTAATTAAATGATTGAGTTATTTAATTCCTAATTTCTTTGAGATAGCCAATCAACTTTCCCTCCATTTGAGAACACCTCAAAAATTTTGACTTAACCAAAGTTTGATCATGATCAACTCACTCTACCTCATACCCTTGGGAAATTTCTATAAATGCAAGACATTTTATTTGTGCTTGGGATCCAAGAATTTCAAGAGCAAAGCATCCTTATTATAGGCATTTGGAGAGCATTTGAGAGCTTTTGATCACATTTTAGCATTTGCATACCATTTAGATTATCATATTTAATAGCATTTGTTGATCTAATAGCATATCTTGGAGCATTTTGAGCTAGATTAGAGCTTTGTTTATCATTTATTTCTCATTTTAGGATTGTCATTGGGAGAGATTAAGACTGAGAGCTCTCTTAACAAAGCTTAGATAGAGAACCATGAGATGATATGAGCTTTTAAACTTCAATGCTTAGATTAAATAGCATTTTCTTTCCATAGAGTTGTGGCTTATAATCCTAATTTCATGAAGGTGTTAATCTTACACACACAAATGGCACCCACCGTGGGGCTCTAAGCCTCATTGCTAAAATTTTAATCTTAATATTTTGTGTGTTATACTTTGTTCTTTGTGCTATTTTGCATAAAAATAGGAGAAGAGACGCCTATGCAATATTCAGAGCCACATGTGAACAATAAAACGCTGCCTACGGAGTTTCTTTCGTCTCTGTCTTTCATTCTTCAACCGCATGCTAGATAAAGTGTACCGCCTGCTAGATAAAGTGTGTCACCTACTAACTTTGAAGAGCTACGTTCCAGCAACCTTTGGCCACATCTTATACTTTCTGTGCCACCTATTATTTTTGTTTAGCCTCCTGTGAATTGTTTTAAGCTACTTAGTAGGATTTAAAAGCCTCTTAGAAAGTTTCTATTTACACGTAGCAACATTTAAATGTTGCCTTTTAGCTGTTAAATGTCGCATAAATGTTTCTTCTTTAAACCAGGTTTTTAATGATTTGTTCACTTATTTGACTCTCTGTGTTTTTCTATTCTGCAGATGAAAAATCACCAAAAGGTGCAAAAACTAGAGAAACGAGTTATAAGGCTTAGCAAAGAGGTGAGAATTAAGGTTAAAAATGACAAACAAACACATGCAACTAATCTCTTAGAGAGTTTATTTTAGGAGGAACACTTATACGATCACTACATAAAAGTATTTTTTGCTTACAAAGAAAAATTTCCCACTCTTTAATTGGTTTTCATGCCTAGTTCTTTAAAGCTTTGATTTGATAAAATTTCACTAAAAGAGCTTTTAGGAGGGAATTTGTCATTTTAGATTTCCAAGTTTTCTTCACTTTGTCTCTATTTGTGTTGAATAACTTGTTGGAGGAGCCAGAGTGGGAATGATCGCAACTAGGTGAGTGGAAATAAGCCAAATCACTCAAAAATGCGCCTAGCCTTGCGAGCTTCGAAAACCAGGTATTTTTTTAATCAAGCTTGCATTGCTTAAACTTGTGGAAAATTCTTTTAATCTAGCATAATTAGGGATACCTTACTATTTCCCATTCAAACAAGACATTACGTATATGCTCTCAACTTTTCGAAGTTGATCAAAAAGTCAAAAGTGTCAAGTTTGGGTGATAAAAAGAAAGGGAAGATTAATTGAACCACACATCTCATTTTTAAGAACCTCCTTGTCAAGAGGTTGAAAACAAATAATTTTTCTTGAGGTGTTTGGAACAAAGGAAAACAATAGGGATATGCTCTTCACTCTTTGAGTGAATCAGATTCCCAAACTTGTTGGACTGAGTTCGGTTCTTGCTTTCTATATTCATGAAAGCTAAATAGAGCTTTAAATAGTCTGCCTCCTGAGAATTGCCTTACATGGACGGTGAGAGGGAAGGACCCAAAGTGGGAGATATTCCTTTTAAAATGATGTCATCCGACCCACTATAAATAAATACACTTTACCTTAATTGAAAAGTGACTAAACCTTGTACAAACCATCCTCACTTCCTCTAGTAGTCCTTCGGGATTGCGCAAAATCATACTTTTGTGTGTGTGGGAAGCCCACAAGGGGGTAAAGGATCTTAACAAGATTTAGAATGGAAAGGATTGAAAACCTTTATAAAGTAGTAGACCTACCTTTGTAGAGCCATTGTTAAAAGACAAATTTGTTTGACTCTAAGGTAGACTGTCTGGAAGAAATTCTTGTGCAAACCTGTAAAAACATCCAAGAACATACACTTTTAGTGTGGTTTTAGGGATATGGTACAACTTTGATGTGTGTTTTGGGTTTGTACTTTGTTTTCATGCAAGATTCTTTTCTTACAAATCTAATCAAAGCCCTTAAATTTTTAAATCTAGAAAATACAAAAAAATTGATAAATTCAACTTTGATCAGCAAAGTGTCACGTACCAACATTTCAGAGCCGTGTACAAACAAAACTGGGCCACTTAAAAATCTTAAAACACCGCTTGACAACATTCAACAGTCGTGCAAGCCATTGGAAAGTGCGGCGTATAAACATTTTAAAACCGCCTATCAACAGGAAAATGCCGCCTGCTAACTATAGAGCGCCGTGTACAAAGATTCCAGTGACCGCGTATTAATAATTAAAGGCTGCCTACACGTAGGTAAGTGCCACCCAGAAACAAATAAGGGCAAACAATGGGTATATACTGAGGGTTTGAAAACAATAAAATTCCATTTTTGGATACCCTTTTGAACGTTCTACCTTTGTGTATACTTAACTGGATCAGAATCTGCCATTATTGGGAATTTTGCAAATTTATCCACAGATTGATCACTTCAGTGAGTTAAAAACCTAAGATCTTCATTCGTTATATGTTAATGCTGGTTTTTACTCGATCCCATTACATTAAGACTACCCTACAACCAAACAGATCTTATCTAAGGCAAGAGTGTCCTTTTCTGGGTGATCCTTTTTCTTCAAGGCCCTTACAAGAACCCATCAAGGAAATGAAACCAAGGATGTCTTTTCCATTTGGCCATATTGATCCTGATCAAATCAACCATGTAAACAAGGATATGAACAATCAGGGAAATGTTGATCCTAACAACACAGGATCCAACAACAATACCAATGGAGGAACAAACATGGATCCTAGCAATCAAGGGATGAATAATACCAACAATGGGGGAAACATTAACCCTGATGATGAGGGGTTAACTGATGAAAAGGTTAATGAGGCTATGCAAAGCCCTTTCTTCATGAAACTTATGGTAAAAGTGTTGGAAAAAGACAAGGAGAAGTACTTCTTAGACCTAGCACAAATGGGTCTCAAACTTCCATACGATTACGATGTTACCAAACTCAAACAAGAAGAAGTTGAGGCTAATCCCATTGACATCATGAACAAGCAATTCCAACTTTTCCAGATGTAATTGGACATGATAAAACAAAGTGGGGCTCCAAAACCCTTTTCTATCAAAGCTTTATGTCCACTTCCCTTTGATAAGTCTTTAATCATGATTACATTTCCAAAAAATGCTATTTATCCTAAATACGATAAATATGAAGGAACATTTGATCCTCAAGATCACTTAAGGGAATTTTGTGCCATAAGTCTAGAGTTCATGCATGACACAGCTTAACTTATGAAGTTATTCCCTAGAAGTTTGGGAGTTATGGCAATGGAATGGTTTTCAAAGTTACTCTCCGGCATTCGAACCTTTGAGGAATTGGCCTCTAAGTTTGTAACTCACCATTCCTATAAAATCAAACATTAGGTTACAATGCTTGATCTAGGAAACACCAAACAAAGAGAAGGAGAGGGATTCCTACTTTTCCTTCAACGATGGACAGTGGTATTTGCTAGATACCCTTGAAGTGTACCTGAAAATGAAAAGATGGATATTTTGTAAACAACTTGAATCATGAAATGAACTATCGATTAAGGCTACAATGTCCTAGGTCATTTCAAGACCTAATTGAGAATGGGGTGACAACGGAAGAGGTATTGATAAAAAGTGGAGAAATCAAACTTTACAAAGATAACAAGAATAACAACAACAATACCTCCAACACCAATCAAAATAAAAATTCCAACAACAACAACCGATTTTGGACAAAGAATAACAAAAATAAAGGAGTGGTTAAAGATGGAGTGGTAGAGGCTAATACTTTAAAGGCTACCCCTTTCAATCTCAGTCAAAACTTAGTTCAAGCCAATAATGTGAACCAAGCACCCAAAGTGCCCTTTAACAACAAGAAAACTAATAACAACCTTGGGAATAATCAAGGGACTCCCAATCCTAAACCTTTCTTTGCACCTACACCCAAAAGGACGTTCACTAATTTGGGTGAACCATTGGAGAATGCATTAAGGACACTTTTTGGGATTAAACTTATTGACCTACCAAAGGCTCAACCATATGAACCTCACATCAAGCCAAACTGGTGAAATTATAATAGCCATTGTGAATATCATCGAAATAGGGGACATAAGACCAATGATTGCTTGTGTCTCAAACATGTAGTATAAGATCTCATAGACAATGGTGTAATAAAAGTGGATGAACCTCAAACTAATGAAGATCACACAGCCTTTAAAACTCCTTTCTATAAACATGAAAAAGGAGAATCTTCCAATTCAAACAATGGAGGAAACAGTGCAAATAATGCAAGAGACAATCATATTGTTAACTTTTCTCATACTTATGACAATACTATCAATGTTGTTGTGATCAAAGATCAACCTTTCCGAGAGCCCGCTAATGCCATCACAAGGGGGAAAGCCTCAAAGTTTTCCCTACAAGGGGGTACTCCTATTACCATTGGCCCTAAAACATCAACTATTTTGGCTAAACAAACACCACCCACCACGAAGCCTTATAGTCTGGTGGATCAATTACAAAAGACTCCAGCACAAATATCAATTTTGGAGTTGTTAAAATTATCTCCTAATCACAAGGAGATCCTGGAAAAAGCCTTGTGTGAGACCATTGTTCCTATAAACTTGGAGGAAGACCAATTTCAAAACATGGTAGGGCATCTTATAGCCCCTCATTGTCTTTCCTTTTTAGAGCAAGATGACATGTCTATAACACATACTCAAAACCTACCCTTACATATAGAGGTATTAATCCAAAGACATAGGGTCAAGAGATTTCTCATAGATGGTGGAGCTGGTCTTAATGTTTGCACTTTAAACCTTGTCAAGTCATTAGGGTTATCTGAGTCTTCCAATGATCCAAAGAAGAAAATCACTATTAAGGCTTATGATGAGGAGGAAAGATCTTCAAAGGGTATGATCATTCTACCAATTCAAGTGGGAACTATAAAAAAGGATACCATATGTTAGGTCCTTGACATGAAATTGACCTACAACATCTTACTAGGAAGGCCATGGATACATGAAATGTAGGCGGTACCTTCTACATATCACCAATGCATAAAATTTCCATACATGGGGGAAGAGATCACGATTGGAGGAGATTCAAATCCTTTCCAATATTGCAATGCTTTAAATCCAAGTCATGAATTGTATATTCCTCATAATAGGGAAAGAGTCATCCCTGATATTACCATGGAAGAAGCCAAAGAGGAAAGTTCAAACCCAACTTCAAATGTCACATAAACTTCTAACCCTATTCAAACTAACTCAACTACATCGACTAAGGGAAAAGAAAAGATGAGTTATGAGGGTTCAAATTCAGAGGATAATTCAGTTCAGACTTCAACATTGAGAATGGAAACTTCTAAACCCACAAAGGAGGAGAGAGAACAAACTAAGAAAGATCATTATGAAAAGATGAGTGCTCTAATGAATCAATTTGAGAAACAATGCAAAATTAACTCAAAAGGGGTAGGGGAATATTCGGTTTCCCTATTTGATTTACCTTCATCTCCAAGGACACATGGAAAATCATCCAAAGATCATCAACCTCATAAATAAAATTCCCAGTTTTTAAGGGAATGTGACAAACAAGAAATGGACAAAGAAGATAATGAGGAATTACAATGGCTTTATAAAGAAGACGACAATTCAGCTAATTCCAATGAAAGGGTGCAACATATCAATATCCAAACTGATCAATATAGAAAAGGATTTGATATCATGAAGAAAATGGGGTATAAGGGAAGAGGACCCTTAGGAGTTCAACATATAGGGTTGTTAGAACCTATTGAACCAGTTTGGAGAGCAAAAGAAGAGAAAGCCGACATTGGTTTTCAGCATAAAGGAGAAAGTTCAAGTCCCATGCATGATTTTTGTGCACATATCCATATGGTAGGTTCTGAAAGTGAAGATGATTCTAGGGATTATGATTTGGATTCCTTTTCAGAAGAATCTTGTCATGACATAGAGGTTGACACCGTTCACACTTATGAAATTCCTCCTAAAGTTGAGAATCAAGAGCATGTGGCTCAAAGTTCGAATTCAACTCACACATCAAGTGAACCTCAACAAGTCAATGTGGAACAAGCACCCCTTTTCACTCAATGGGTAGGTGAACCTTGGGTACCTTCGTGGGTAGGAGATTCTAACCTAGTGTTTAATCCACATGCTTTCTTTCCCATCGAATTCTTAGAGGACTCTAATGGAGAATATTTTGATCCTTCTTCCATCGACCATCTGGAAGAAGCACATGTCATAGACCATGATGATACAGTGTATGAACCATCAAATGAAGTCATATCCTTAACTCCTTCAAATGAAAGGCCATCCAATGAATCCTTCTCCTTAATGCATCCCGAACATATCAATTGGGATCTTTTTGAGCCAAATGACTTACTCTACTTCCCAAATGACAATGCAATGGACTTATACCTCAACGCGGTTGAACCCAATTCTTACACAAATGAATTTACTCTGGACATGATGGTAGCGGAAGTTGTTCAACCTCTTAATCCAAAAAATGAAGAGAAAATATACAAAAAAAATGAGAAGGTCTAGTGGCGAAAACCACCATGTGGCAGTGCTAGACCCAAAAAAAAGTAAAAATAAAGGATGTTTCTGAAGGTGAAAACCCAACTGTGGTACCTAAGGGAGAGAGGTTGGACACCTTACTAGCTCATGAAGATGAAAGATCACCTATACTTATTGAGCCCATAGAAAAGGTTAACATTAGAACGAAAGAGGATCCTAAATTCATTCACTTGGCAGCATCTTTGAGTCCCTTGGAGAGAAAAGAATTCATTAAATTATTTCAAGAAAAACAAATCAAATTTGCATGGTCATATGCTGATATGCACAGATTAGATCCAATTTTCATCATGCATCATTTAAATGTGAAACCAGGGGTTAAGCTTGTCAAGTAGAAGTTGAGAAAAATGCATCCACATGTAGCCCTTTTAGTCAAAGTCGAATTGGAGAAATTACTCAAGGCAAGATTTATAAGAGTAATAGCATATGCCAAATGGATCTCCAACATTGTACCAGTTACCAAACATGATAAAACCATAAGAGTTTGCACAGATTTCAAAGATTTAAACCTTGCTTGTCAAAAAGATGACTTTCCATTACCTAGCATTGATGCTATTGTGGATCTCATTGCAGGTCATTTTATGTTTTCACTTATGGATGGATTTAGTGGGTATAATCAAAATCATATTGCACCTGAGGATCAAGAGAAGACAACCTTTACATGCCCATGGGGTACTTTTTGTTGGAATGTAATGCCCTTCGGTCTCAAAAATGTCGGAGCCACTTATCAAAGAGCAATGACTACCATTTTCCATGACATGATGCACACCTTTATGGAAGATTATGTGGATGACATTCTAGCTAAGTCCCATAAAAGAAAAGATCATTTATCCATACTTGACAAAAAATTTACAAGGCTAGAACAATTCAAAGTGAGACTTAACCCAAAGAAATGTGCTTTTGGGGTACAATCTGGAAAACTCCTAGGATACATTGTTTCAGCAAAAGGCATTGAAGTAGATCCTGAAAAAGTACAAGTAATAATGCACATGTACATTCCAAAGAATATTAGTCAAATGAGGTCACTTCAAGGAAGGCTTCAATCTATAAGAAGTTTCATTTCTCAATTGGCAGAAAAATGCCATTCTTTCACTAGATTACTACATAAAGACACCATCTTCACAGGGGATGAGGAGTGTGATAAAGCCTTTACATTGTTGAAAACATACTTGATGAGCCCACCTATCTTGATGTCACCTATTCAAGGAAAAACTTTGTTGCTCTATATTTCAGTAACAGAAAGATCTTCAAGAGTCTTATTGGCACAAAAGGATGATGAACGAAAAGAAAGAGCTATCTACTACTTGAGTAGAACCTTGATCAAATATGAGTTAAACTATAGCTTCATGGAAAGGGCCTGCCTAGCGGTGGTATTTTCCTCTCAAAAGTTAACACATTATATGTTGTTGCATAAGGTGAAGCTCATAGCCAAGATTGATCCCTTAAAATACTTAGCAAAACAACTTTAACTAGAAGGATTGCAAAGTGGGTCATGGTACTTTGTGAATTCAACATTGAATATGGTGATAGGAAAGCAATCAAAGGTCAAGTTATAGCCGTTCAATTGGCTAAATATCATCAAGAATCTACACATCCTATGCAAGTGGAATTCCCAGATTCTAAAATTGTGAATGTAGAAGCTAAGACATGGAATTTATACTTTGATGGATCTTACACCCAAAATGGTAGTAGAGAAGACATTCTTTTGATTACACCACAAGGTTACACAATCCCAAAATCTTACAAGTTATTGTTCCCTTGCACCAATTACATAGCAGAATATGAAACTTTGGTCATAGGAATCAAGATGGCCTTGGAATGGAATGTCATAGAATTACAAGTCTATGGGGACTCTCAATTAGTCATTAATCAAGTTAATGATGAGTACAATACTAAGGATGAAAAGCTGATGTCTTACAAGAAATTGGTGGATGATTGGAAAAAGTACTTTGCTTTGATTACTTTTGAACAAATTCCAAGAGACAAGAATAGAGCAGCAGATGCAATGGCTACTTTCGCATCTTTACTTCAAATACCCAATCAAAATGAAAAGTATGAGTTCTTGGTGGAAGAATTGGTTAAACCTACATTTGACCTACCTGATACCCAAATTATTGCCTTTTTAAATGGACATGACTCACCATCGTATGGACCCATCTATGCCTACCTAAAAGACCAAACCTTGCCTATAGACCAAACCCGTGCTCAAAAGAGAAATTTCATAAGACAAGTGGCCCATTATACCATCCTTTCTAACACATTGTATCGTAAAGGTCTCGATGGAACGCTCCTTAGATGAATAGAGGAAGATGAATCAAAATTAGCTTTAAAAGACGTTCACGAGGGGATTTGTGGGTCACATTTGAGTGGTTTAAACCTAGCTAAGAAAATCCTACGTATGGGATACTTTTGGAAAACCTTAGAAAGAGATGTCTGTCAATATGAAAAAGTTTATGCGAAGTGTCAATACCATGGAGACCTGATCCATGCACCAGCACAAGAGTTACACCCTTTTGTCACACCTTGGCCATTTTATCAATGGGGTTTTGACTTGATTGGCATGATATATCCACCTTCAAATGGGTTGAGGTTGTCCCTTTATCAACTGCAATGGGGAAGCAAATTTCCATGTTTACTCTAAACCATATCATTTGCAGATATGGCATTCCTCAGTCCATCATCATGGCTAATGGAAAATAGTTTAAGAACAAAGATGTTGATGAACTTTGTGACACATTCCATATTACACATCACTCTTCATCCATTTACTATCCCCAAGGTAATGGACAAGCAGAAGCTACCAACAAAAACATCCTTAAAATCCTTAAGAGATCTGTTGGCAAGTCAGGAAAAGATTGGCATCTTCAAATCAATCCATCATTGTGGGCCTATAGGACTAGTATTCATACCCTGACAGGAGCTACACCTTTTTCATTGGTTTATGGGGCCGAAACTGTTCTACCATTAGAAGTTGAAATACCATCCCTACGAGTCTCATTGCATGGATTAATAATGGATGAAGATTATAGAGTGGCCCACCTTCAACAATTGGAAATGTTTGAGGAACATCAAACTCAAGCCTAAGATCATTTGAAAGTGTATCAGAATCAAATTTCAAGGAACTATAACAAGCATATTGAACCAAGAACCTTTCAAGTAGGAGATCTAGTATTGAGAGAAAATCCAAAAAATTAGGCTGATAGAGAAAAGAAAGGAAAGTGGGAAGAAAATTGGCTTGGTCCTTTTGTCATTGTTTCTTCATTTGGAACAGGGACCTACAAATTGGCTGACTATGATGGCGATGAATTGCAAGAACCTATCAATAGCGTTCATCTTAAGAGGTTCCACACCTGATTCAAAGGAAAGAGTATAAGTTGAGAGTATCAGATGAGTCAGCATCACCTTTGTACATGGAAAAAATTCAAAAATACCAAAAAAATTGAGAAAAGATCAAAATACAAAAAAAAAATCAGAAAGTTCAAAAGCCAAAAACATTTGAAAAAGAGAAAAAGTGCCTTGGTGAAAACCTAGCGATAGGCACCTTGGTAGAAAAAAAAGAAAAAAAGAAAAAAAAAAAAAAAAAAAGAGATAATCCCAAGAGGTGAAAACTTGGAAACAGGCGCCTTTTTTCCCTTAGGTCTTTTCTAGTTGCATTTGTACATATTG
>MU226755.1:1241896-1256255 GCA_018584345.1 Thuja plicata
AGTCATGTTCTTTTTAGCTAATCGATGATGTTTCGACTAGATTGGCAATGATAGAGACATGATGTTTTCTTAAGCTTCTGAGTGACTATTTTGAGGAAGATCCTTTAACTTGTGTGAATTAGTCTAAAGGCATGGTCATCAAAGAACCATAGAGGACATTCATATAGGAAGGAGGGTTAACCTTTGTCTGTTCACACAAAAGGATACCTTGCCCATTTAGATTTTCCATATCTTAATGCCAACATCCACCTGCAACATTCAATCAGATTAAACCGGTATCCATACTCCCATAGTTGGTCATTCAACTAGTGAGGGTTGTACTTGGTTTTTTAGAAGGGGTTACCACATGAGACAAAGTCATATTCATATTCTTATGGTCGCAGTGGCACCAGTAAGGATTGTATCGACTCCTAGTTCCACAATGCTCTATGATGAAAATATATCTTAGTTTACATTTCTTTCACAAACCTCAAGGACAATTAGTTGCATTGCATCGTCATGTTAGATTAATTGCACCTTCATGTTAGATTAATTGCACCTTCATGTTAGATTTAATTGCATTCTCCAAGATAGGTTAAAATGGCCTGTCTTTCTAGCATTTTTCCAGGAACAAGGGGGGATTAAAAGTTGACAACACTTCATCAATTTAATGGTTTCAAGTCATCAATATGAGAGTTTCCTTTGCATTCATAAAAATTAATAATTATTCATTATATATTCATATAAAGAGAAAAAGCAAAGAAAAGAAACATTAATCATTATTCATTTATCCCAATCATTTAAAATTGCATATCATAAATTAAACATTACATACATCCAAAAATCAAAAATATAGTTGCATTCATTTTTCATAGCACTAAGTATTGCATCCATATCATTGCATTACATAATCCATACATCATTTAAATCAGAAAAGCATATAGAACTAAGTTGCATTAACATCATTTGCATCCATTTATCTATGCCCTACTCTAAGACGTTGCATCCATAGCATAATAGAAGTAAATACATCATAGAAACTTGTAGATGTGCATAAAAGGAAATCTCATAACATCATCAAAAGGAGGAATCAATGATCATCATAGATAAATGTCCATCATCAATGTCCATAACATAAATCAGTACATCAAAAGGTAAATCAACAAAATGATCCATACATTGAAGTCCCGATCAAAAATACATATGATACATCATCAATGCAATCATCAGGATCCCTATAAACTACTCTATCCTATGTACTGGGAGGTGCCTGACTAGTGCTCGCATTGGTAGGTAATTGAGCCAAAGTAGTCAAAAACTGCTGCAACATAATAGAAACCTAATCTAATAGAGAAGTCACTGTAGTCATCCCTATCTGTAAACCCTGAACATCCTACACTAAGCCATCCACAATGGGAGGAAGTGGAGGTGCCTGTGATGCTGGAGGAGCCTGAGGTGCCTGTGGCACTAATGGTACCTATGATATCACTGGTGTCATGCTGCTCTACGTATCCACTCAAGGAATATTCCCATGCACTAGAACCTGTCTGGCCATGTGGAAATGTCTATGTCTTTGTTTGGCCCAATCTACACCAACTCTCAAAGGATCCTTCCCTGAGGTACTTTTGCCTATGCTAATCTCTATCTAGGCTGCCTGAATCTGCCGCCTTGGCTTCTAACATGTCCACCTCTCATCTGAGGTCCTGTAGTTCTCTGTACTCGAGGTGCCCTAGGCACCCTTTGAACCCTCTATCTCTGAGGTCGCCTACTATCATCACCATCATCACCATCATCTCCATCATCATCTGAAAGCTCATCCACATTAGGAATAGGCTTTACTAGATCTATAAATTGAGCAAAGCAATGTCGCATAAACCACTCTCGATACTCAACCAACATACCTGCATCTGCAACATGCGTCACCATATCCCACATAGCATAGCCTAGCTGATCAATTTGTAAATAGGCCAATCGATAGTCCACCTGTGATCCCCACATTGATCTCTCAGCCTATACTCTCGCGTAAAGTGCCATACCCTGAGGCATGTCCTAAACCCGACCATACTAACAGAGTACTCTCCCAAAGAAAAATCTCTCAATAACTAATGGTGATCAGCTGAGCATCCACCAAGGAGAAAACATGTATGGTAGCTCATCATCATCTTCTCACCAGCTCTCACAATGCAGATTTGGCCTCCATATGACCTGATATATATAATCTATAGTACGTCTCCAAAATTCATCCTTGACCAGACAATGTTGGACAACCATGCCATCATACAAAAAATGCAAATGAATATCTACGGACCCGCACTCATGATGAAACTGGTCTCGTAATAGGGATATGCTCCCAGGTCCACAACTGTAATACCACTGCACCTATAGAAAGAGCTACACTGTGCCTATAAACAACCTAATGTAGATCATGATATAACTGAGCTAATATGCAAGAACCCCAATCAAATCTCTGAGGATGTGCAATCAAATCATCCAATATCTGGCCCCATCCGACCGCAAAGCCATGTCCTCTCCTATCTGGAAGAAGTAATCCTCCAATCACAGCTTCTAACAATTCTGGAAAAGTAGGGAAAGAGGCAAACTGTGCCCAAGTAATACAATTGTCATCAATGGTGTTGTCTCCAAACACCCATCTGCATACACTGTTATCATAAACTGAATCATAATACACCCGCTCTCCATGAGTCTGGATCCTCAATAATTTGTACACATCCTTGAGCGTGATAGTCATCTCGCCGAGGGGTAGATTAAATGTATTATGGTCAGCGTGCCATCACTTTGCCATAGCTGTCAAAAGACCTTGGTTCAGTTGAAACCGAGGAAGATCTAGAAGGAAACTGAGACCAAATGTCTCGATAGTCCGCCGCTCAGGTGCTGTAAGCTCATCAAATAAATAAAAATTCCAAGATGCTACACCCTGTACCCGCAACTTACAGTAATGTTCCTACCTTTTGAAAAAAACTGAATCATATTTGTCTTTCTATTGGTGAACCATTCTACATCAATCAAACACATTAAATCTATCTTTGCTCTAGACTTGAGCGCATCAACTTATTGCTCCTAACCTCTATATCTTGAGACACAAGGACAATTTGTAATCATTTTTAATCAAATCTGATTGACCTGTCAAACATTCATCAATATGACTTTTCTAATATCCTAAACACTAAGTGACAATCTGGATGTACATTTTCTAGCTTGGAATCTAATTGAGTTCTCTGGATGATCGATCAAAATGACTTCATCTATTTTCTATCTCGGTTTTCAAACTTCAAGGTAGGCGACACTTCAATAAGTGTACAGGGCTTTTCAAGCCCCGTGGCATTTACATCATTAAACACGACACTTTAATCCTCGGAGGCAATGCTTGGCTAAGTAGGCGGCCTTTTAAAGTCCTATGCAGCTTTTTAAATATCATAAGCAGCCTTTAAAAACTAGGGTTTTCTACGCAGCTTTTTGTTTATTTGGGTTGTAATTTTTCCCTAATTCTTACGCGGCTAAGGATTGCTCCTACACAACTTTTCAACGAGCGGAGGTAGCTTTTCTAAGCCCTAAGCGGCTCTTTATCTATCCTACACGGCATTTTAGTAAATTTTACCTAGAAAGCATCAAAAACATGTATTAAATGCTATTTAAAGAGAAATAAATGCACTAGGAAGGTTCGAACCACTCACCGGAGGCCCGTAGTCAGGAGGTCTCTAATACCAGTGTGCTCGCTTGAACCTATGCTCTCGAATGGGGACCACCATCGCTGTAAATAGGGTAAAATAGCTTAAATAGGTTTGACTTATTGAAGTGCCGCCTACTTTGAAGTTTGAAAACTGAGACAGAAAATAGATGAAGTCATTTCGATCGATCGTCCAGATAACTCAATTAGATTCCAAGCTAGAGAATGTACGTCCAGATTGTCAATTTACCCTTTTAAAGTAAATTTGGGTTTTTCAACCTATTTAAGCTATTTTACCCTGTTTTGTGAGATTTTTGACCCAGTCAAACCAAATCTGCATATTCTTCACACCGGGGCATTTGTTCGACATCTTTCAGCATCTTTGTTTATCATAAATGCAATCATCTTGGATCTATTCTATCAGCAGCATTCATCAAATTTTTTCACACCTAAGATCAATATGATTTCATTACTGAGGGGGCATCATCATATAATCAAATGGGGATTATGCATCATATCTTGTATCAAATATGGGGCATTGAAATTTCAAACATTATCAGTGGGGCATCAAATCAAGTTTCAAATCAGGGTATCAAATCAAGTTTCAAATCAAGTTATCAAATCAAGGCATCAAATTAGGGTATCAAATCAACTTTTCAAATCAAGTTTTGAATCAAGTTATCAAATCGGGGATTCATATCAGGTTTTCATATCAGTCAATCAACTCATCAGTATCAAATCAATGATCAGGACAATCAAGTTTTTTTTGAATCAATGCGCTTCACACATCAATTCAAAGAGGGGCATTTGTAGACACCTAAAATTGACCAGGTGTATCCAAAGCATTCAAAATTGTAAATCTCAGCCAATTGCCTCCAATCAAATCTCAATGCATTAAAATGGATCAAATCAAATGGACATTTATCAAGCAAAGTGGACAACAAATCAAATTAAATCAAAGGATTAAATAATCATGAAATCAAATAATTAAATCCAAGCCTACAAGGGATTAATCAAAATTATGCAATTGATTTTAAGCAATTAATTGTATAGTTTAAATCAAAAAGATCAAATCCAACCCATTCACCCTTCCATGGCTAAATTAATTAAATGGTTGAGTTATTTAATTCCTAATTTCTTTGAGAAAACCAACCAACTTTCCCTCCATTTGAGAACACCTCAAAGCTTTTGACTTAACCAAAGTTTGATCATGATCAACTCACTCTACCCCTTACCCTTGGGAAATTGCTATAAATACAAGCTATTTTCTTTGTGTTTGGGATCCAAGAATTTCAAGAGCAAAGCATCCTTATTATAGGCATTTGGAGAGCATTTGAGAGCTTTTGATCACAGTTCAGCATTTGCATAGCATTTAGATTATCATCTTTAATAGCATTTGTTGATCTAATAGCATATCTTGGAGCATTTTGAGCTAGATTAGAGCTTTATTTATCATTTATTTCTCATTCTAGGATTGTCCTTGGTAGAGATTAAGACTGAGAGCTCTCTTAACAAAGCTTAGATAGAGAACCATGAGATAATATGGGTTTTTAAACTTCAATTCTTAGATTAAATAACGTTTTCTTTCCACAGAGTTGTAGCTTATAATCCTAATTTCATGAAGGTGTTAATCGTATACATAGGATGATTCCATACTCAAGGATTGGAAATACATTTCCCTTCCAATATTTCTCAACTTGACTTATTCTCCTAAAAGTGTGGACAGGTCTAAGATAAAGTGGCTCCCCCCTGAGCGTAGTGTCATTAAATTAAATTTTGACTGGGCCTCCCGTGGTAATCCAGGTATCTCAGGAATTGGGGTTTGTTTAAGAAATGATTTTGGAAATCCAATTGCATTGAAATCCTCTTCTATTCCACCAGGTACAAATAATGTTGCAGAAGCCCTTGCATTGCTCCAAGGATTAGTGCTTGCGAAGTCATTGGGAATTGTTCGTATTCATGTTGAGGGCAATTCACTCTTTATCATTCAGGCTTGCATTAAAAGGCAATTAACTAATTGGAATTTGGCTTACATTTTCAATCAGATTTGGAGGCTTTTGGATGAGTTTGAATATTGTGTTATCTCGCATAGGTACCGGGAAGGTAACCGAGTTGCGGATCTCTTATCAAATTTGGGTTGTGATTCAATAAATCTGGAATTATTTTCATTTAATGACTGCAACAATGATCAAAAGGAGCTTTGTGATTTAATAAGATTTGAACAAGGTGATTTATGATGAGTGGGGTTGTATTCGATGCTATATTTGTCAGATTGTTTATGCTTGTACCCGCCCCGTCATAAATTTGTCTCATGCTTAGCTCAGTACAAATTCTTTGGACATCATTCCAAGTTGTGTTTTCTGTCATAGCGAAGTTTTTTTACTTTTGTTAAATTTGAAGTCTTCCTAGGTTCTTTTTTGAACTTGGCTTAATTGAAAAATGTATCATTGAAATCTAATTGGACTGAGAAGTGGGATTTTTCTTGCTATGTTCTTTCCCCATGGAGTCTTCGAACTAGCTTTTTTAATAAATTTTTATACACAGCATGCTTTCGCCTTAAATAATAATAATAATAATAATAATAATAATAATAATTTAAAAAATTAAACTTCTTTATTTCTAATGCCAATATACAAGTTTAAAATATAATTTATATTAAAAATAATTATTACTAATTGAGACCGTCTTGTAACTGTTTAAAAAATTAAAAAACAATAATGGCGAAACTTGACAATAAGATTTTCTTCCTAGCTAACGTGCGATCGTCATGTCCAAGTCACTAGGAATTGGAAACCTAAATTTTTAATTAGCATGGTGGTGGATGATTGAATTGAAATTGAGATTTGTTTCCAACCCAGCGTAGTTTTGCAATTGTCACGTCAAAATCACTAAATTTTAGGACTGCGTTTGTTCTGAATGAGCGTTTTTTACTTTTGGAAGTGTCATAGTCATCTTTAATTCTATGTATAACGGGGAACTTTCAGCTGAGACACACAAATGCAATTCACTCTGAAAAGGAGAAAATAGAAATTAATATTCCCCTCCATATTTCGTAGAATTTTCCGAGTATTCATCTGTAAATTTAATATTCAGCTTTTCACGGTATTTATGTAGATGTGCGATTTTCACGGTGAAAGCGTCATGGTCTCGGAATGACGGGGAAATTTCGAGCGGACTGACACCAATGCGACCCACCCGGAATTGGACAAAATGTAAATTAATATTCCGTCCATTTTTCCGAGTATTAATATGTAAATTTCATATTCAAGTACCAAACTTCCATTTACTAGCATTTCACTTTCATGGAGATGCATTTGATTGGCAACCCAATCGGCAATAGCAATTGTTGACTCGCGTAATGATTACGTTGATCAGACTGGATTCCCATTTCGTCCAATTTTTCTTGACTCTCGACGTGGCATTATACAGTCAAAATTCTCTTCCCAATCCATCATGGTACTGTATATTCCAAACGCTTTAAAACGATCCGAAGACCTTGAGTTGGGAAACGATGGCCGGGTATCTTGTGTCAGTGCTCGCAGATCATTTCACTCCAGTTCTGATTGAAAAGATATTTGAGAATATTTTATTAGCAAGCAGGCACAGAGAGGATTTTATTACCACTGGCCGTGAAGACAGTAGCCGTATCTATGGGGAGCGTCAAACCACTTCCCTATGAATGGGAATCAACGTTGAATAGTCTAAATCAAATCAGCACAGTCAAGGACGACAATCTCCAAATACTGAGGTTAAGTTACGACACGTTGCCTGATTATCTAAAGCCTTGTTTTCTTTTCTGTTCTGCTTGTCCAGAAGATGCTAGAATGAGTTGTAAATATCTTGTACTAGCATGGATTGCCCAATGATTTTTCAATCCTGAAGAGAGAGAAGACTCTTATGAGCTGGGATTCTCTTATCTCAATGAGCTGGTTGATCGTTGTATGATTGAATTTGTTCCCTATGATGGCAACGATGACATCATTAAGTACTGCAAAATGCATGATCTATTGCACGATTTGGCTCTTTCAGAATCTCAGGGCCAAACGAGATGTTTGTTTCATGCTGGAAAAAACGTGGAAAAGTTCCCCTATGTAAAGTGTCATGGCCTGCGTTGGATTTCTTTGATTAAAAACGAAATAACTAGCACTGACAAAACCATCCGTTCCCGAGGGCTCCTCACCTTCCTTATATGGAAGAATCTTCAACTCAAATCGATGTGTGAAGATTTTTCGAAAACATGAGGCATTTGAGTGCGTTAAACTTAAGCCAGCCTTCCATCAAATCATTACCCAAGTATATTTCCAAGTTAACACATTTGAAGCTCCTCAATTTATCGAGAACAGACATTGAAAAGCTTCCTAGATGGTTTAGTCACCTCACAAATCTCCAGTCGCTCGATGTTAGTTGATGCGAAAAGTTGAAAAGTCTACATTCAGAGATGAGCAAACATCAATATTTGCTGCAGGTAAATTTCGCAGGCTGCAAGAGCTTGACTTGGGTTCCTGTGGTAATATCCAAGCTTGTCTCTGTACGAATGTTAGGACTACTTGTATTGAAGTTGAGGAAAAACGCACCAGATGCGTTGAAGTTGATGGATCTCAAAGACTTGACTCGCCTCCAACATCTGTCAATTGCATTTAAACAGTAGCTCAAACTTTCAAGGAATCACAGAGGGGATCGTTGGAGGAATGAAGGACATGAGAAAGCTGTTCTTAGAGGATACTGATGAGAATTCCCTTGTTCAGCTTCCGGATGACATGGTAGGCATCAGACGACTGGAGATTCTTCACAAATGATCCAAGACCTCTATATAGAGGGGTGAATTATAATATTTTTTTCATCTCTAATCTTCTCATCAGCTGGTCTTTGTCCACATGATCAAGAAGTTTCATATAATTGTTTTGAGTGAATATAATGTTTTATTTGCTTTCTGAACAACCTATATTTATTATTTTCTTTGCTTTTTGAACAACTTTATTTAATATTTTTTTCACTTGTTTCTTGAACTGCCAACTACAACTGTCAATTTCAATGATGAGAATTTTGATAGATCAATATTTTTTGCGTTCATATATGTCTGTAATACATTTCTCTCCAAATAATTATTTCGAATGAAAATTATAATTAAGAATATAATTAAAAAGATAAATGAGCTCAAAATTTATTTAACATCGAATAAACAGCATCACAGTGCTCTTTAAAATCATCTTTCTGCGTCAGCAATCAGAAGGTACAGGTTATCTAGTCTCTAGCAATGAATTTTAAAACTAAAGCCTCGTTACATTAAGCTTATAAACCTTAAAATAAAATGCAGTGCTAGGCTTACAAATTATAAACACTAGTGCAAACATCACAAATCTATGAGCTATACATGTGGTGAAAACAAAAGCAAAAAGCTGGTAAGGTACATCAGTTGGAAACAACAGCTTCCAATGTTCTCTTTTACCATGATGGAACAGGATTGTCTGTGAAGGCTGTTATTCCCCCACTTCCTGTTTCACTTGTAATTATTCATGACACCTAGAGTTTTCCTGCTTTTACACTCGGCAACATCACACTTCAAACTATTCGCATTTTACTTGGACATTACGGCGTTTGAAAATTTGGCCATAATGCCCATTGTCCTGAAGATCGTTGCGGCAGCCTTCACAGCCGATCACTTGTAGCTCTTCAAGACTGTTTAGGCGGTCCAAGCCTTGCGGTATTCCTTCCAGCACCCTGCAATTGGCCAGACGAAAATGCTGTAGCATTGGCATTGCGTTCTCTTCAAGGGATGGAAATCTCTGCAGCTGCAAGAAATCTTCAATAATCAGTGCCTCCAGTTTGGGGAATGACATAGGATTCCCAAAATTAGTGGGGAAATCGGTGCACTGCTTGTTCTTCATTAAGATTAGCCGCCTTAAGTTCGGAATTGTTTGCAGGGCTTGATAATTATGAGAATCATCTCCCTTCAAGAGAAGAATCATGAGATTGTGAAGTTGAGAGATCCATGAAGGCACCACGCAGTTGTGAAGGTGTAGAATTTCCAGTCGTCTCATGCCTGCCATGTCATCGGGAAGCTGAACAAGGTATTCCTCATCACCAGTCTCGAAGAACAACTTTCGCATGTCTTCCATGCCTCCGAAGATCCCCTCGGTTATGCCTTGGCAGTTTGACCGACCATCGAATGCAATCGACAGCTGTTGCAGCAGAAACAATTCTTTGAGATCCCTCAATTGCAATGCATTTGTGGCGTTACCCCTCAACTTGAATACAACTTGTCCTAACACTCGTAAAGACACAAGCTCACATATTCCGTGAGGAACCGAAGCCAAATTCTTGCAGCCTGCAACATTTAGCTGCACCAAAGATTGATTTTTGTTTATGTCTGAATGCAGACTTCTCAACTTTTCACACCAGCTAACATCGAGGGACTGGAGGTTTTTCAGACCACTAAAACATCTAGGAAGCTTTTCAATGCCCGTTCTAGATAAATTAAGAAATCTCAAATGTTTTAGCTTGGTAATAGACATGGGTAATGATTTGATGGAAGTCTGGCTCAAGTCCAGAACACTCAAATGCCTCATTTTATTGAAAAAATCTCCACAAACTGTTTTGAGATGAAGATTGTTCCATAGAAGCAAGGTGAGGAGTCCTGGGGAATGAATGGTTTTGTCAATACTAGTTATTTTATTTTTAATCAAAGAAATCCTACGTAGGCCATGGCACTTTTCTACGGGGAACTTTTCAACATTTTTTCCAGCCTGGAACAAACATCTGGTTTGGCACAGAGATTCTGAAAGAGCCAACTCGTGTAATAGATCATGCATTTTGCAGTATTTAATGATGTAGTCGTTCCCATCGTATGGAACAAACTCAATCATACAACGATCAACCAGCTCATTGAGATAAGAGAATCCCACCTCATAGGAGTCTTCTCTCTCTTCAGGATTAACAAATCCCTGGGCAATCCATACTTGTACAAGATATTCACAACTCATTCTAGCATCTTCTGGATAAGCAGAACAGAAAAGAAAACAAGGCTTTAAATAATCAGGCAGGGCGTCGTAACTTAACCTCAGGATTGGCAGAATGTCGTCCTTGATCGTGCTAATTTTATTTAGCCTATTCAATGTGGATTCCCATTCATTTGGAAGTCGCTTGACGCTTGCCATAGATGCTGCTACTGTCTTCACTGCCAGCGGTAATCTGGAGCATTTTTTTTCAATTGCACGAGCCACCTTCTCCAATTCCTCTGGCGGACTGTGATTGTGATCTTCAGGGAACGCATGAATACAGAACAATTTCCAACTGTTTTCTTCAGACAAATAGTCCATGTGATGGATGCGGTGAGCTCCCACATTTTCTATAACTTTCCTGTCGCGCGTGGAAAGCATTGCTTTGCTCCTGCCCTCCAATGGAAAGCCAATGCATCCCAAAGCATGTTTGTCCCACACATCATCCAAAACAAGTAAACAGCGGCTTCCACGCAGGTGCCTACGGATGTTATCTCTCACCTCCTCCACGTTCAGGAGACTTTGCTTTTCATCCTCCGGCAGCTTTACTTGTCTGGCTATGTGAAGGAGCAGCTGATGCACCACAAAGCTTTGGGATACTGCCACCCAAATCAAATGATCAAATGATTCTCTGATCTTTTGGTTATTGAAGACGTGTTGAAGAAGAAGAGTTTTGCCAAGCCCTCCCATGCCCGCTACAGCGATGATCTGAGGGCCATCTGTGAGCAGCCATCCGCTGATGAGATCAATATCATTTTGCATTCCCACCGTTGTAGCTTCCAAAACCAGCCCACTTGATTTTCTTCTATTTCTAATCGATTCTCCGGTGACTAATCCGACCCGGGGCTTCACATCCATTTCCCTCAGATATTTGAGATACTTTGAGCTCCGCTTGATGCACCGGATTCTCTCTTTCAACACCCGAATCTTGCGACCCACCAAGTACCTGGAAACACACGTGGTATGGTGCTGAGCCTGAGACGAGTCCTCTAACACGTGGAGAGTGTCGTAGAGGAAGTCTTCAAGTTTCTGCAACCAATTCCTTACTGAGCTTGAATTTGTTCTCCACACTCCACCAGTGTCGTTGAGCAGGCATTTGATAGATTCGAGCTCATCACATATGAATTCCAAATCTTCTCTGTGCCTGCTAGCCAACGAAATCTCCTCAAATATCTTTTGAATAAGAACTGAAGTGAGATGATCTGCGAGCACTGACACCAGAGATCCAGCCATATTCGTTTCGAAGCTCAAGAAGGTCTTCTAGTGGTTTTAAAGTGTTGGGAAACTGCTTGCCCACAGTTTTGACTCGATAATACCACCATAAGGGCGGCTCCGAAACAGCGTAGTCGTAATGCCGAGAGTCAGTAAAGATTTGACGAAATGGGAATGCAGTCTGATTAACGTAACCATTACGCGGGTTAATTGCCAACTCGGCCACCAATCAAACGCATTTCAATGCTTAATGTACTACGATGTTCGGTAGATGAATATAAATTTACAGATAATTCGACGAAATATGGAGGGAAATATTAATTTCAATTTACACCAACTCTGCCTCAGTTGCATTTGTGGGCCTGCATGCCTGAAATTTCCCCGTTATTCCGAGAATTAAAGATCACCGTGACGCTTCCAAAACTAAAAAATCGCTCATCTAGAACAATCTCCATTCTAAAGTTTTGAGACGTTGACGTGACAATTGTAAAACTACGCAGGGTTCGAAGAAAGACCCTTTGTTCAATCGAACCCTCCACGTTAATGATAATTAATTTGTTTTACTTATGTATTATAGATATATAAGAATATATGCAAGGTATGGGCATATCTCTAGGCACATTAAAAATAAATTATATGACCACAAGTAAGTAAATGAATCATAATGCCTCTAAAATATAGATAATACTATGTGTAAATATAAGTAATCCGTGTATGTCTATGTCAATAAAGGTCGGGATATGATTAATGTACGATTAGCTAGATATATGAAAAGTTAGAAATGGTTCGTGAAAATGTATGCAGACATATATTTACATTCGTATGATTTGTAAGTGTCTAAGTTTTGATGATGAACAGATTAATTTTGATGACAAAGATTGATTTTTCTCAACTGTTTTAATTATTTAAATTTATTTTGTTATTTTAATTAGGTTTTGGTATGCAATTTGTTAAAATTTGAATTCAATTTTGGCTTGAAATGGGTTGTGTTGTCCCTTTTATGACTTGAGTTTCTATTTTTTTTGCTCCTTTGGATGGGGTTGTTGTTAAGGGCTCTATAGAGGCCTTATCTAAGATTGTTTCTATTATATGGGTCCCCTACATTGTTGATGGAGCTCTATTTTCGGCCTCTCCTTGGCCCCTTTGCTCTGCTTCATGCCATGGGTCGGGTTTTAGTTTGGTGTTTGGAGGTGGTGATTTGTAGGAGGGAGGTGCCTTTGAGAAATCTACCTTTGTTAGTTTTACTATTGATGAGAGGTGTCTCCAGTTCCTTTAGTTGTCCTTGTGTTTTCTTTCATTAATACTTGTGCTTAAGTGTAGATTTGGCTCTCTATGGATCTGATTGTCGTGGGGCCTTCTTTTATGGGTTTTATCAAGGGCTTCTTTTGTGATGGGTTGCTTCTTAATTTTTGTTATTCTTGGTAGTTCCTCCACCCAAAGCTTCATGGAATTTTAGCGCAAGAGGGGTCCTATTGCTCATCGCCTTGCTTTCTCCCCTCAACCTACTATAGAGGTGGAGTTTTCTCTCATGGAAAATGGCTCAACTTTGTTGTTGTTGGGGATTCCCAGGGTTGTCGAATTAAGCTCTCCTATAGATTTCATCATGTCATTATTGACATTGTTGAGGAGGTGTCAGATGTCAAGTAGGAAAGGGTTTCACCTCTAAGTTGGAAAGATGTTGGTAGACTTCTTCCTATTCTTTCATTGTGTGGGGGGTTTGGTGGTACCCTAATTTTTGATAATTTAGAAGTCCCAATCCATTATCAAGAAGCATATTTCTCCATAAAAGAAAATATCAAAGGAAGGAAGCTTTATGACACAAATAAATAGAACTAACTAATAGAAGCCTTCAGAAAACACTGGAATTTAGACCTGCTACAAAGATGATTTCGACAGAGGATAAAGATGGTCGAATTTTAAAAATCTAAAAAAAACCCAGTTCGGGAAATCAAATTTCCTATCTCCAGCAGAAATATTAGCTTTTCACGAGGACTTTTGGATTTTCAACCAAAGCCAAATCCAAAAGTTAGGTAGTTATTTGTTAGTTAGTTTATTGTTTTTTCAAAATAATTTGTAATAAGAGTTGTGTCTTTTCACCCTAAAAAGGTGTGAAAGCCACTCAAACACATATATATACATAATGTAAAATGTAAATAGAGTACAATACAACAATAATGCAATTTTGATAGATGGATTAGATGGATCAATAACTACAAATGTGAACTCTATTGTACTATTTTCATAATCAATAAAGATAAGTACTTTTTTCATCATGTATGCAATTGTTTCATTATTATTTTACAATTAGTCCCTCAGATAAACCAATAGAACTTCTTCAAAGTGACAGTTTGATGTGAATGTTTCCTAATTTGATTCATAGTCTATATTTTCAATTGGTTTTCTCATTTTGCATGGTTAAATTCTGTTGATTGAGGCCTCAGTCAATTGGTATGTCATCTGAGAAGTATTACCCTTTTGATATATCTCT
>MU226755.1:1256317-1272613 GCA_018584345.1 Thuja plicata
CTGAGGTTGAACATAGGATTGGAATGATATTGAATCTATTGCCCATAGTTGATTAAGGCACTAGTCTTTCTTGTTTATTGGATTATAGTCATAGTTTCATTATTTAAAGTTTTGAGATACTATATCCGTCTGCTCTATTCAGTTCATATCTTAAATCCATCAAAAATTCTTTAAATTCTTGGAAAATTACATTTGAACATTTTAAATAATACATTGTTTTTAGTTTTGTGATCTTAATAGTACTTTGCCATACTTTGAAAGACAGAAGTTCCAATCACAAGTTATCTACTATAAAAAGCCTGTTCAAATAAAGGTTCACCCGCCTTGGTCCTACAGAGACAGAAGCATAGAGGAAGAGGATCATAATCAATCATTCCCGTTACTTGGCCAAAATCACTTGTTTTTCTCATCATTGGATTGGCAAGTCCATAGGAAATCTAATTCAACATTTTTGGGCACCAACAAGGTTATTGGCTCCAAATCTATCTAGGGAAGGTTCTGCGGACTTCTCAAGTAGTTTTATAGGTCTCCTTGAAAGCCCTAGTTGCTATTGGTTGTTTTGGGACTGTTTACTTCTTATTTTCTGGTATTCTTATGCAGGTTGTTAAGACCAACTACATTACAAGGTTGAGGGGTCCCTTTCAAAACTTGTTCTATTTTCCTCTCGTTAGCTAATTTTTTTATATCCCAAGGTAAGTTTGGTTTAGGGGTGTAAACCCTTTCCTTAGTTGTCTTTTTTCATTCCAAGGTGTCTCTGGTGTAGGTTTTGGGCTCCTATTGAAAATCATGTTTTCTATATGAGATAAATTATTTATAGTCCTAGATGTTGTCTACATTTTATTTTTTCTTCTTCGAGTAAAAGCTTCTTCAATCTCACTCCATGTGAGATTGTTTGCGTGCACCATTTTGGGGCTCTTTATATGTTAGCCTTTGGGCAGCATTGGCAAGGGTTTGGGCCCTCTCCTACTTTATGAAATTAGAACATTAAATTGAAAATATTTAAAATTGTTTTAGATTGAAATTCATCCCAAATATTTAATTATATTGATTTTGTATCATTGCAAATTATTAAAATAAATATATTTTCATGTTATTTTATATCTCAACTATGACATATTAACATTTAATTAAATTTTCTTTGTAGATACATTCTATGAAAAAATATTAATGTAAAATTCATTGATTCAACTCAAATGAAAAATTGCTTGCTATTTAATACTATAAAAAATGAATAAAACATATTTTATGTATAAATGGATGTCTTTTATACAATCTCTCTAGTAGTCAAATTTTTGTTGCGTTTAGTAATTAACATGGTATTCTTTATGTTTCTTAGGGTTTAGACATATTAAACTGTAATTTGTCTATTAGATTGTAATTTTTTTTGTATTAGGTACAATAATCTTCAGAAGACAAAGGGGTTTGTTTGTGTTTTAATGTTTTATCTTTTTTGAATGATAATCTTTAATAAATGATTCTAGTATAAAATCTGATTATTTTGTGTTTCAATTGATTACAAGCTTGTAATGTGCACATTATTATAGACAATTATTCTTTTCAAAATAAAAATAATTAAGTTCCCATCTCATTGCTCGTCATAGATTTTATGACTCCTAGAATATTTTCCTTAAACTAGATCATCTCTCTCTCTCTCTCTCTCTCTCTCTCTCTCTCTCTCTCTCTCTCTGTGTGTGTGTGTGTGTGTGTGTGTGTGTGTGTGTGTGTGTGTGTGTGTGTGTGTGTGTGTGTGTGTNTATATCTTCTCTCTCTCTCTCTCTCTCTCTCTCTCTCTCTCTCTCTCTCTCTCTGTGTGTGTGTGTGTGTGTGTGTGTGTGTGTGTGTGTGTGTGTGTGTGTGTGTGTGTGTGTGTCTGTTTCTATAGGTTATCACTTCCTAACCTAGAGAAAAGATCTAGGAGCAACAATAGCAAAAGGGAGAGGACGTTATTTTTATGAATTCTTACCCATGATAGTTCCATTCATTACCATAGTAGAAAGAGTTCAGAGGACATATTGTAAACATCTTCAATATGCATGCAAAATACCTAGGAGAACAGGAAGACCTATGCACAACATTCCCAAACACATCAAATAAATCATTGATGTAATGGATCCTTGATGATACTATTGTCTTTTGACCTTAGATTCCAAGATATTCATTGCAAGCTAGAAAATAGAACCCCAATACAAAGGGAGAATCTATTAAGGATATGGAGAACCTGAAGAACATTTGTAGAACCATTAATGATCATAATTATCAAACCAAAAGATAGAAAAAGTGATAAAACATCCAAAAGAAAAGAAAAATAATGTGAGCTACAAAAACTATACAAAAGTGCATCCATATGGAAATATCCGTCACTAGGAAAGAAATCCACCAATAATAGATCACAAAAAGGAGAACCAAAAATTGAGAAAATTTATGAAAAAAAATGGTGAGGGAGTTGCAGTTGAAAATTTTGTGGCATTGGTTGTTCCTTTTATTAATATAGGTTCCTCTTTTGCATTATTTGGATTCTTTCCAGGTGGTGTTTCCTGCAAGGCCAAAGGAGTTATCTCTATTTTTTTGGAATTTTAGTGGGAAGGTTTTCTTCCTAATCTTTCTTATTTGGTCACTCTTTGGTGATTTAGAGCCTTATTTTCCTTGGCTTTGTCTAGCTTGTGTTGTGGGGGTTTCTGGTGGTCCCAGTGGATGTTCTTCCTGAATGTATCTTATTGGATTTAGCCCATTGCTACTAATTTTAAATGGTTTTTTGGCTCTTGGTTCTCCTTTTTTTGGTTAAGTGTTGTTTCTAGTTCTGGGTTTTTGCTCACCCTTGTTTGAGCCTGGTTCTTTTTGCTCTTTTTTCTTCAAGTGGGCTAGTGTTGTTTTTTTATTTGTTCTATCTTGTGTGGCTCCTATGGAGTTTTAGTCTTCTCCTATTGAGGTGGAAATTTTTCTTATGGCTACAAAGATGGTTTGACTCAATCTACTCATTTTTCATCTTTTACAGTTCCTTTTGAGGTGGTTGAGTCACCTATTGATGTGAGGATTTGCCTTGTGGGAGAGGTCAAATGTTGTTTTATGTGGTATTTTACCATCTATGGTTGCTTGGATGTGGGCTTGAATCAGGTGTGGCTTTCCCTTTTGGTTGTCTCTTCCTCTACAACTCCTATTGAGGTGAACTCCTTTTCTATTGAGGTGGATAGGGATTATGTTGGAGAGAAGTTAACTTCCTATTAGAGAGCCTTTGTTGTTTGCTGCAAGATGGTTTTGGGATCAATTTTAAAACCCAATGTGAACATTTGTGGATCTTTTCAATACCCTCTACGCCACTTCTTTATCTTGGCTACTTGGGAGCTTCATTTTTATTTTGGATGTTTTTATGGTTTATTCTTAAGTTGCTAGAATTGAACACTATGAGAGCCTTAGTAGAACCGATTTTTTAGGTTAAGGTAGCCTAGGAAAACCCTTATACCATGTCAAGGTTAATTGAGCATATAAAAACCCTTTATATTGAATTTAGATCCTCGACCCGTTGTTATAGCAGCTTGAGCTTTGTATGGTTTATCTCCTTTAAGACCTATGTGTTATAGATATATAAGAATACATGCAAGGTATGGGCATGTGAACACATATAAAAATAGGGAGGGAAAGAAAGGGATAGAGAGAAGTAGAGGGAGCGATAAAATAGAAAGGTAGATATAGACAATACAATAGAGAGGAAGAAGTAGGTGGGGGAGAGAAAAAAAAGAAAAGAAAGATAAGTAGAGCAAGAGAGAGAATATTCCATATTAGTATACATACATATCAATATATAGTTGATATTTCTATATATTTAACATTTAATATTTATATATTCACTGTATCAAATTTATGTTTATTAAATATTTGCCTACATTAGATACATAATATTAAAGTGAAGTAAATATTATGCTCATAATTTTAATTTATTCTAATATATATTACATGATAATTTTGGCATATATTATATGAAAAATGAAATCTTGAAAATGTTTTTTCTTAATATATTTAGCACATTTTTTTGAGAGATAAACATACTAATTAATTAATAATTTCAGGAACTATCATATAATTATTTAAAAATAATTATAAAAATGTCAATTGTAAACACACATTTTAGAATTTATAGTATGAGTAATAGTGAAGTGGTGTAGTGAAGCATTGGCATAAAATAGAGAGTTTGTTTATAAAGTAATAGATATTTTAATTTGATTATTTTAATCAAATATTATGAAATTTTAATTGAGATAAAATCAAATGTGTTCAAAATGTTTCTAATTTTATTAAAATATACTACAATTTAATTTTTTATATTAAAATATTCACATTGATAAAATAATATATAATAATGAAGAGATGTATTATTTATATGGATTAGTGAAAAAAAAAAGTTTTAATCATAATTTGATCCCCCTCATAGTGATGTGTGTCTGTTTTTATCATAATTATCCCTCTCATAATTTTAAAAGCCTGTATAAGCTTGAGCTCCGATGGATGCAGAGGAGTCTGTCCTTCAACACACTTATCTTGCGACCCAGTAAGTATCTGGAGATAAAAGTGGTGTGATGCTGAGCCTGAGACGTGTCCTCTAAGATGTGGAGAGTGTCATAGAGAAAGTCTTCAAGTTTCTGCAGCCAATTCGTTACTGAACGGAAGTTTAATCTCCACACACCACCGGCGTCGTTGAAAAGGCATTTGATAAGATTGGAGCTCATCACCGATGAGTCCCAAATCTTCTCTGTGCCTGCTAGCCAACGAAATCTCCTCAAAAAACTTTTCAATGAGAACTGAAGTGAGATGATCTACGACCACTGACACAAGACACCGGGCCATTCACTGTATAATGCCGCGTTCTCTTCATGGCGAGAGTCAAGAAAAAATTGACGAAATGGGAATCTATTCTGATCAACGTAATCATTACGCGAGTTAATAATTGCTATTGCCAACTGGGATACCAATTAAATGCATTTCGATGAAAGTGAAATAAATGTAATTGGATGTTTGGTACTTGAATATGAAATTTGTAGATATGAATGCACTAAAAGGAATATAATAAAAATTGAGTAAATATTAATTTACATTTTGTCCAACTCCGAGTGAGTCGCATTTGTCTGTCCCCCGAAATTTCACCTTCACTCCGAGAAGTGAGGATGAGCATGGTGCTTTCAACGTGAAAATCACTCATCTACAGAAATACCGTGAGATGCTGAATATGAAATTTACAGTTGAATACTCCGAAAATTCTACGAAAGTATGGAGGGGAGTAATAATTTCAATTTGTTTCAATTCTGAGCTAGTCGCATTCGTGTTTGTCTGCCTGAAATTTCCCCGTTATTCCGAGAATTAAAGATGACTATGACGCTTCAATTTGAAAAAATCGCTCATTCAGAGCAAACTGAGTCCTAAAGTTTTTTGATTTCGACGTGACAATTGTAAAATTACACCGGGTTCCGAGAAAATCTCTTATTCAATTCAATCTTCCAACTTGATGCTAATTAAAAATTTTGGTTTCCAATTACTACTGACTTGGACATGCCGATCGTACGTCACGTAGGAAGAAAATCTTTTGATTCTATTCAACTTTCCGCCATTATAGTTAGATTTTAAAATTTTCGAACAGTTCTTAAGACGAACGGAATTAATGTCTAGTCAAGTAATGTCCTCTTTCATCGTCGAAAGCTTGGAGGGTGTCAAGCCCCATAAACCCTTGCACACCTTCACGGCCAGCTACCAATACTAAACAAGGATAAAAAAATGGCCCTCATTCTGCCAATCTCAGCTGTTAGGTGTCTCAGTTCGGGCCACAAAGTGGCGGCATGGCCATCAGACCAAATCCTATATTTTTAGCTTCAAGCAGTAATGTGAAAACTTCAGACCTGCATTTGTCCACTCCTGCCATATTGGGGAAAAATTCAAGAAATTTGTTTCAGGCCATGGGGCAGTGGCAACATGCAAGGATACGGCAAGGGCTTTGCAAACCTAGACCGTACATACCATAGTTTTCTGTAAGTACCAAGCTAGGGCTCGGGTGCGTCAAAAATATTCTAGGTTTAAAATTACACTAGGCATACACAGCAGCACCCCTTTGTTTGACAGATATTTTATTTGCAAACATCTTATCTCTAGCTCAAGAATCTAGCAGCTTTAAACAGCTTTAAACTCCCGATATATTTAGTTCCATTTTTTCTTCATTGTAAATAGATAGAATCAACAGTTGTACGGAGGATGGTTTTGGTTCGTCTCATTAAAAAAATACCTGCCTTAGTAGGGTTTCATAGTATTTTACCACAAGCTATGTTGCCAGCACGATGATCTGCGCAAAACCTTGAGGAGGGTGGCCAGTTTATTTTTTGTTATTCTTAAATAATTCTGTTGGTATCTATTAAATGAGATTTTTATCTCTGATTTTATCCATAGCTAGTTTTATATATGATATTACTATAAGACCTAGTGTGAGATCCTCATTTGGTGGTTTTAATTTTTGTTTATTTTATTTCCCTTTTTTAGGTTGTTTTTGGAACATTTTTCTTGATAGAATTATTCGTTATTCAATCAATAGTATAACATAATTTAAATGATTGTTATGGTACTTGACAGCAATTTATTTTTCCAAATGAATAGCTAGTCTTACAAGGTTGGTTACTTGGTTAGGATTTGTTTACAAAATTAGGTACCAACATGCTTTTAATATTATTATATTATTTACGTGTCCCTGTTTCTTTAACAAAAGAAAAATGCCATATTAGAAAAATCTATTTTTAAATTATCAACTTTCTATAACTACAAAGAAAATATTGCTCTAAAATTTGATTTAAATCTTTTGTATGAAAAAAATTGCACACTTTAGCATTTGTCTCTTGTGGCCTCCAATATTCTAAATTTCGGGCCCTCCAACAAATTTAATCAATTACTAAAACTTATGTTTCATGTACCATTGGTTTCATCATTCGATGAAAGTAAATTCAATATTGGTTGTACGATTATTGTGCATATTTATAGGCTTTGACTAAATTATTTTTAGAAAAGTTGCGTGCCACCATTACATATAAATACTTTGATGTTCTCACTATTCGGTGACCTTGTTTGTTTTGTCTCGATAAAGACTATGTTGGGGTTTCATTATGTCTTATCTTAAATTTATGTTTTTCTATAGCTTAGATGAGATGCACGTGATGATGGATGTGTATACAAATATTTTTGAACAGAAAGAATTGTGTTAGCACATGGATATTGTCTGAAAATATAAATTAATGAGGAAGGGTATTGTGGTTTTAAAGTTGTGCATGGTTAAGATGGCTTGGATTCATTCATAGTTGATTAACTTTTCATTGTGTAGATTATTTGGAATGTTAAGTGATTGCACATTTTAGGGCGTTATTATGCATTCTTAGGTATGTTTAGCTTACATCACCATTACCATATATTTATTATTAGTAGATACTCATTAATGTTTACTTATTACCGTTTTCTATGATAAATTCAAATGGGTAGTTTACTTATGTCACCATTTTTTTCTATAAAATGCTTGGTGTACTTCAGACAAAAAGAGAATGGGGGATTGAATCTTGCTTTACAAGTATCATATATATATATATTTTTTCTAAATTTGGTTGTTTGAAGATTCATTTTGAATGAAATTAATTTATACTCAATTTTGGAGTAATGAATTTGGAGCTATTTCTAAAATTTATCGTCATGGATAAATAATCATAAGTCGTCAACTTGGGATAGTGATCAAACAAACTTTTTGATGTGTTGGTTAAACATTTGAAAAAATTGTGGAATCTTAATCTATTAAGATTATGATTACATGTGGTGAACCTTGAAGTTATACATGTCATTAGATATAGATCATGGAGAGAAATTTATGTTCCATTTTTTAAACAAGAAACTTATTTGAAGAATAAGACTAGGATACTGTTAATTTCTAAAGTGCAGAGGAATGGATAAGAGATCAGTTCTTCTATGACCAAGGGAGGGATAATGCAATTTTTCATATTAGTATCCAAGGAACCTTGGAGTCTCTATGTGTTCACTAACAATTGTTAGTGATTTGTGTAATCACCTGAAATCATTCTAGTAAACCAGGAGCACCTAATCTTGAATAATCAAACCTAAAGCTTAATAAATTAGGACAAATTCCTAATCAAAGGCATTGAATCTTATACGAGACCTGATTATATGAGTAATTTACTCTATAGGCTTGCATAATTAAATCAATCATCAATTAATCCATAACAAAGCATCAAGACTAGTTATTAAAGTCATTTAATTAAAGGTCCTAGTAGTTTCAATTAAATAAACTCATTTGTTACACTTTCTAATTAAAGGGGATTAAATAATTCAAATAAATTTTCTCATCCTCTAACAAGAAAGAAAGAACAAATAGAGACAATTAAAACAAATCACATGGATTGACTCACATGGATCAAGGAAGGGAGAATCTCAACCCTTCACCATGTTTGAATCTCAACCACCGAACCTCATACAATTCATATAAAACCAAGCTCATTGTAAGCTCAAGAGGGAGAAGAGAGTGAATTTTCATAGCAATGTTATAAGGTCAAATTCCATCTTGTGTTTAACTGTGCATCTTAAATAGCTTTAATTGCACCATAGTTTCTTTTTAGATCAATTTTAGTTCTTAGAATCATGGATCTTAACTCTTAGATGTATTTGTAGCTTAGATTTTGCATGGCTAGCTTAATTTGCATGGTTTTTAACAAGACCTTGAGTAAAGTATGCATTTATTAAATCATTCTCACTTGAATATTCTATTTTAAGGCATTCTAGTCATTGATCTAATATGTTTAATCTGGGAGCAGTTTAAATATATCAAACTCACCTTAATTAAGATGTAGTAGATTGATTTATAATGGGTTTTATTTGCTATTGTGATGTATTTTATGCTACTAACCCCCAATGGAATGATCTATTGAAGTTTTATGTGTAGATTTGCACATCCAAAATTCACACACAAATTGTTGGTGCACACCTTGGGGCTAGACTCAAAATTTTTCCTTATTTCTTGTTCAAACCACAAGATTTATAAGTCATTACCTCCTGCAAAATTTACAGGTTGGTAAATCATGTCATACAATACACTTTAAGTAAATATTTTTATTTGATGCAGTGTTATGTATCACACGATATTATGTCTGTTTTATCATTTTAGGGTTTGAGTATCATTGTAAGATATTGTGGTTTTTGCATTGTATCGTATCAGTATATGAGTATTGTCATATTAGTATCTGAGTATTATCGTACAATATTATGGATATTTTTTCGCATTGTATCAGTTTATCTAGGAAATTGTATCATTTGATACCCCATCTCTAGGGTAAATATCATTTCACTTGGAAACTTGCATTGTACGATTTTATGGTGAAATGAATTGACTATGGTTTATCGTATCCCAAACAAAGAGTTATTTGCAAGTTTTGATTGACTTGATTTTTTGGGTACTAACGCTAAATTTGGATGCTTTTATGATTTGTTGACTGATCTCATAGACTAACTGGGGATTACAGTTCATTTTTTCCATGACTCGATTTCAAAGACTCATATCCCTTAAATTTTTTTGACAAAAATTTAACATATTTGTGGTTGAAGGATGTATTCCTCAACACTAATTGACTCCAACTACTGATTATATTATGGTTATAGATTGCTTTTGAATATTCACCAAAAAAACACTTGTATGTTCACTTGTTGATTTGTAGGAACATAGCTAATTAGCGATGGTTTATTTGTGATTTTTCAAGCATTAGGGGAATATGCTCTTTTCCATTCTTAGAAAATTAGAAACTTGGAATTGTTTGATTCTTTATTTGCAAATTATCTATGGGGAATGAAGGTATGTTTGACGTGTTTGGGAGAAACAAAGTAAAGTAGGAGAGTATTCTCTTTTCTCTTTGGGAAAATCAGAAATCTTGACCTCACCTTTACTATCCACTTTTCATTTTCATGCATTACCCTTAGAGAGCCTATTGTTGATGAGAAAATATCATGAGAATGACTCAAGTGGGAACACGAAAAAGCCAACTTCTTCCATCCCATTATAATAAAATCCTCCCTTTGATATTAAAGTCTCAAGAGACAAAGATAGTTTGTGCCTAGTATTCAAGAGACTATAGGTCTCAATCGCGCTTGTGCAACGATGATATCTTGTATGACTCATGAACTACCTTTGAAATGGATTCCTCAACTAAAGACCATAGTGTAGCAAGCCACCAAACTCACCCCTGAAAGTTTGATTACCCTTAGGCAAGAGGATACCTCCCCAAGATCACTAACCATATTGTGCCTCTATTGAGCATTTGGAGTCGGCTAATATGATATTGTTTGACACATTGCGTGGTCTTCGATGGTCGTATTCTAATTCTCTCTTTGGTTGGTGCCTAAGTAAAGGAAAGGATTTTCATGCTATACTAATTCCTATAGGGATAAAGGGTGCTTGGTTTACCTTACCTTCATGTGCTTGATGTGTGTGATTAATACCCAAATATATTATTAGAATTTGTCCAAACACAATTAGAACTTGTCAAATTTTTCCTAAAAGCAAGTGGAAATATTTTTAGTTCACCATTAAATCATACCAGCCACTGAAGTTTATTGTATGACCTAGGGTTTTAGACCTCTATTTCACCATATTATCGTATAACATGGTGAGAATTATATTATCAGCAGCCAATAATTATCGTACGAGTCAAATTTTAAACTCTTCTTCACTATATTATCATTTAAGTTCATAAATTTAGTTGTACGAGTCAGGGTTTTCCCCATATTATTGTATCCTTTGCTGAGTATTTCCATACAATCCTATGTCATTTGAACTCCAGAACATTATTTTGACTAATGACATCATCATTTGACCTTTAATCTAGTCATCTGGTTGAATCTTCAGCCTATCCTAATTAACATTATTTGGTCCTAACCAGGTTGTTTCATCTTATTGTACAAAATTGATCATGTATCATTTTCATCACGACTTTTTGTCTATTGGTTCTTCAACCCAATTTATCCTAGTCAACTGAATAACAAGTGTAACCTATTAGGCATTCACACCTTAACCTCGACACCTTGTACCTAGTTCATCATCAATATTTAAACATCATCTTTTATCAAGCCTTTGAAACAAGTAATCACCTTTCTATCCAGATATTGATCTAATCAACCTAGTTACTTCTATCTCTCGTTCACATCAATTTTCATGCCAATACAAACCAGGAGTCAATGTCAAAAAGAGAATCCTGATTTAAAGAGAAAATCTATAAACACTTCAACTTCGAGACCCTCATCATGTCAAAATCAAAAGTTGTAACAAATACTCTGATTTAAAATTATTCCTTTGCACAACAATCCACCCCCCTACATCAATCTTTGGGCCATCAATATCAATCATTTTCTACTAGTGAACACAACAATTCCAACATGTCATGGTACGAATGGGAAAATCACGCCAATTATAGAAATCATAGAACACACAACAATCACAGCATGCGTGGTGATGGATCTAATGAGGAAATCATAGAAAAAGATATCCAAGAGTGTCAATAAGACAAGGGATTTCAAAAGATGATTCAAACATGTTAGTAACTAGACAAAGAAAAATACTTCATACATATTTTTTCTATGGGAGTGAAACTTCCTAAAGATTTTGACGTTGACTGACTCATAGTACAATATTAGAAAACACTTATATCTCTCCTAACGAAAACACTTCTAGACATGCAATCTGAGCTTATGAAGATGAAGAAAGAGAAAAAAACCATCAAACAAATGCATGTTGGAGGTCATATGTCCTTTTCCATTCGACAAAGACTTGTTCATGCAACCTTTTTCCCTCAAGGGTTGAGATATCTATGTATGACAAGTACATTTGAGAAAGTGACCCCCAATATTATGTTAGAGAATTATGTACTCTCAGCACGGAGTTCATGCATGACCTAACATATTTGATGTGGCTATTTATGAGAAGTTTGGGTAGTTCCTCTATGGAATGGTTTTCTAAGCTAACTTCAAGTAGTATGATGTATCTGGAAGACTTAATTAAATAGTTTATCCAACATTATTATTATAATATCAAAGATTTAGTCACTATGTTGGATCTATGTAACACGAAGAAATGAATTGGAGAAGCCTTTACAGTCTTTCTTCAATGATGGAGAAAAATATTGGCGATATATCCTTGGAAGTTCCCAAAAAATAAAAAATAGGATATGTTTTTGAATAATATAGCCTCAGAGATGAACTTTACGCTTCAATTACATCGCTTAATGAATTTCAATAAGATGGTCAAAAGTTCCACATAAATTGAGGATGTTTTGATACAGAAAGGAGAAATCAAGATTTACAAGAAAAATAAATCCTCTAGAAATCGTAATCCTACTTCCAACAATAATGAAAAATTAAATTTTTGGAACAAGAACAAGAAAATGGTAAATGATGGATTTTTTTAAACATCCCATATCAAACCCAAGGAGTTGATCTTTAATCTCTTGATCAATATTCAAGTTTCCAAGACTCCTACCTACATCAGTACCTAAGGACAATGATAGGTACAATAAGGACAAAGCACCTTCGGTAGCCAGGCCTAAGAGAACATTCACTCCTCTTGGAGAGCCTTTGGAGGAAGCATTGAAAACTCTCTCAACACATAAGATCATCACATTACAAGACTAATCTAGCCACCTCTCATAGGTATTTTGGTAAAACATCATTGTCTTTCAATGTCCCTAACTCTAAATCATACACAATATATAATGGAACCTTTTTCAAAGCTAAGACTTCTCTTGTTGATGCAAATGAAGAAAGAGTTGTGTTAGGATGATTGTACAAACTAGAAGAAGCAGAATCAACTCAAGAAGTAAAACATGTTGAGATATCTCCCCAAAAATATGGCAAGGGTTATCATATAATGAAGGAAATGGGGTACAACGGTAAAGCTCCTTCTAGAAAAATAAACAAGGTGTTGTTGAGCCCATCCAAATGAATTTTAGGAATCTCAAAAATAAAACAGGATTAGGGTACCAAAAAGAAGAAGATATCTCACTCATCCGGGATGGTCCAATTTTTTATTGTGAAGAAGATGAATATGCAGAAGAAGCTAAAATTGTCCCCTTTTCATATGAATAGTTTCTAAATGTAAACGGAGAAAACTCTAATTATCTACGAGTACCCTACATCCTCCAACAATCAAGAGGGCTTTCAAATCAAGAAGACTTAGTATTACTATAATGGTCATCTCAAGAGATTAAAAAAAATAGAGGAAGAGTCTGACCCCAGTGAGGAAGTAGACTATGAAACCATTTCAAATGAAATATTTTAATCTTAATACAGAGAAAGAAATAATCTACATAAAGAAGAAGCATCAATATCGCAACCAAACATTCAAGCTTGAGGATTATCCCACTAAAAAATAATAACCAATTACTATTGCTCATTTCTTTAATATATCAAATGATAGTCTAACTAACTCTAATGAGTATCTATTTGATGAAGGATATGGAAGTGAACAGGAAGATAGATACCTTCACTAGGGGAAGCTAGTAACCATTACTCATGTTCTAGATTTACCACATTATGTTGGAACAAGCTCGAATGAATATGAGTGAGATTCATTTTCTAATGCTACAATTGACATTTATCATGGATATTATCCATAAATATTCTTCTCAACTCGAGGAGGGACAAATATCTAAATCTAGGTCGATTGGATTAGGTTCACATAATACTAGCAACTACTTTAGTAATAAAATTGTGAGTCTTTATGGTCTAAACACTTCTTTCAAGAATAACCTGACTGAACGCGTCTTACTGATCACAATATTTAATGATAAGGAGATGCTATCCCTTGGTCCATCTAAATATTTGAACTTATTACACCTTGAACTCATTGAATGAGGTCAGACTGAACCTATGAGTCTAATGTCCTTCCCAAATGACTATACCTTAGCATGCTATTTAAATGGAATTTAACCCCTTACTTCTTCCACTAGTGCAAAGAGCATGAATATGATGGAAGAAGATACCAAATTTCTCAGTCTTAAAAGAAAAAATAAAGTGCAAAAGTGGTCTGATGGTGAAAACAAAATTGTGGGAGTATCAAAACCCAAATTAGTAAAAATAAATGACATATCCATGGGTGAAAACCTCTCATAGGAACATGAGGATGAGAATTTTGATATTCTATCTAATCACTTTCTGGAGAGATCTTTAGTATTGATCGAACCAAAACAACCAATCAACTTGGGAACAACGGGGGCACCATATATGGTACACATAGAACACTCATTATTTTAAGAGGAAAAACAATAATTCATCGAGCTCTTTAAAGAAAAGAAGATGAATTTTGCATGTTCCTATTCAGATATGTCATGCCTAGAGTCTAATCTCATTATGCATCATCTCTTTATAGCTCTAGCAATCAAACCAGTTAAATGAAAAAACTGAAAGATGCACCCTCATGTGGCATTCTTGATTAAAGAAGAGACGGAAAAAATTTTAAAATCTAGTTTCATCAGAGCCATAGCCTACGCCGAATAGATTTCTAATATTGTTCAAATTTCTAAGACTGACAAATCTATTTGGTTATGCACCGATTTCAAAGATTTAAACAAGGCATGTCCCAAAGATGATTTTCCTCTCCAATATCGACATGATCATGGATCCCACTACTGCATATAAAATGTACTCTTTAACGGATGGTTTCTTAGGTTACAAATAGATCAAGATAGTGCCTATATATTAGGAAAATTCACCTTTCACTTGTGGTTGGGGCATGTTCTGCTGGAACATCATGTCATTCAGACTTAAAAACATAGGAGCAACATATCAGTGGGAAATGAAAAATATCCTCCGTAATTTGATGCACAAAAACATCGAAGATTATGTGGATGATACATTGACAAAATCATTCAACATAACATCCTTCATAGAAGATCTAAGGGAAATATTCAACAGGAGCAATTTCAACTCAGGCTAAATGCGAAAAAATGTGCATTTGGAGTAAGTTTGAGGAAATTCTTGGGATACATTGTATTAAAAAATGAAATTAAAGTTGATCCAGCAAAGGTAAAATCTATAATGGAGATGCAAACACCAAATAACATTAGTCAAATCAAGACTTTACAAGGGAAGTTATAATCCATTAGATGCTTTATCTCATAGCTAGCAAATATGGCTAAGCCCTTTACAAAAATATTGCATAAAGGAGTGACATTCATATGGGATGAGGTATGTGAAAAGAACTTCTAACAAATCAAAGAATACCTGGAAAATCAACCCATCCTCATGGCACCTATAGAGGGAAAACATGTTTTATTGTACATTTCAGCTACAACCACGTCATTTGTAGCTCTACTTGCGCAACATGATGATATAGGGAAAGAAAGTGCAGTGTATTGTACCAGCAGAACACTAGTTTCCTACAAACTCAATTACACTATCATTAATAAATCATATCTAGCAGCTGTGTTGCCTCACAAAATTTTAGACACTAGGGTGATCTCACAATAGTGTGTCCCACTTTTTGGGATGAAGGATTTCAGACTTGCTTCAAAAAAAAAAAATTTGATGGCTTTGCACGAAGTATTGACTTCGCGCAAAGTGGCTGATAGGCTTCACGTGAAGTACCCTACGTGGGTGACTTCGCGTGAAGTCATGACTTCGCTCGAAGTACCCCATGTAGGGTACTTCACGCGAAGCCATACTTCGCGCGAAGCTATTTTTTGCTAGAATTTGTATAAAATTTTGACTACCCATTTCATTTTTACTATTCACTTTTCTAGATTTTGTGGACCCAGGGCTTAGAGAGAACTAGTGATGACCAGTACGATGTCAACAACTCCTGAGATTCTTTGATCTCTTGTGATTGTTACTACTACTAGGTACACACATTTTTCTCATTTTTTATTGTAAATTGTATGTTTTATATTTATTTTAGTTAATTATTTTTTTTAAATAATATTTAGTTTGTAGAAATGTTAGAAAATGATAGTTGAATTTTAGACTATGTTAGAAAATTATATTAGTATGATAGAAAATCATAGTAAAATGTTAGAAAATATTAGAAAACATTAAAAAAACATAGTATATTTATGTTTGCAAATGTTAGAAATTTGTAACTTAATATGTACACATTAGAAAATATTAGCAAATTGTATCTTAGTATATATTAGAAAATTACATAACTTAGTATATAAATTAGAAAATTTTAAAGTTTAGTATACATTAGAAAATATTAGAAAATTGTAACTTAGTAAAATCAGAAAATTGTAAATTTTAGTATGT
>MU226755.1:1289497-1301126 GCA_018584345.1 Thuja plicata
TTCTTATTATCTCCACAAATGTGAAATTACAAACTTACAGAATTACAATATGCAAAGCCGCATGGGCATTCCCCTTACAATATTCTGTAGGACAAAGCCTCGAATTATTACCCAGATCTACCCAGAAGTGTCCCGGACTGCCCAAGACAATACTACGGGCCTTCTTTATATAGGCAATTTCCACCGCCCGAGAAGGTTCCAGAAATTTAGCCCTTAGGGATGACCAAACTTAGAATTATTTTATTTTTCAATTTAGTACATCAAAGTCGGCTCAAAATAACTTTTGAAACCCGAACAAAAATGAAGGAAAATTATTTTCTGCTATTTCAGGTGGCCCAACTTCCGGAGACCATAAGTCATCACCAGTTGACCCGATTGACTATTATAACCCCATTTCAAAAACTCCACAAAGTGCTCTACAACGCTTTAATTAGATAAGATTCATTCAGCCCAAGTTTCGACCTCATCCGGGGCCTCTAAAGCCTTCAAAACTGAGCTCGAAGTTTCTATACCCTATTTTCAATACCAAAAATTATCAATATCTTCAAAACTAGACCTGATCTAGCCATGAAAATTTACTGGCAGGCTGATATGACTGAGATGAACCTCCACATGCAAAATCAGAACATTCCGAGATCGTATGACCAACTTACTAAAAATAGCAAGTTTCCATAAATAGCAGCTTTGCAACAGATAGCCCTTATTGAATACAAAAATAGAAATATTTTTGGGTGATGCAAGATTGCTCTTACACCCTGGATGCTCCTGCATCATATTGTCTTTGAAAGCTATGGCTCTATAGATCATTTCTTAATTGATCTCACTACCTTTGATTATTTTTATTTGCATTCCCTTTATTTGATCTTTGATTTTGATATGATTTATGTTGATTAAAATTCTTATATTTTCCTCTATCTATAAATGCTTGAGAAATATTGCTAGACTCTCCTATGAACCTTTTAAGCCTTCCATGTTTAATTAAAAAAGTACCATACACGAAGTAAAATTATATTGATCACAACATTATCCTAAGCTATGGTAGGAGTGGGAGGAGCAGGAGGAGTGGGAGGAGTGGGATGAATCTCAAATTTGAAAGCAGGTGGGAAACAAGATTCACAGGCGTCAGATGTTGCTATAGGATCTCGTGATGACGACCCTCTGGCAGACCAGGAAAAGGAAGACACTACGAACAAGGATGGGGTCCCAAGCGATAGACATAAGGATCCAGGTAAAGAGGAGGTGGGGCCAAAGGGGCATCCCTCTGAACAGTCAAAGGCTCTACATTGCAATAAGGAGGATTCTTCTTGGCACTGTCCTTGGTTAGCTTTAGTTGGGATCAAATCCATAGGCAAGTCCCATTTTCTGGTTATAAAAGACCTATCTGATAAGGAAAATAGAAAGTATGCAATTTATTTACTGGACGAACTAATTCACCACAATATTTCTACTGTGTCTCTCACTTTAGTGGGCAAAGTTTCTGGATCTAGGATAAATATTGATATAGTCAGATCTTTTGCTAAGAAAAAATGGAACCTAAAGGGCCAGGTTGAAATAAAAGCCATGGCCAAGGGTTTTTTATCCTTTGATTTTTCTTGCCAGGAAGACTATGCCAAAATCCTTTGTGCTGGAGCGTGGGCTATTGGTAAATCCTCTTTGGCTTTGCAAAAGTGGTCTCTTAATCTGGACCTTAACGATTCTTTTTATATCCAAGCCCCAATTTGGGTTAGGCTCCTTGAGCTCCCTCTGGAGTTTTGGTTTGAAGATGTCTTTGATGGAATAGCTAGATCCTTTGGAGAGATTCTTTTGATTTACCCAATGAAAGTGGACAGAAGGTACCTTACCTATGCTAGAGTTTGTATAGTGGTGGAAGAGGGGAAAGATATGCTAGAGGTCATAGAGATTCACTCTAAGTTAGGAAAAAGATTACAAAAGATAGAATATGAAAGTGTGCCTTTTTCTTGCTTTCATTGCAAGAAGGCAGGGCATATGGCCAGGAAATACCCAGTTCTAGTTAAGGAAAAATCTAGGAAAGCCCAAAAGTAAGGGCAAAAATTTAAGGACCAATTCCTTGAAGCCCTAAACTTGGAGAAACCCCAAGTGGGAAGCTTGGCTAATGTTTCTCAAGTTTGGAGGAAAAAGGTCCTATCAACTGATCTCCCTATTCCAAAAAAATAGGGGGAAACATAAGCACCCACCAATGCTTATATCGAGGACTCCATATAGTGCTCAGCCATTGTCTCAAAGTGTTTGGAGCTGTTGCTATTTGAGGTAAAAGAAACTGTATTGGATGGAACCATTTTTAAAACCTTGGAAGATCTGAGCTGTGAAGAAGGGTCCCTATTGTCCCTCTCTTCTTTGGCCCTGTGATCCCCTGAACCTTCCTGGGAGATCAGGGTTTTCTTTCTAGCGCATAAAATTCCAGTGGGTGAGAAAGCTCATGTGTTACCTAATCCTGAGCTGCATCTTCAAGATTAGGTATTGAAAATGGAATCACTGATAAATTAGGTTACTCCTAGGTAGTTAAAAAGAATGGAAGAACTCTTCGCTAAACACAAGGGAAGGAGGGTGATTGGAAAATAGACAGGAAAAAAGAGAGAAGCAGAGACCCTTCCCCAGTTTCCCAAGCAGCAACCAGGAGCAAGAACAAAGCTGATCTAGGTGTTAAAACATAAACTCTAGGGTAGAAAAAATTGAGCCAGATCGAGAAAGAAGAAGCCTACAAGAGCATAGTGGATGGAACCCAAAAGACCATCCAGGAAGTCTGCACCTCTAGTTACAAATGAAGCTAATATATTGCAATATTCGTGGTCTTAATGGACCACATAAGTAGGATGTAATTACGAATATGATAAGGGATCATAGACCTAATGTCATGATAATCAAGGAAACTAAGATGAAAATGGAAAAACTAGAAGGCATTAAGTTTTGCAAGTCTATGGATAGGGTTTCTATGAGTTTAGAAGGTGCCTTCGGAGGTTTTATTAGTAATATGGAACTCTTCTCTTATGAGAGCGATATCATCTATGAAGAAGGTAATGTGTTTCTTTTGAATATCACTAATATTAAGAAAAATGAAAGTTTGTATATCATGAATATCTATGCTCCTCATTATAAAAAAGGGCTAAGATCTTACTGGGATAAACTTAGAGGCATTTTCTCCATGTTAGATCTTTAAAAATGTATTATTATGGGAAATTTTAACACCCCTCTTAAAGAAGAGGAGAAATAGGGACAGATTATCCCTGATCTAGAAAGTAGGCAAGATCTCATGGATTTTATCAATGATCAAGCCCTCTTAGACATGGATCTTCAAAGGGAAAATTTCACCTGGGCAATAGGAAAATTGGGAAAGAGTGTATCCAAGTCCATCTCGATAGAGATTTGATCACTATTGATTGGCTAAATTTCCACAATAGCAAACTTTATTCTCTAGTGAGGATTGGGTCGAATTATTCCCCCTATCTCTTATTCTTGACCCAATTATTAAGCAAAGAAATTTCCCCTTTAGATTTGAAAATATGTGGACCATGTGTCCTAACATAAACAACAAGGTTTTTGAATGGTAGAATATTGATGTAAGAGGATCTGCCATGTTTAGAGTAGCCAAAAACTTAGAAATGTCAAGATAAATATTAAGCTTTTGAATAAGGAGTTTGGGGACATTTTCTCCTCTAAAGAGAAGGCCATGTCTAACCTGGTTCTTATCCAAGAGGAAATATAGAGAGATGGGTATGATGAGAACAATCTGAATCAAGAAAAACTTCTACTTTTGGAGTATCATAATGTGATTGGTAAGGAGGAGATGTAGTGGAAGCAGAGATCCAGATCCATATGGTTGAGGGAAGGGGACTAAAATACTTGTTTCTTCCACTTATCCACCATGAAACATAGGGCAACCAAGAAAATCAGTAGCATCAGAAGGGGGAACCAAATCTTGTAGGATGACAAAGGTATCTCTTCTGTTGCTGTGGACATCTTTAAAACCCTTGTTTAAAAAGACCTTAACCTCTCTGATCAAGAACATGAGGACCTCTTGAGAAACATTCCCTCTATCATAACAAATTACCAAAACAAATCCTTGAGTGCTATTCTTAATCTTGATGAAGTGAAAAATCCCTGCATTCACTCCCTGGTGACAAGGCCTCGGGTCCTGATGGTTTCCCCATGTTTTTCTTCTATAGGTACTTGGAAATTATCAAATTTGATGTGGTCAAAGCTGTGTAGGAATTATTTGGGTCCAAGAATCTTCTTAACGAACTCAATGCTACTTTGATGGTTCTTATTCCAAAGGTCTCAGGGGGAACTCTATGGATCTTTGCAAACCCATTAGCTTATGTAACTCATTCTATAAGATTATTTCCAAAGTCATTACTATCAAAACTCTTCATGTGCTTCCCTATATCATTGTTCACCAACAGTCGAGTTTTGTTCTTGAAAGACAGATTCTGGATTCCATTATGGTGGTGCACAAAGTGATCCATTCTTTAGAGGTAGGTAAGAGAGAAGGATTCCTCCTAAAGCTTTACTTGTCTAAAGCCTATGACTGGGTGGACTGGTCTTTCCTGATGAAAGTGTTGGGAGATTTTGGATTTAATAGTAAATTCCACTTGATCATCCATCATCTCATTTCTTTGCCTTCTTTTTTAGTCTTGGTTAATGGGCCTCCTTCTACCTTATTCAAAGCTTCTCGGGACCTGAGACAAGGGGATCCCATGTCTCCTATCCTCTTCATCATTTTGGCTGAGTGCTTGGGAAGATTTACTTATGCTCATAGGAATTCAGGGGAGCTGAAAGGCATCAGACCGTCATCTGATAATTCCACTTTCTTTCATCAACAATTCTTTGATGATACCATATTAGGAGGAGAAGCATCGATTAATGAGGCAAGAGTTGTTAAATACTTACTAGATTCCTATACTAGGGCCACAGGATAATCTATCAACTCGTGCAAGAGCTCCCTCTTTCTTATAAACACACCTGAGGCTAGACAAAGGAGAATGGCAGATATATTGGGGTGTGGTATTGGCTCCCTCCCCTCCACCTACTTGGGTCTCCCTCTTGGAGCTAAATCCCTGGAATATTTTTGGAATAGAATCATTGATAGATTCAATAGAAAATTGGCAGGGTGGAAAGGAATTACTCTCAGTCAGGTGGGCCAAATTGAGTTGGTCAAGTCCACTCTTCAAAACCTTTCCACTTATTCCCTTAGCCTCTTTTCTATCTCGGCTAAAGTGGTAGATGCTATGGAAAAAATCCAAAGAAGATTTCTTTGGTCAGGGGTGGAACAACATAAGAATTTCTCTTTGATTGCTTGGGACAAATTTTGCATCCCTAAAAGGGATGGAGGACTGGGTATCAGGAGGATCAGACCTTTCAATAAGGCACTTCAAGCTAAATAGATTTGGCATATTTTCCATGGTAAAGGGGAATGAAGAGATTTCTTCAAGGATAAATACCTATCCACTGCTTCTTTGAGTTTTTTTCTTTGATTGTGATGATATCCGAAAAGGATTGTTTATCTGGAATGGCTTTCTCAATGCCAAAGATCTTGCCAAGTCAAAAGCGAAATGGAAAATTAGAAACGGTCAAACTATTAGCTTTTCGAATGACAATTGGTTACTGTCAAGGTCCCTGAAAGATAAAGACCACTTTAACTAATGGAAGGATGAATGTACCTCACAATTTGGGGATAGGGTTTTTAATTATAGAGCGGGTAATTCTTGGGTGGATCCATCCTCTATTTTCCTAGATTTATCTCCCTTACTCATAGCTCTGAATGCTATCTCTCTTTCCCAAAATTAGGATGCTTTGATTTGGGAAGGCTCCCCTAATGGATCTTTCAGTGTGGCTTCTACCTACTCTCTATAGTTGCATCAGGAAACCACTCCTTTCTGGGCTAAAGCTTGGTTACCTGGCCTTATCCCTAAAATTAATATCTTTTACTCGCTTCTTCTTCAAAATCACATTATCACTGTTGATAACCTTTTAAAGCATGGTATCCATATCCCCAATAGGTGTGTTCTATGTCAGAGCCAGGCTGAATCTGTGGACCACCTCTTCATCTATTGCCCCTTTGTTAGGTCTGTCTGGCATTATCTTCTGTCTATTTTTGGTTTGCAGTGGTGCTTCCCTTCCTTTTTTAAGGACCTCTTCTCCCACTGGACCCTGCCCTTCAAGAACACTGTCTTTCACAAAATTTGATCTTGGGTGCTTCCTCACCTTTGTTGGGGAATTTGGAAAGAGCACAATAAACGAATCTTCAGGGACTATAGTGCCAATCCCCAAATCATATATGAGAAGATACACCATTCTCTGTTGGAAAAAATTATTTCTTGTGGGAATACTAATCCTTTTGCAGGTAAAGATAATTCAGTAGATCCTGAGAAGACCATAGATAAAAGATAGAACTGCTCCTAGAGCTGTCCTCCGGAAGGATGGTCTAAATCCAACTTTGATGGTGTGGCCAAGGGCAACCTGGGCAAGGCAGGAAGTGGTGGATTGATTCTAAATTTCTTCTATCAGGGCATCGTTGTTGTCAGCCTTCCATTGGGAACACAAAACAATCACTATGCACAAGCTAATGCTGCCCTCTAAGTGACTAAATTAGCTCATGACTTGGGAATAAAAACACTTTGGTTTGAAGGTGACTCATGCAACATTATCAACTGCCTTAATATGATTCACCCACCGTTGTGGACTATAGCCAATATGATTGAGGAAACTCGTTACCTTTTGAAAACCTTTGATATAGTTCATATATCCCATGTGTAAAGAGAAGGCAACCAAGTTGCTGACTGGTTTTCCAACTTGGCGGTGAGAAGTGATAGGCAGACTCGATGGGTTAATAGTGGAGACCTCCCACATGAAGCTTTAGATTTCGTCAATTATGACCAAATCCATGAGAAGGAGGGATCTATTAATGTTAATCATGATTGTTAATGCTTTGAAAGGTAATGTTTTTTCCATTAATGGAAAGTACAAGATAGGCTAGAAAGGAAATGATAACAAATCATACCCACACACTTACTGGGTGCCCTGTTGCATTGGTAAAACTTACCATTCAAGGAAAAGAAGTAAAACTATTTGGAACAACTCAGAGAGAAAAGGTCTGCTCAGAGGTTACTTTCTGTCTCCGCTTCTAAACTTCTTTCTTGCGATGGGAGGGGAAAGACATAAAAGGGATCATGCTAAACTTTGTGAAAATGAAGGAGACATACCAAGGTTTGGAACTACCTTCAAAATGATTGCCTCTCAACCTTCATTGAAAGGCTTCATGGTGGGAAGTCGTCTGTGAAAAAAATGTTCATTAAAAGCTAGAATGAAGGTAGTATTGAGATTGAGGCAAGAAATTTCATGGTTACCAATGAGGTAATCTCTGCAGTTATGGGTATTGCTATTGTTGGAAAGAAATAATTCAGAGATCAAAAAATTTTAGATTCAGTGATTAGTGACTTTGTGAGAAATGAGGAAGAAAAGAAAGCGCTTAAGAAAGTCGAAACCCACTATCTTCCTGAAGGGCTGAAAAGATTGTGGAGGTTTTTTTTAAGAGCCATCATCTATTACATCACGTTGGATACCAGGTTTGACAGAATTCAAACCTACCACTTTGTCCTCTCGAATCATTTTTTCCATGGAATGCAGGTGTCTATACCCTTTTATTTATATGCTTCTATAAATGATAACATTAATGGGTTTAGATAAAGGCCATTGCTAACCCTACCCTGCGTGAAGGGATTTTGCTTTTAATATTTGAGTGCTTTAAGGCCCAAATCCTAGGGAAGGAGGTGGCTCAGAAAGATTAGATGGAGGCCTCTATTTCTGACTACATTCTTTCGGAGACAAAAGATAGTGAAGGTTTGCATTCTGAGGACTATGATGAGTATGAAACTAAAACGAACAATCAGGTTTTATCTTCTAAGAATTGTAGAGTTAGTCTGCAAACCATTAAAAAAGAAAAAATAGTGACCCCTAAACAACAGAACACCATGGTTATCTCTTCTCAGGAGGATTACAATGATAATGAGGAAGGTATGGATATAGATGGTGAGGAGGAAATGTCCAACAGAAAAGGCAGAAAGAGAAGGCAGTACACGACGGGAAAACACCAAAACAAAAAGGATAAGAATAGGGAAGAGAGTGTCGGATGGAAATCTCCAGAGGAAAAGACCCGTAGAATTTTTCCTATTTTAGACCACAAATTGAAGAGGAAGCTCCAGGATGATTACCATGATACCATTCAAGCTATTCCCTCTCCTCAGTATTCTCAACCCCAAAATATAGGGAATGAGGATAGACATGATAGTGAGTTCTGTTGTTATATGGCCGAACATGGGAAGATAATAGGATGGTGTGACTTCAATGTCAAAACTGTCAAAATGGGGATTACTAGAGAAATTATAAACCCCAAGGTCATTGAAGGCGAGGGAGGCCGGATTAAGTTGGAAGAGCTTATCGACCCGTCAATGGTGGTGCTTAGTGATAACACTTGGGAATTTGAGCTGGACTTGCTCAATAACACTAGGAATAGTATGTTAGATAACTGCACGACAATTAAATGGCTATTCCACGAAGTGGAGGATATCAAAAAAGGGTTAAAGGCACAGACAAGGCTAAAGATGATAGCAATGCTAACGAACACATGAATTTGAGCACCAGAGTTGAAAAAATGGAGGACAATATGACTAGGGTCGAAGCTACCCTAAAAATCATAGTGGAACATAGCTATAATATCCTCAAAGCGTCCAAAGAACACACTATGACTATCATCGAGAAGTTGGAGGAAAAATTAGAAGGGACAGATGTGACCAACATGGATGTGGAGATAGAACATAATATTGATCAGGGTCTCGGTAAGAGAACTAGAGCCAGAACCAAGAAGATAAAGGATAAGGATATGGCGATTGATCTCCAGAAGATCAAGGATTTAGCTTCTAATAAGGAGCTGCTTGAGGCCAAGGCGTCGACCCTGATGGTGGACTTATCTTGAGGGTCCCTAGTCTTTTTTGCTATCCCTGTATTATTTTCTTTTTTAGAAGCTCTATTTTTTTTTGCTCTGGCCTTTGTTGGCCTATTCTTTCTTTTGGTTTAGTTTCATTTAAGACTGGGCGTATTGTTATATTTTCAACTCTGTTTTGAGTTTCAGGAACCCTGTAAAACCTATTTTACTTAATAAAAAACAAAGCACCATACACTTCTTCTAGTTTGACATTATCAGATTTTATAATTATTTATAATGTATGAATGTAATTATGATAGTCGTTTAGAAGACTTTCAATTAAAAAATTCATAATTTTGAGTTTTTATGCTCAACCTTAATCATTGCAAGTTGATTTCTTAAATTTTTCAATATGAAAATACGATTATTCATGCTATCTTCTATCTTCATTTTCAAATGAGTTAATTATCTTTTATTTCCCATCACGTTTAACTTTCTAGTTTCTTCATACATTGTTTGAAATTTTTTCCACCTTTTCTTTGTTGTTTCCAAATTTTGAAAATGAGGTGATATCCTTAGGCTGATTTTCCATTAAATTATAGCTTGTGTTCATATCCATTTTATCTCATTTTTCATGCTTGCTTTGATGTGTAGGTTTTTGTTCCATTGCTACTTCCCATAAGCTCTTCATTTATAGAAGCAATTACATCTCACATTTCCAACTGGTATGATTACAACCTTATATTTTTTTACTAACCACAATATTAGAAATCTCAAAAGTAGCCATAATAAGAAGAAGCACAAACAAAGTGGCTTCAAAGCCTTTACCAACACACACCAAAAAATTGGTACTATCACACCTTGATGTTGTTCATTCTATAAGCCATATCACACCTTGATGTTGTGGACTCTATAAACCAAACTAAAAAGAAGTTCAAATTTATAGCTGACAAATAATAAGAAAGTTCAAGATATTGACAATTTCACTTTCCACTTCCCTCAAAAATTTGAATAAACACTTCATACTATGTGAAGACACCTTTTAGTTTTCACTTTTGATGGGACTTGCTATTGTAACACCTCTTCACAATTATACAGCTCCAAGATTCCTTTGACCGATACCTTTTACCCTTCATTCCATGGCTATTCAGAATTGAAGAGATTCAGGCTCTTGCTAGATCTACCACCAAGTTTCTCTGTAATAACACTGCCAGCAACCAATAAACGAAAGGAAATAATAACTCTCAAACTTGTATGTTCTGCATCGAATAGATCACAACTCACATATCAGGAAATAAAACATAATCAAACAAATCCCTAAAGTACTGCTCTTCCTCCAACATACTCATTAAATGCACCAGAACCTCTTCAGATGGATTCAAATAATAAGGCAATGAATTTAGCTGCGGGGAATCTAAGGTGAATCGTGTTCCCTTTTGAAACAGGCAAGAGTGTAATAGCAGAAAAATTCAAGTCTAGATCCGAACCAAGTCGAAGGATTGCTGACAAATAAAAACTCTACTGACAACCTGGGATATGGAAAACAGATATGTTACAACCCAAGAAACAAACAGTACAACCTACGCAGCACACGATAAGAGCCAGTTTGACTCTGATACCATGAAAAGAAACACGAAAGAAAGAGAGACAAAAGATAGCGTATTACTTTGCAAGTTGAAGCACTAAAATGCCAGGCTCCGTCATCCAGTTTATAAGACAAATAAATAATAAATGTTAAGAAGACTATAATAAAGAGTTAGCTGCTGTTTTAGTGAAAGACAGGTGCGCCTGTAGGTGGCTGAACAGGGATGCGCATGAAATAGATGGGTTGGAATGTGCCGACAGGTTAGGTTCAATTAAATTATCTATTATGACACTATGCTTAGTGATTATAAAAACTAGTGTGAACATCACAAGTCCGACAATGTGCGTCAGTGGTTCACTTTTACCATGATGGGATAGGATTGTCTGTGCGGGGCGAGAATTCCTCCTTTTCTGCTTTTTGTAAAGACTGCATTTACCCACAAAATGCCACATCATCAAGTAACATGAAAAGCGGAAAAGTCGACAAGAGAACAGGGTCGAAGATATACAAAGACCGGTCGAACCATTTTCATTCGCATGATAAATGAAAGAAATACTACACAGTTACGACCTTCACATCGCAATAAGAAAGATAACTAAAGACAATTATGATACAATTAAGTCATCATACAGTATATGCAAAATGCATCATATGATCTCCTATCAGTTATGTGCAATACAGAAGGAAGCCGACCAACATGTTGTACTTCACTAATTACAATTACATTAAAGACATTATAAAAGATGAAATTCCAGGTCATCCCATGACCAACATAGCTATGACGATTATAATAAGGGAAAGTCGACCAATGTCAGACTTCCAACAATTTAAGTACAACAAGAAAGATCATTTCAGTTAAGCGATGTTCATTGATTCGGATGTCAACCTGCACGCCAGACATCAGCTCATCTCAGTACATAGATGAAGCAAAGATAATAATAAAGAAATGGTCCATATCACAATTACAAAACAAGTACCTCGAACCTGGGTCCATCTGTATGTCCCTGTCTCCTTAGCCATCGGACACGCGTCCATCTGCTATCACAAGACGGGAGTGTGGCTCAGGCGCTTTTATCCGCCCAACCATGGAGTGGTTAGCTCCCCCGGGG
>MU226755.1:1303469-1320442 GCA_018584345.1 Thuja plicata
AGTTCATCATATATGCAAAAATCATAACACGAACATCCATTAAACATCATGATATAAAATTTAAAACATCCTCATAACATTAGTCATCATAACTAATCTTAGGTTTATAATTACCGCTAATCAAAACTATAATGAGAAAAATCAACTAGAACATAGCATCTAGAAAGCGACCTAGTCGAATCAAAACGACTTGGTCAACAAAGTCAAACGTCGCAAGACAAGTCTGGAAAAAGAGGAGTCTCAAAGGTCGAGTCGTGACACTTTTACATTCAGCAACACCATAGTTCTCCCTATTCACATTTCACTTGGACATTACGGAGTTTGAAGTTGAGAGATCCATAAATGCACCACGCAGTTGTGAAGGTGAAGAATCTCCAGTCATCTCATGGCTGCCATGCCATCAGGAAGCTGAACAAGGTATTCCTCATAGAAATTCTCGAAGAACAACTTTTGCATGTCTTTCATGCCTCCGAAGATCCCCTCGGTTATGCCCTGGCAGTTTGAGCGACCATCGAATGCAATCAACAGCTGTTGTAGCAGAAACAATTCTTTGAAATCCCTCAATTGCAATGCATTTCTGGCGTTACCCCTCAACTTGAATACAACTTGTCCTAATATTACTCTAAGAGGCAGACAGTGTCGTAGAGGAAGTCTTCAAGTTTCTGCAACCAATTTCTTGTAAAGAATATAGATTGAGTCTATATTCTTTACATGGTATCATAGTTGATTGGCCCTTAATCCTTGTGAGTTTGGGCATTTGTTTTTTCTGAGTATTTGTTTATCTTGCACAGGAGACATGGCTGGAGATGTAGGAAAGAGCTGGCAGCAGCCACCATCCTTTAATGGACAAAATTATGATGTTTGGGCAAAGAAGATGAAGACCGTAATGGTTGCAAATGATTTGTGGGAGCTTGTGGTTAATGGCTTTGTGGATATAACAGACCCAACTCTATTTGCTACCCTCACAAATAATCAGAAGACTTAGTTGAAGGAGTCAAGGAGGAAAGATGCAAAAGCTTTGAGCTTGATTGAAACTATCTTAACAGAGGCAATCTTTCCTAGAATAGCAGCAGCTATTTATTCCAAGGAGCTTGTGGTCAATGGCTTCATGGTTTATTTGGATCAAGCATGATCGTGTTTTGTCGGTTCAAGACAATGGGGGAGTGTTGGATTTTCAGAATAAAATCTGATTGCCTTGAGCCACTTTATTTGACTTTTAAAATATCTCTCCTCTGTTTAATGCTGATAAGTGTAAATCAGATATTTTGTGAAGACTTTATTTGGAAGATAACTCTAAATTAGATTTGATGTGGACTTTGGCTGATAAATTCAAATCTGATTTAGAGTTATCTTCCAAATAAAATCTTCACAAAATATCTGATTTACACTTATCAGCATTAAATAGAGGAGAGGTATTTTAGAAGTCAAATAAAATGGCTCAAGACAATCAGATTTTATTCTGAAAATCCAACATTCCTTACTAAGCTTGAATTTGTTCTCCACACTCCACCGGCGTCGTTGAGAAGGCATTTGATAGATTGGAGCTCATCACATATGAGTTCCAAATCTTCTGTGTGTCTGCTAACCAAATTTCCTCAAAAACCTTTTCAATCAGAACTGAAGTGAGATGATCTGCGAGCGCTGACACAAGAGATCCAACCCCTGTTTCCAAATCCTTGGAGGTCTTCTGGTGGATTTAAAGAGTTGGGAAACTACTTGCCCACAATTTTGACTGTATAATACCACCATTAAGGCGGCTGCAAAACTACGTAGTCGTAGTGGCGCGAGTTAAGAAAAAATTGACGAAACGGGCATCCAGTCTGATCAACGTAACCATTACGCGCGTTAATTAATCAAATATGTTTTGACCGTAAAGTTATTATTTTTAGACCGCAATTGCCAACTCGATAAGCAATCAAATACATTTGATGAAAGTGAAAGACGTAATGTACTGTGATTTTTTGTAGCTGAATATGAAATTTAGTGATGAATACTTACAAAATGCTATGAAATATAGAGAGTAATTTTAATTTCCATTTTGTCCAGTTCTGCGTGAGTCACATTTGTGTGTGTCGGCTTGAAATTTCCCTCTTATTCCGAGAATTAAAAACCACTATGTTGCTTCCAAAAGTAAAATTTGCTCATCCACAACAAACACGGTCCTAAAGTATTTCGAGCACATATCCCTTGTTTTGGTCATCTAGTTTACTAGTTTGATCCTTTCAACACTCCCTAAAATGTTTATGATCTATGGATCACACAACATAACTTATCTTGTTGGCAATTGACATCCATCTGACTCATCATGATGATCAAGCATAGCACAACTTGGTATCTTGATCCTTGGTTGAACATATTTATTCTCTTTGAGGTATTGGTCATCTAACATTTGCATAACACATCATGTTAGTATAATTGTTGTTTTTGGTTTTTCATCTCCAAGGCATTAATATCCTAATATAATGTGACTTTCTAATATGATGAGTTTGTTTTAATAAAAGAATAATCCAACATAGCACAACTTGTTGGCTAGTGGAGTCCAAACCATCTCTATGGGCCCTTAGCATAAGACAAATTGCTAGTTTATGTATTGTGATCCCTTTCTCATCCTAAAGGTGTATGATATTGTCTCTTTATATAACTCCACTTATTCCTTTTCAATAACATTATCAGAATTATACTAGTGCTTGGGAAACCTCTACATTGAGGTCTCCTCGCCTAGTTGACGAACATTTTGTTTGATTTAATTATTTAATTTTTACATGTATCTTAATTTGTATTTTTTATGTTGATTGATAGGATCCTAAGATGTGGGACTTGCACTTCCCTCAATCTAGTGTCATCCTATCCCTAGTGCATCTGTCTCTCAACTTCTACCACTCTACTTTACTGTGAGTATGAGTGTAAGTTCAACTCCCACTAAAGTGGAGGTTAAATGTGTTGCAATAAATTATATCCCTTGATAATTTTACACTCTATTTGACACCTAATTTAGTTTACTTTTCTTAAATTATTTAAATCTTATATGGACCCTATTCTAGTTTCGATATTCTTTATTACTCCAACAATTTAATTGTTATCAAATACTTACATTATGATCAATTGTAATATCACATAAACAAAATTTGTAACTATTTCATAGGCCTTATTTTGGTGGAAACTAGGCACCTAGGACACTTGTCCCACATACACAAAGTTGTAATAATTGCTAATAGCGACCTTCCTAATTTAAAATTTGGTCTCAATTTTTTGTATGTGGTCAGTTTGTTTTATTTTTATTTTTAATATATGACACTTACCTTGTGATTTTAAATATAAAACCCATATTTTAACATTAATAACATTGGGTTCTAAGAGATAAAAAAAAAATTTCTAATTCAATACAATCAAGGGCACTCAAGAAGTAGTATATTACAAAACTCTACATTTAAGTATGATTCATGTTGATTATGTTTTGTTATTATTATTATTTTATTAACACTTACTGGATTTGTCTAAAAAGCATTGCATCACCACCTTTAAGTGAAAATATTTGAGAGGATTTCATAGCCAAGGTATAATAATGTTTTTTAAAGAAAAAATGGTCGAGCCACTAAATATATTATTATAATTATAAACTCATTCAAAAGCTCGTCCGAGAAAGAATCAACAAAAAAACCTTGAATCGTTGATTATTACAAAAGTTTAATATGCAAAGAACCAAAACTACCTATCCCTAGCCACATATATAAGCCACATGGGCACAAAAATTGAAAAAGACAAAATCCACATATACACAATTCAAAATTTTGTGCTCAAAATATCTACAATCTGTGCACTAAGAACTTTTGATAATGACTCTCTCATTCCTCCATCTCTGCAAACTCATTATGCGCAGGTTCGATCTGATATTGTGATGTCCATCCAGGAGACCATCCACTAGTTCACCCAACTGGAGTAGTCATCTCATAACCGCTACCCTGAACATTCATTGCATTCAATTCTCAATTTGGATCGATTGGAGGTGTAGTCTCCCACCCACTCCCCTCTTCGGTGTGTATGTTTGGCTCCCAACCATCTTCGACATCAACAATTTCTTTTGATTGTTCTAGGTTACCTTTAACCCCATGAACTGAGATCGATAAAGATTGTCACTGTTTAGGCAAAACCATTGAAGCTTCTCTCTCCTCCCATAAATTCTAGTGTTTGACATGTTTAAACATTTTCCATTTTGATGGTTGATTGATAGATTGAGGTTGTGCTGAAGCTGAAGTGTTCAGCAAGCCAAGTAAATCGAGCAGAGAAAATACTATTTTCCTAACCCTGTCTTCTAATTGCACTCCATGAGCTTGATAAGTTACCTTTAGTACATTGTTCATGTCCCTAGCACTCTGGTTATCGAGAGACCATTTTACCCCATCATAGGTTACCATATACTCATGTTGTTGTAGCAATTGATGCTGAGAAAATAAACCCCCAACTAGCGCTTCACCGTTCCATAAGTCATAGTGTTGCATCGTGTGTTTTAGATTATTCCCAATCCAACACTATTTGTGAACAACCTTAAACACCAGAATTTCAAGTAGATGGGATGATTGTATCAAATCCATTGCATTGGAGGAAAAGATTGATACTAATTGAGAAGGGTACAAGAACTGCTTGGAAATAGGGACTAAGTTTTCCTCTCCAATTACCTACTTTATCGCATGCTTAATGGAGGTCAAGTGAGAAAAAAACATGCTATCCAGCACAGAGTCATTGATAATCGAAGGAAAAACCTCTTCGCCCACCCTCAGCTTTAACCAAATCCGATAGTTTTCTGGTAGCATCTCTCTATGAAACATGTAACATGAATCGCAACAAACACAAACTTCTACATAAACCATCATCTTTACAAAGTGCTACCACACAATGCGATGAACAGGGTATAGATTTGGAGAACATTGTGTGTTGCAGATTTCAAATACATTAAATAGAGCCGATACTAATACAATATGTGTGAATGAATGGAAATTAAGGATAGTGTCCAATTGTGCTGCAATACGCATGTGAGGTGGATTGCACCATGTGATCTTCGATCTTCATCTAACCCTATTAAGAATTAAACATGTATGATGGACACCACGCATCCCTATGACTTCTTGAAATGAATAACATTACATTGTGTTCACTTGCCTCGATTATCTGTGAACATACAAAGCCGCTAGATAAATGAACTACAATAGTTAATCACTTGCCTTCAAATGCTTTATCTGCATTAATTAACATTTGAAGATCATCATTCTTTGCAATCATCTTGATTGGATTTACTGCTGAATTCATCACCTCGTCACACCCCAAATTCGATAACATGTTTGCAACTTTGTTTCCTTCGTGAAGTGTATGTGATAAAGACACTTCTTGGAATTTGTCTAATAGGATCTAAATTTAGTTTACAATATAATTAAATTTCCAAGAGTATATTTTTCATTTAATACAAGCATTAATTATGACCAAAGAATCACCTTCGACGTGTAGTTGACCGAAGCCACCCTGTTTGGCAAGTATTAGTCCTGCAAATAAGGCGTGAGCCTCAGCAAGATTATTTGTTCCTATAGGTAAGGGAGAAGTTATGAGTGCAAGAACATCAACTTGGGAGTTTTGAATGCATGCCCCCAATCTTGACTTACCTGGGTTTGCACGAGAAGCCCCATCAAAATTTAATTTCACTGTACCCGGTGTGGGCGAGTGTCATTTCACCTCAGATCTTTCAATTTTTATTATACCCTGCTTTGCAATAGCACACCCTAGAGGAATAAATAGCCTTTTCCATGCACACAGAATGTTGTTGTCCCAATCAGTAAGGCCCCGTTTGTTTGGGGAATTGGAATTTGACTCAAAACCTTATTATCACAAAATCAGGTTTTGAAATCCCGGTTTTGCATCTTGGGGAATTGGAATTTGACTCAAAACCTTATTATATCAAAACCAGGATATGATTTCTAATTCCATCAATTAGTAGGAAGATGATGCCACTCATTTTGGTGTCTAAACCTGGTTTTACTTGACAAATCCAGAATTGCAATTTAGAGAAACAAATAGCAGATTTGCAAAAATGAGAAGTGTCACTCCCAAAACCGGGAAGTGTCACTTCCAATTCCTGCAAACAAACGGGGCCTAATGGTTGGATTAAAGTTGCACTTGCTCATCCTAGCATTGACAACCTCTGAAATTGATTTATCAATGACATCTAAGACCACTTCAATAGGAGTGCAGACCTTCCTGAAAATGTATTTATTTATTTCCCACCAGATGGCCCATACAACTAAAGCTAGTGTACATTTCCAAATACTAGTGAATAGTGACTTTGAATATAGAACAAGCCATGATTGGAAAAGGTCCCATATGTTGTTTGGAAAAGGAGTGCTATAATGCAGTTTACTTAATACAAACAACTAATAGTTTTGTGCAAATGGATAAGTCATAAATAAATGATCCATTGTTTCATTGGGACCTTCACACAGAAAGCACTTAAAGGGTGGTGAAATTCATAATATCTCTAGCCTATCACTTGTCAGGAATCTATTTTTTATTGCAATCCAGGCAAAACATCCATCTTTTGGTAAAACAATGTGATTCAAACAAAAGGAGTAAGCCCGTGATGGGCTCTTCTCTTATCATATTTGCTAAAGGACTCTATATCCCTCTCTAATTGAATAGTTTCCATCTGTTGCTGGCGCCCAAATTAGTTTATCCTCATTGGTAGAGAGATATACATACCTCTTGGAGAGACTAGCTCTAAAAATTTCTTTATCCTGGAGGCTTAAAGGTAAATCATCTGGGTCCTTCCATATGACTTTTCCTGAAAAATCTGCACACTGCTGAAATATAATGAGTTAGGGAAATACCCGTTGTTTTCTGAAGCCTCTTTAATTCCTAATATATTTTCATTGAGGAAAGAGGAGGATGACCATTCCACAATTCTCTCCAAAACTTAACGCTAAAATCGTTATTAACTTTCCAAGTTACATACTTAACAACAATATCTCTTGACGAGATCATAAAGTTCCAAATGGTTGATCCTTTAGGGGGTCCATTATTGATATTATTCACGAGGGATCTTTATTGTCCAAATATTTGTGCTGCATGATTTAGCACCATTTATTCTAAGGTTTTAGAATTCATTTGCCATATTAATTTACCACCAAAAGATTCATTTATTCTTGCTAAGTCGTGCACACCTACACCTCCTACTGCAGGGATATGTGACATATCTTGTAGAGCCATTAGAGAAATTTTCTTCTCCTCTTTCACGTTTCCTATCTATAAAAATCCTCTCATTAATGTTTGTATGTTATGGAGGATTGATGAAGGTTCCTTAATGACTGCTAAGTAGTAATTTGGGATGGCTAATAATACTAACTTAATAAAGGGAATTCTTCCTGAAAGTGATAACTATCTAGCTTTCCAAGAAAAAATTATTCTCTTAATATTCTCTAGGACCGAAGAACAGTAACTTGCTTTGTTGGACCCCATGAAAAAGGAATTCCAAGATACATGGATGGTAAAACTTCCACTAAAAAACAAAGAATCTCAACAATTCGATCTTATATTACTTTATTAGTTTTGAATAAGTAAATCTTAGACTTTTCTGCATAGATACTCTTCCCTGAACTGAAGAATATAGTTGTAAAGTATGTTTGATCTGTCTAGCCTCACACACTTCTGATGAGCCAAATAGAAAAGTATCATCAGGAAACAATGAATGAGTAATGGAGATATTATTACCACCAATGTGAGCCCCACTCCAAGATCATGCTAAGTGATTTTTCTTAATGATTCTGATGAACGCTTCCACCATGATGATGAACAATACTGGGGACAAAGGGTCTCCCTGTCTCACCCCTTGTGTAGAAGGAAAGAACCCTGTTGGATTACCATTTATAATTATTGAAAACCAGGCTCCTGAGATACAAGATTTTATCCATTTACACCAGCCTTTGGAGAACCCCATTTTCTGGAACACTTGAAATAGAAGTGCCCAACAAACTCTGTCATAAGATTTCATCATATCCAATTTTCTGAAAAAATTAGAAGACAGATTCTTGTTAATGGAGTGAAGAACCTCGTGTGCTACCAAAGCCACCTCCATGGTTTCTCGACCCAAAACAAATCCACCTTGTTCATATGAAATAATGTTAGGGATAAGAGGTTACATTCACAAATAAATGGCTTTGGTAACAATCTTATAAGTTATATTGCAGAGGGATATTGGACATAAATCTGCAAATGTCTTTGGCTCTTTACATTTTGGAATTATTGCAATATTAGTAGTATTGAAGTACTTGAGCATACTTTTATGTTTCCTTGACTCCTCAACAAAAGCTAATAAATCCCAACCAACAACTTCCCAGTAGCTTTGGAAAATAGGGTTGTGAATCCATCCAGCCCAGGTGCTTTATCTGGAGGGAAGGAGAATACAACCTTTCATAATTTTTGAATAGTAAAGGGGCCCATAAGAATGTCATTATCAATAGGTGACACCATTGTAGGAATATCATCCAGAATCTCCTTGAATTGTGATTCTGAAGGAGTAGGTGTTGTAACTTGAGCAAGTAGATTTTTGAAAAAATTAACCCCCTCTTCGCGAATGTGTTGGGAATTAGTAATAGTATTTCCCGATGAAGTTTCCTGAATTGTAAAGATATTTTTTTCTTCTCTTTTCTGTTTAGTAGAATCATGGAATAGTTTCATGTTTTTATCCCCTTCTCGCAACAATAATTCTCTTGATTTTTTCCTTTAATATTCCTCTTCTCTATTGCATAGCTCTTCCCATTCTTGTTGAGGGTATTTTTGTTTGTAATAGGAATCATTATTCATTCCATATTGAATAATTTGGTTGTAAACAAGAGACATTTGTTTGTTTAACCTCCTCTTTTTGTTGAAAAATATTCTTTGAAATTTGCTTAGTCTAGTGTTTTATATGTTTTAGCTTCATTGAAAATTGATCCATTTTAGATCCCTGAATGAAAGGAGACCTTATCCACCATTTCTTCAATAGAGGGAGAAAGTGCGGGTGCCTAAGCAACATTCTTCCAAACTAAAAGGATGACTGATGACTCTTATTGAAATTTCCTATTTTGTTGAAGTTAAGTGATATTGGAAAGTGATCAGACCCTGGGAAGGCCAGAATTTCTGATTGGATTTGAACATTTTGTAACTTCCACTATTGTGAAAGTAGAAATCTATCCAACCTAATAGAAATTTGTGCAAATCCTACTCTCTTATTTGTCCATGTAAATCATCCTTGAGTAGGATAGATATCCATAAGATTATTATTTTCAACAAAGCAAGAGAAGTCCTGTATAGTCTTGATATGTTGGTTGATACCCCCTATTTTCTCTTACTGATTGAGAATCACATTAAAATCTCCACAAAGAATGACATTCTGTGTGTCTTGACTCTAAATTAGCCGAGTGAGTGCATCCCACAATCTTTGTTTTTCTTGTGTTGATGTAGGGCCATAAACATTAATTAATGTTATATTGGTATCAAACTCTTTCATCTTTAACAATTGTCAATTATGATCTTGCTTAATTAGTTGACCTTGAATAGTTTGAGGGTTCCAAAGCACTTCCAATCTGCCTAAGGCTCCCATTCCTTGTGAATGAAAAGAGGCCCAATTTGACCATTTAGCTATTATTTTTTTCATACTTATCTTGTGATAGTTTTGTTTCCTGCAACAGGATAATGTCCGCCTTCATAGAATCAAGAACTATCTTGATCCTATGTCTTATGTCAGAGGCATTGATGCCTCTAACATTCTATGAGTTTATCTTCATTGCTGAAAAGGAGAGCCTCGTTTTCTCCTTGTCACTCATTTTGTAACTACAAATTGGTCATTCAAATTAGACTGAATCCCTGCAACAATTTCCAATTTAGTCTTCTTTCCTTTTGGTTGACCTCTCGTCTTAAGTGTTTTGAATGTATGAAGGAATTGTGTCGGTGACTAATTTATTGAAAGAACCTTCTTATGATCAAATAGTCTCACATGACCAATTAATTCTATTTTCTTACTACCATCTATTTTGTCTAAATCATCCTACTCATCTTGTGGTGCCAATTGCTCCTGACCCAGATCAGTTGTCAGTATTTGAGCCTATTGAAAGATGCAATTATCTATGCCCAAATCATATTAAATTGAACCTTCCAATGAAAAGTATCTGGATGTGTCTAGATCCTCTCCCATATTCTCCTTAGCTTCAGCCAGGTCTGGGCTAATAACATGATCTTGAAATTGCTCGGATATTATGACCTTCCTAGTTGGTGGTAATGAGTTTTGATTTCTTTGATTCTGACAAAATTGAAGCCCGACTTGCAGCATGGTAATTTTTTTTATTGCATCATGTTCACCTAAAGTTACTCGTGCCTCCCTAGTTTTCTCGAATATCATTTTAGATGCTAATTATGTAATAATTTGCTCCATTTGTTGTCAAACCTTGTAATCTGGCTCCAAACATTCAGAGTTTATCCCCTGTTAATGTTGTATAGAGTGGGAAGCATCTGAGGTCAGGAGATTATACATAACATTTGGTCCTGAGTGTGACTGTGGGATGATAGAAGAGTCATCAATGGGAGGGAAAAAAAGTATATTGGATCTAAATTTTCTAGTGGACATGGAAAGCATTATATATCATAGGAAATAAGAGATCTTCATAGCCATATCTTGATCCCTACACATTCTCTCACAGTCACCAATAGATACATTTGAATCTATTGTAGTATTAGCTGGCAGAGAGGTCCCCAAAAATTTGTTAAAAGTGCAAGCTGCAGGGTCTGAGTTATAGTTAGAGAATAACATTATTTCTCCATGTATTTATAGATGTTATGCCAAGACATATTGTTAATTAGTGTCAAAACACTTAGTCAACCTATGTCGACCGAGTCAACAAGCATTATGCAGAGTCCTAAGTGATAAGCAATTCCTGAGTGATCAACATTGTCCGAGTGATCAGTATCGCCCGAGTGACAGTTTATCACCCGAGTAGACTTCTGAACCCGAGTGACAGTTTGAAGCCGACTTTGCATATATTGTTAAATATAATTTTTTTTATTGCAAGCTGACTTACAAAGTTATTTTTTGGATAAAGATATATATGTAAGATAGTTTTTTTATCCAATATGTGTGTATGTAAGATAAGATAGGTAGGAATGCATGCATAAGAGAAAAGACATGTGAATGGTAGTTTGATTAAGAGTAGAAGTATTCAGGATAGTAGAGTCTCATCTATCACATACAGGTGATCATTTATATTCAGAAGGATCTTATTCAACAATCGCAGTTGCACACAATAGATGATCAACTAGTTCATTCTCAAAGGTGGATCAAGAAAATCCTTTAACAAGGTGGACCTAGCAATCCTTTCTTTAAATCTCTTAATAGAGTTGCATTACTTATTGTATTGTACAAAATCCTTTAACAAGGTGGACCTAACAGTCCTTTCTATGCTCCTAATAGGGAAGACCATCAGAAGTGTTCATTTTAAGCTCTAACAGGCTAAATTTATACTGCAATGCTAAATCTTGCGGGTATCATCCCCACCCCAATTTTACTTTCTTTTGTAAGGTTTCTGGGTAACCAAATATTGTGTTATGTGTTGTGTAAGAATCTTTACTTTTAATTTCTAAGCATGCAAACAAATAAGTTAATTTAATTGTGGATTAAGTTTTATTGGTTCCTGATTTACTCCCCCTCTCAGCCACTGGGCACATAATATATTTCCAACAATTGGTATCAGAGTAGTGGTTCTCTTATCAAAAGTTTAATAGCTTGAGAAAAGATCAAAGGATATGGAAACTTATAGACTGGAGAAAGCTATTGAGAATGAAAAGATAGATCTTAAAGTGGCCATGGATCAGATGATCAAACTTAAGGAGCATCTCTCTCTTTCCATGAAAAGAAGAAAACAATTAACAGTAAAGATGAATGACAAGAACTATATAGAGGAAAGAATTGAATAATTTTGCAAGGAAAAAAGTTTTGAAGAAGTTGATGCAGCCATTGAAGACTTACAAAGAATCTCACTTTACATGAAGAAGTCAAAAATTTGAAGAGATAACAAGAAATTCACTCAATCAGAATATGTGAAGTCATGGAACTAAAGAACAAAGAAGAAGATGATAGAAATATAGCACAAGAAGATACAAGAACACTGAGTATAATATTAGAAGAAAAATAAAAAGAAATTCAACACTTGTCACTTCAGCAAGCTGATTTGGTAAATCAACTCAACAATGCAACACAGGAAGTAGACAATCTAAGAACAGAAAATGAAAGACTGCAGAATGATCTCATTGTTGAAAAGAAAAAAAATGAAAGTATGATGAATTCACAAACTAGCATGGATCAAGAAACATAATTTAGACCTCGTGGATAGACTGGATTAGGTTATACTAAACAAGGTGAATCCTCACAACAAGGATCTCAAAGGAACAACAAACCTACATGCAATCATTGTGGTAAGTTAGGGCACATATCAAATAAATGTTGGAGCAATGGAAAGTCAAAATTTAATGGAAAATGCTACAGTTGTAACAAACATGGACACAGAGAAAGTGAATGCAAAGAGAAACCTAAGTTTCAAGGAAAATGATACAAGTGCAACAAACAAGGTCATAGAGCTTCTAAGTGTATTTGAGAAACACTTGAGTCATGCCAACTACTATGTATGGAGAAATTAATGAAATACTCTAATAGTTGAAATACTCTTATAAATGGAGGATTATATAGAGTATTTGTTGGAAATTTGACTCCCAGGGAGTATATGGCTTATTTTGTGTTGTCGTTATGGCAACAAAGTCATATAAAGTTTTCAAAATAAACTATGAAGTGGAAAATTGACTAAGTATAGAAGACAGAACAGAACAGTGACTCATAGTCGATCAAAGCATCAGCGCACATGCATATGATCACCTAAGGATATGCACATTCAGAATTAATCTCTATGGTATGTTATTATGCTTATCCTATACACGCATGGTACAGAATGTTAGTACAGACAGGTTATAGAAAGAACAAGTTCACCAGCAGTCTAGAATACAGAGTATGAAGCTGACTTCATTGTTCTGATTAGCGTGTATTATTTTTTTATGTAAAGGCTAAGCGACTATTGTAATAAGTTTGTAAGTATGTATTAAAAATTTTTGTAAACACACTTAAGCCAATTTGTTTGGAAGCATTGTATTATGTTTTTGGTCTGACTATGGACTTAGTTTGAGTCACTTCTATTCAGGCATAAAGATATATATATATAATGCAAAGATACATTTGAAGTGTTGTCAAATAATTTAGAGAAGATGTATAGTAGAGCAGTATGAAGATATCAATATGAGAAAGAGCCCTTAAAGAAGTTAAGAGCATAAGTGCATAACTGGAACTGATCAGACATCTGTGTCACATACAATAGTTCATTTTTGGATATAGTGCATATCTATTCTCAGGAGGTTGTAGCCTTCTTTCTCTTTGAGTAGTGAGCTCTTGGATAGTGAGTCCTCACCCCTAATAGGGTTAATTGTAAAATAATCCTAACAAGGTCAGACCCTTAACCAGGTCATTGTGCTCATATTGTAAAGACTGCTTGTAACAGGGCAAATGAACTTTAACAGGTTCATTATACTAGTACAATATTTGTGGGTATTAATTCCCACCAGGGTTTTTCCTCTAATTAAGGTTTCCCAGTAATCATATCAAGTGTTATGTGATCTTTTGTTATGATTCATTGAATGTATATTTGATTTATGTTTAAGTTGTTGAATTTGAATAATAAGCTAAACACTGATTCACCCCCCCCCCTCTTAGTGTTTCCAACAATTGGTATCAGAGCTCTGGTCTTCAAAAAGAAAACTTTAATCACTTGAGGAGATCATGGATTTAGCAAAAGTCAAACATATGAAAAAGAATCTTGAAGCAGCCCTTGAAGATCTAGATAGATCTGAGAAAGAGAATGATGAACTGAAACTAAAATTTGATGGCTCACAAATGCTTATCAAGAAACTAAGTAACAAACTAAAAGAGTGCTCCAGCAATGATTTGAAACTGAATGAAGAGAAAAAGTCTCTGAAAGATAAGATAGAAGAATTGAATGATCAGTTAGCTAATAGCTTAACAACTATTGAAGAGAAGAACAAAGAAAACAAACAGTTGGATGATGAACTCATGCAAGCAAATATGAAAATCTTTGAATTGGAAAATATCAAGAAAAAAATTGAAACTGAATTATCAGGAGCAAAAGAAAAGATTGATAAACTACACACAAGCTCTGATATGATTCAATCAAACCTCTATGCACAAAAGCTAAAAGGTGACACCACTGGTATGTGATACAGTTTAGCTCAAATTGAGATCAACTCATCACAAGAATGAAAGAAAGCTCTAACAGAATCTTTAGAAGAAAACAAAATTGAAAATCATGAAGAGACTAAAGTAGAAGATAAGCACAAGGTAGTCAACTGTACTTGATATGCATGTAACAAGCATGGACACTTGGCAAGAGATTGTAAGAATGTAAGACCCTTCATTGGTTATTAATACTCCTGTAATAAGTTTGGTCATAGGGCTATTCATTGCAGAACTAATCAAAGAAATCAGCCACAAAGGAATCAAACTCAATTCAATCAACCTCAAAGAAACTTGCAGAACATTACATGTCAGATATGTAACTACAATGGACACACAACCAAGAAATGTAGCATGATGAGTAATAACATAAGACCTCCTATCATTTGTCACTCATGTGGAAAAGATGGACACATCTCAAGGTTTTGCAGATCAAGAACAAAAGGATAAGAGAATCCTAAGAAGTCTTTGTTTGAAGAATTATGAGAAGTTAAGTTTGTGGAAGCTAAAACTAACTCAGATAAAATATGGGTTGAAGTAAAGAAGGGTAATTAAGAGAACAAGGTAGCATATGCATCCTCAGTGGATGCATCTTCTACTTCTGAATAGTTGACCCTCATGGTCTTAGGGGGAGCTATTCTATCTTTGAACCCCTGCGTGGCTGGTATACTCACCTCTGAGTATGCACCTTTTGATTCATGCATGTGATCACAGATTAAGGTTCTATGCATTCACACATTTCCCTTACTTCATTCAGAACAAAGTTTGAAAATCTCTCTGTAAACCGCTTTATGACAACGAGCATTAAAAGCAATTAACCTTTATATAAATTTGGTAAGAGATCTTAAGACCTCACTTTGAATTTGAGATAGAAGCATTCAAGGAGCAGACAAGTAGAGCATCAAATCACTTTAGTTTAAAGGAGCAGTTGGTTTGTGAGCAGATTATCAATTGGAATGGAACCCTAGTAGTCGCACCATTTTAGAATCATCGTGAAACACTATTTAACCTAGTTACAAGTAAGTATGGCCACTTCGGTTGTAATTGACATTGCTGAGAGGAAGAGATTTGTTTTTAAGAAGCATCCATTCAAATCCATACTAGATGATGTTGAGGAAGCATTCTCTAGAAGCCCGCTTGGAGTTGTTCATGTGGAAGACATCCGCGCATATGTTTATTGTAAAAAGGAAACTGTTGGAGACAATAGCATTGCATCTCTCATGAGTTCTATGATGAAATCAGATTATACATTCAAGAATGAATACGTGCATCTCATTGATAACCCTATCTTTGAGTATTCCAATGTGCACGAGTTCTACGAGCCAGAATGGGTTAAAATCCTATTGAGTAGAATACATGATGACCTCTACTGGATTGGTGAAGTTCCTATCTGCATCACTGCTGATCTAATTGATGAGATGACTGGACTACCCAAGACTTGACCAGTTCTTCCAACTGGTAAAGATGTCAAGAAACACGTTGACCAAGCATGCTTATCAAGGAGTGATAGGCGCAGTATGACAGTTGATCCCATCAAGGAAGATGACATAAAGCTAGTTACCATGATATTAGGTTATAAATTTTAGCACGCAAGAAGACTAAATAGTGTATCTACAGCAATTGTCTTAGCAGCAATAAAAATGGTGAAAGACCACACTTAGTACAAATTATGTGAGATATTGTGTGCTTAATTGATTGACAACATCCAAGCAATCAAGCATGAAAAAAGCAAGATATTTAGGTTTGGTTCACTAATCATATATCTCTATTTCCACATAGTAGGAAAGGTTGCAAATCTCTACCTAGAAAGAAGCAAACCCACTATGTCACAGATTTCACTTAAAGTCACATCAGAGAGTAGTGTGAAGGATTCTATGGATATAGTCATCAAGACATTCAGAATCAAGATGTAGAAGAGATTCAGGATACTTGAGAAAATAGTTGAGAAGTACAAAGACACCATATGATTCATAGTGGAGACTGATTGTACTTGTATGGAGGCAGTTGAGCCTAGGTCAAAATAGATTCACCCTCTTGGTTATGAAGTTGAAGAACATGTTTTGGAAGGTTATACACAAGTTCTCCTATCTGCACCCAAAGATCCCAATGAATCTAGATGGGGCACTTATAGACAAAAGACAAACCAAGTTGATTCTGTCCTATACAGTGCTGAGAACAAAAGGAAGGCATCTAGGATCACCTCAAATATCCTAAATGTTCATGGTGTTACTCAAGAAGATCTTGACAAAGCTAGAGAAGCTAAGATAGCCAAAGAACTTCAGAAGACTCCCACTGAAGTAAAAATTGAATAAATTGATGATATGCCAAAGAAAGAAGAAGAAATCAAATGAAGATACATCTGCACCATCAACTACCATTGATCTAATTGCATCTCCACCATCAGTACCTAGCAAGAAGTCTAGAGGAAGGAAGCAAGCACCCACTAATCATCCATCATCAAGAACTACAAGGAGCAAGGTAAAGAATGTTAGGATTGATGAACATCAATACAACCAAGATCACCTGCATGCAAAGACTATTACGAGACAGAAGCAAAAGACAGAGAGGCAGAAGAATCTATGGAGGTCGATAGGCCAGAGACTGCAAATGCATGTTGACA
>MU226755.1:1352667-1394899 GCA_018584345.1 Thuja plicata
AGGAGAGAGAAAGCTCCAAGATCCAACACAAGAAGACAAGATATTTGAAAGGGGAAAGCAAAGAAAACCCCTTGTGACATTATGAATGAGGCATGAAAAGCCTAAGAAGAGGAGAGAGAGAGAGAGAAAATTTCTCATACAATAATTGAGAAGAGGAAGAAACCTCATTGTGCTAAGGAGAGAAGAAGAGACATCTCTTTAATAGAGATGTGAGAAAGGAGTTGCATGGTAACTCCCATATCTATGTATGCCACATTTCATAAGTGTGTGAAGGCCAAGTGTGAGCTTCCTCTTAAGGAGGAATAAACTAATTTACAAATTACAATAAATATTTGTCCTCACATATTCCAATAGAGGACGAAATAGAATGTAGTGGAAAGAAGAAAAAAAATAAGTATATTAGGATACCTTGGCTTATATCCTAATATATTACAACAAAGATTAAAATGCTAACCTTGGTTTATAAATACACCAAGGAAAGATTAAAAATTCTAACACAAAAACTTCTTAGTTACCGAGCTAATGATAGAGTTGTCTGCAGAGCTAAAATTTGAATTGCACATCTTGAAGGTGCTACAAGACAATTGGGACAACACTTTGTCTCAGATTTTGAAGGTACATAGTGATTTCCTATTCTACTTTAGAATAACCTTGTGTATAGTCAGAAAATGGAAGCACTTCCATGGTAGACTGGTTTAGCCTTCCGAGTAAGTGGTTTGGGGTCATGTCAAGTTCCTTGAATGGGTTCCTCATTTAGAACTGGCTTTCCCCCAGTTCTGCCCCAATTTTCCACCTCTCTCTAGCCAGTTCTTGGCATTCTAAATTGTAGATTTGAGATCTTTGACCTCTTGGTCAAGGTTGACCTTTTAGGTCTATGTTGACCTTGACCCTGACCTAGGTCATGGTCGACCTCACCCCTGACCTAGCGAAAGGTCAACCTCAATCTTGACCCAAGGTCCAAATTTTAGGATCTCACTATTTCTGGATGTCGGTCTTTGAAAAAGTTAATTCTCACTTCTAGGTCGTTTGTTTCGGGTTCTAAAGTGATGATTCCTAAATTATATTTAATATAGGTCCTCTTGTATGGGTAAAGGCTTTAATGGGAATTTAATTCTCCTATGTTGACCTCCTTAGAAGATTTTTCCCTAATTTCATATAAAAGGACACTTTCTCCTCTCATTTTCTCTAAGACTTTCTAACCACAACCAATCAAGCAAGAAGCTCTTCTAAGTACTCTATTCAAGCCTAATTGAAAAGAATTATCAAGTGCAATTGAAGCAAGGTAAGGAGAAATATTTGAAGCAAGAATCTATCCATCATCAAGCATTCAAGCATTCATCAAAAAGATCCATGGGAGGCCATTGAATGATTCAAGCTACATAGTTCCCTTTTTGGTGATCTCTCCATTCACCTTCTTCCAAGCCTCTTCATACTCAAGAACCCATTCAATATTTGGTGTTGGAGATAGACAAAAAATTGATTGAAGACATCCTACATTCTAAATTATAGATCCATTGGTGCATACATACTTTTGGATTCAAGGAGTCAAATCCTCCACAAGGAATTTTACAAGCAAGGTAAATCTATGCATTTAGTTTGTTTACTTCTTGTAAAGGATGAAAAAGGGGGTATAAGGAATGGAAGAAGAGAATGTAAGATGGTTTTGTTGATGTGTGGATTTCCTTAATTCCCTTAAACCTACTTTACATTTAATTGAAATTTGTGTTGAGATGTGGATTAAGAGGAAAATAAGATGTTCCACCTTTATCCTAAAATGCACAAATGAAAGATCCAAGTTGATCAACCCAAAAGAAGGATTAATGCACAAATGAATCAACCATTTGGAAATGAAAAAAAGAGGGAGATATTAAATTCTATTAATTGATAATGTAGATATGATATATGATATTAATTGAAAAGGATTATTGAAGAACCAACCTTAAAGAATTGCAAATCCGAAAAATGCTATTTTTTGACGTTTGTAGACTGTTTCTAGAAAATCTAAAGTATGATTCAGAACCGGAACACAAAGACGAAAAAAACCAAGAAATATTTTTCTGATCTAATACCATTTTATGAAAAAGGTTGACCTTGACCCACAAATGTCACCCCAGACCCAGTAATGTCGACCCTGTCCTATAGAGCGTCGACAAAAAATCTGTTCGTGGAGCCCGAAAGAAAGTTGAAAAGGGTATCCAGATCTGAGTCCAAATCCACATTACTGAACCTATACCTGCAAGAAAAAGAGGTTTCTTTGTTGTGGGGGAGGTGTTTTCCTTATTCAAACCCCAGTTTTGGAATTAACCTTAAATATATACATAATTGAAACTGCAGAACTAAACAAAGTAAATGCATAAATTCACCTTGCTTGGAAAAAGTCCTTGTGGAGGATTAAAATCCTTGAATCCTCAAGTATGTATGCACCAATGGATCTAGAATGTGGAATGTGGGATGTCTTCAATCAATTTCTTGTAGATCTCCAACACCAAGTCTTGAATGGGTTCTTGAATTGGAAGAGGTTTGGAAGAAGATGGATGGAGAGATCACCAAAATGGCACTATATGGCTTGAATCCTTCAATGGACTCCCATGGATCTCTTTGAATGCTTGGGGGATTGATTATGGATGAATCCTTGCTTCAAATATTTATTGAACTCTTTCTTGAATCTTCACTTGATTATTGTTGATAATGCTTAAGGATGCTTAGGCTTCAATAGAGGACTTCTTCTTTCTCAATGTTGCTTAGAGAAAATGAGGGGAGAAAGTCTCCCTTTTATATGAAATTAGGGAACAATATTCTAAGGAGGATGACATAGGAGAATTAAATTCAAATTAAAGCCTTTACCCCTAGGAGAGGACCTAAGTTAAATATAATTTAGGAATCGCCGCTTTGGAACCCAAAACAGCCGACCCGAAAGCGGGAAATAAATTTTTGCAAAGATCGACATCTAAAAAATGTGGGACCCTAAGATTTGAACCCTGGGTCAAGGTCAAGGTCAACCTTGGCCTAGGTCAGGGTCGAGGTTGACCCTGACCCTGAGGTAAAAGGCCTCAGATTTGCAGTCCAGGATGCAAAAATCAGGTTGGAAAGAAGTGGAAAGAGTGGCAGAACAGGGGGAAAGCCAGGTCAAAGTCAGGAACCCATTCAAGGTGCTTGATATGAACCCAAACCATTTACTTGGAAGGATAAACCAGTCTACCATGGAAGTGCTTCCATTTTTTGACAATACATTTAGCCCCCACTTTAGCAAGAGTATGGACTCAATGCAAACTCTTGGTAAAGGAAATCATAGAGAAAAGACAATCTTATGGGAATCAAGAGGGACAAATAAATCCTCAATCCCCCAAGGGAATTAACTATTTATCAAACCTAAGATCATGATAAGAGAGACACCACCTTTAAAGAGAGAGAAAGAAAGAGGGTGTGATTATCTTTCCCAATGAGAACTTATGTCCCATTGTGAACCAGACAAGAAAATAGCGTAACTGGAAAGATGGAGTTGAACTGCCTAGTGAATGTGACTACTCACTAGTCAACCCATTGGGGAGATCCATTCTTAAAGGGATCAAAAAATTTGTAAATTGAAAACTGGCGGGATCAAGGGATCCGTAATATTTTAAACTGGAGGGATCAAGAGATCCTAAAAAGTAAAATGACCATGCTTTAAGGATTAGTTCTTAATCCATATAGGGAAAAAAAAATTTAGGTCTTGAAAGCTATTTTGAACATGCGTGTGTGAAAAAAGTGAGTAGATTGTATGCCCCCATGTTAAATTCATTGGTAACACTTTAACAAGAGAAAATGGCTTTAACAGAAACATAAAAAACTCTACAGATTATGTTTCCACTACGAGATGCCCCCTAAACAAAGACAACTCAAGGGAAATAAAACATAAGCATACACAAGAACACAGAAGGGATCTACCTACTGTGGGGTCAGTATGATCATAAGATAACATGTACATATAAATATGATATTATTGTAAATGAATTAACATAATTTTCCAAAGAAAGTAGAAGCACAATCACAATGGAGGAAAGAAAAATTGAGATTTACGTAGAAGAATCTTTTTGAACCACAACCTGGAGACCAAAAAAAGTTAGTGCTACCATGTCATGGATCCAAGAAGATTATACAAGGGAAAAATTTACAAACAATAGCACAAGTACAACAAAACATAGAAACAACATATAGAAGAGTGAAGATACATATAGAAGAATTGTACAACAGGTTTGATTCCTTTATCACCTTGCACCAACAAAGTAACAAGGGTCGTATAAAATAATCTAACAAACATTCAACAAATACATTATGGGAGAAGCACATTACAACATGCAAACATAAAAAGGGCTACCATAAAAGATAATCCAATCAAGCATATTGCCGACCCTCCCCATCTTGATTTATGTTATTGATGGAAGGTGGGAAACTCGCAAGAGGGACTATATCCAATATAGTATGAATGATAGCGAGTTCCAAACAAGGATCCTCTTGAGAATCGCAATACTCGATACTAGGTGTAATTGCTAATTCAGTTGAAAGCATATGAGGTAGATCAATATCAAGATCAATGGTCTCATATTCATCACTAAGATCAATAGGATCATCGAGAGTGTCCTCCTCATCAAGTTTGATTGAAATGGGTTCTAAGATGCGAATAGGATCATCATACTCATTCATCTTAACATCTTTGTGAATATTGACTTCTTTCGACACATCAGGTATGGGTTGATCAAAAGAAGGTAAATAATTTTGAATAATGGAAGCATGAGCTCTAGCATTAGCTCTAAGCATTTCTTATGACGTTCATTAGAAAATTTGTTACATTTAGCTTTTCTTACCACCTGTTGAGAACTAGGAGGAATGACCATAGATTCCTTCACAGGTTCTATAGGAGGATTCTCACTGGGTTGCGATGAAATAATAGAAGTTTGATTAGTAGAATTAGAAATAATTAATAAAGGACGTATTGCAGGAGTAGGAAAAAGACCACAGTTGGAATCTATCTGAGGCATGCTTAACTCAGCAATTTTGTGATGTTTGTAAGCTTGGTATGAGTGAAAGAGATGATCAGGGTGAGGAGGACATTAGTTAGGTAATGAGGGCCAAAAGAAATCGAGAGTAGCACAATCTCTAGGCCTAGAAGATTTATATAAACTATGATTAATCATTTTGACTTCTCCATTATGAATGAACTTAAGACATTTATGAATGGGAGAAGTGATAGCATGCATAGTAGTTATCCTAGGTAAACCAAATTTGATTTGAAATTGATCAGAAGTAGGGAAAATGATGAAGGTAGTATCTACAACCTTACCACAAAGTTCAACAGGTAAGTTAAGATAACCAAGTGTAGGATAAAGAAAACCATTACATGTTTGGATCCATGCATCAGATGGATCATAACAATCACATTATAGTCCTTTCATAAAAATATTTTCCTCTGTAATGACATTTATTAAATATGTGGGACCAACTAGACAACCACGAGTAGGTATCTTAGCAATCCTAGCATAGATATAAAGGGGACCATCGGGAGCCTTAATTGTTTCAGAATCATCAAAGGTAATTAAAAGTTCCCTAGGTCGCCTATCCTTAGTTTATTTTTGAGGTTTATGTAGAATTGGAAGTTGAAGTGGAGGTGAAGAATCTTGAACAATAGGTTGAGATTAAACAACACCCTCCACATGATTCACAATGTGATTAAGATCATCCATCTTTGAATCGTAAACAATATCCACAGAACATGGTTGAGCTATAGTATTAGTATCATGTGTAGGTAAAGGATTCGTATAGATTTGAAGGTTTTGATTAGGAGGAGAAACAGATTTATTCCCATCACCATAAAAATTATCAATAGTCAAAGCCTTGGAATCAATTAAATCTTGAATTTTATGTTTTAGAGAGTAACATTTTTTGGTATCATGGCCATTCTGGCGATGGTATTGGCAGAAAGCTTTAGAATCAAAGGATTTTGAAGCTATCATAGTGGGAAGAAGAGGCCGAATAGGAGGCAAGGTAATCATACTAGCACTTAACAACGTACTCATTATGGAATGCAAAGTTCCAGAGAGAGGAGTATACGTACAATTCATACGGAAAGCAGTGGATGCAGAAGTGACATTGTTGGATGTAACCGCAACTTGATCAGCAAATGCATTTGTCTGTTTATTAATCTTGACATAGTTTTTAGGTTTTTGAAACTTATTAGGATTGGGAGCATTGTCACTCTTAACAACTGTAACAGGAACCATTGGAGTGCTGCTGTCAAACTGACTCACTTGTAATTGATAATGGTGAAGTGTTGCACACAATTGTTTAAAGGAAGTAAATTCAATAAGCAGAATCTTATCTCTAATATCCTTTTGTAAATTTGAAATAAACATATTTTGAATATCAATATCAGGAAAATGATAGGAAATCTGAGCATACAAATGCTTAAATATACCAATAAAAGTAGTCAATATTTCCTTAATATTTTTTTTACAATGCATTAAATCAGATATAGACACTTGTGTACCAATGTTATTTTGAAATTGTTGGATAAAAGCATTGGCAAGATTAGGAAAAGAATCAATGGAATAAGGAGGTAAAGAACAATACCATTGTAAAGCTTTATCTCAAAAATTTCTAGCAAACAATTTAGCTAAAATCCTATGGTCATGAGCATAATCACTACAAAGGATTTGAAATGTTTTAACATGAGTAACAGGATCACCTTTACCATTGTAATTCTCAAGATGAGGCATATCGGCTTGCTGGAGGACAGTAGCATGAATGATGTCTAGGGATAAAGGACTACCCATGTCACATGTAGGAATGCTAAATTTGGATTGAGTTAAAGATGCAAGTTGTTGTTGTAAAGATGACAAAGTTTGAGCCAAACTAATAATTGTGGAATCATTAGAGGAAATAGGTGTCAGAAATATTAGGAACACTAGGGAAAGTATAGGAAGTAGCAGGAATAGAAGACACAAATAGTGGAATATTGGGAACCACAATTGGAAGAGGATTAGTATAAGTAAAAGGAACACTATGATATGAAGGTTGTGAGATAGGTAAAGATACCGGTGGAGCACTCACAGGAATAGATGTAGTTGGGAGAGATGTGATCATCAAAGGAGGAGTGTAAGTAGGAATGCTAGGTAAAGGAATAGAAAAAGGTCCTACACTAGTGACAATAGGTGTGAATCCTAACTCTTGAGCTTCTTGGGATAAAGGTTTAACATTTGAATGCACAAGATGAGTAAGACCAGGAAAGAAATTAACACCCTGATCATTATCATGAAGGAATTTCTTAAGGGATTCTATAGCTTGGATGGAGTCTTGATTATGGTTTTCTTGGATAAGCCAATTTCCCATTTTATCAAGTTCGGTTGAAAGTTTTTGCACTTGTTCAAGAGGAACTCTTAAAGCGTCATCTTCATCATGAGATGAGTGAGAAGATTTATGCTCCATAGAAGGATTAGAATTATGAGTTATCAAATTATCATCCAGGATCCTAAGAAAAGGAGAGGAAGACTCGGGAGCAAAGGAACCCATAAATCTATGGATTCTTCTAACCGGGATACTATAAGAAGGACTAGAAGTGGTAAAGCTCATACACCAATGAAATGAAAATGAACAAACACAAGATTTTGATTTATTATTTTTAAATGTAATTGAAAGAACATGCAAGATCTAGCATAAACATGTAAATCTAACACCAAAAAGAAAGAGTTGTCTATCACGGGTTCACCAAAATGTAAATGATGAAAAAGGGGGTATAAGGAATGGAAGAAGAGAATGTAAGATGGTTTTGGTTATGTGTGGATTTCCTTAATTCCCTTAAACCTACTTTACATTTAATTGAAATTTGTGTTGAGATGTGTATTAAGAGGAAAATAAGATGTTCCACCTTTATCCTCAAATGCACAAATGAAAGATCCAAGTTGATCAACCCAAAAGAAGGATTAATGCACAAATGAATCAACCATTTGGAAATGAAACAAAGAGGGAGATCTTAAATTATATTAAATGATAATTTAGATATGATATATGAAAGTAATTGAAAAGGATGAGAATAAGAACCAACCTTAAAGAATTGTAGATCCAGAAAATGTTATTTTCTGAGGTCAGTAGACTGTTTCTGGAAAATCTAAAGTATGATTCAGAAATGGAACATAGAGATGAACAAAACTCAAAAATGTTTTTTCAATTTGACACCATATTATGAAAAAGGTCGACCTTGACCCACAAATTTCACCCCTAATACAGTAATGTCGACCCTATCTTGCACAACATCGACATAAAATCTATTTGCGGAGCCCGAGAGAGTCGAAAAGGGTATCTAGATCTGAGTCCAAATCCACAGTCCTGAACCTATACCTGCAAGAAAAATAGGTTTGTTTATTGTGGGGGAGGATTTTTCCTTATTCAAACCCTGATTTTGGAATTAACCTTAAATATATATAATTGAAATTGTAGAAGTAAACAAAGTAAATGCATAAATTCACCTTGCTTGTAAAAAGTCCTTGTGGAGGATTCGAATCCTTGAATCCACAAGTATGTATGCACCAATGGATCTAGAATGTGGAATGTGGGATGTCTTCAATCAATTTATTGTAGATCTCCAACACCAAGTCTTGAATGGGTTCTTGAATTGGAAGAGGTTTGGAAGAAGATGGGTGGAGAGATGACCAAAAGGGCACTATATGGCTTGAATCCTTCAATGGCCTCCCATGGATCTCTTTGAATGCTTGAGGGATTTATTATGGATGAATAATTTCTTCAAATCTTGCTTTATTTCTTTCTTTAATCTTCACTTGATGATTTTTGATAATGCTTAAGGATGCTTAAGCTTCAATAGAGGACTTCTTTCTGAATGTTGCTTAGAGAAAATGAGGGGAGAAAGGCTCCCTTTTATATGAAATTAGGGAACAATATTCTAAGGAGGCCGACATAGGAGAATTAAATTCCACTTAAATCCTTTACCCCTAGGAGAGGACCTAAGTTAAATATAATTTAGGAATCACCACTTCGAAACCCGAAACAGCCGACCCGGAAACGGGAAATAACTTTTTGCAAAGACCGACATCTGGAAACTGTGGGACCCTAAGATTTGAACCCTAGGTCAAGGTCCAGGTCAACCTTGACATAGGTCAGGGTTGAGGTCAGCCTTGACCTAGGTTAGGATCAAGGTTGACAAAGACCCAAAAGGTCGATGCTGACCCTAAGGTAAAAGATCTCAGATCTGCAGTCCAGGATGCAAAAATCAGGTTGGAAAGAAGTGGAAAGAGAGGCAGAACAGGGGGAAAGCCAGGTCAAAGTCAAGAACCCATTCAAGGTTCTTAATATGACCCCAAACCATTTAATTGTAAGGATAAACCAGTCTACCATGGAAGTGCTTCCATTTTCTGACTATACACTTCTGCAATTTCAATTATATATTTAAGGTGAATTCTAAAACTGCGGTTTGACTAAGGAAAACCCCTCCCCCAAACAAAAAAATCTCTTTTTCTTGGAGACATAGGTTCAGGAGTATGGATTTGAACTCAGATCTAGATACCATTTCTAGTGAACTATCGAGACCCATGAGTAGATTTTCTGTTAGACCTCTGCAGGTCAGGGTCAAGATTATTGGGTCAGGGGTGACATTTGTGGGTCAAGGTCAAAAATTTTCATAAGACGGTTGGTACTTCAGATCTGCAATTCTTTAAGGTTGGTACTTCCTCTCATACTTTTCATTTACTATTATATATCATATCTCCTTAATCATAAAATAGAATTTAATATCTTCCTTACTCTCATTTCCAAATGGTTGATTCATTTGTGTATTGATCCTTCCTTTGGGTTAATCAACTTGGATCTTTGATTTGTGTATTTAAGGATAAAGGAGGAACATCTTATCTTCCTCACCCCTATATTCTTAATCACATTACAACACACATACATGAATTACAAATAAATGTAAAGGTTAAGGAAATACAACACAAAGATTCAAATACTCATTCTTCACTCACCTAATATTTCAATTTTCTTCCTTTACATTTTGGTGAACCCACGATAGACAACTCTTTCTTTTTGGTGTTAGATTTACATGTTTATGCTAGATCTTGCATGTTCTTTCAATTATATTTAAAATTAATAAATCAAAATCTTGTGGTAATTCATTTTGCATTACATTGGTGTATGAGTTTTACCACTTCTAGTCCTACATATATTATCTCGTTTAGAAGAAGCTATAGGCTTATGGGTTACTTTGATCTCGAGTCTTTGTCTCCTTTCCTTAGGATCCCGGATGATAATTTGATAACTCATGAATCCAATCCATCTATGGAGCATAACTCTTCTCACTCATCTCATGATGAGGATGATGCCTTAAAATTTCCTCCTGAACAAGTGCAAAAACTCTCAACCAAACTTTATAAAATGCGAAATTGGCTTATCCAAAAAAACCATAATCAATATTCTATCCAAGATATGGAGGCTCTTAAGAAAGTTCTCTGTGATAATGATCAAGGTGTTAACTTCTTGTGTGGTCTTACTCATCTTGTGCCTTCAAATGTTAAACCTTTAGCTCAAGAAGCTTAAGAGTTAGGATATACACCTCCTATCACTAGTCAAGGACCTTCTTCTGTTCCTAGCATTCCTACTTATACTCCTCCTTTGATGACTACATCTCTCTCAATTGCATCTATTCCTATGAGTGCACCACTAGTATCTCTACCTACCTCACAACCTTCATATCATAGCATGCCTTTTACTTATTCTAATACCCTTCCAACTGTGGTTCCTAATGTTCCACCGGTTGTGTCTTCTATTCCTTATGCTTCGTACACTTTCCCTAGTGTTCCTAATATTTTGATGCCATATGTTTCCTCTAATGATTCCATAATCATTAGTTTGGCTCAAATTGTGTCATCTTTACAACAACAACTTGCATCCTTAACCCAATCCAAGTTTAGCATTCCTACATGTGACATGGGTAGTCCTTTATCCTCAGACATCATTTGTGCTACTATCCCTCAACAAGCCAATATGCCTCATCTTGAGAATTACAATGGTAAAGGTGATCATGTCACTCATATTAAAACATTTCAAATCCTTTGTAGTTACTATGCTCATGACCATAGGATTTTAGCTAAATTGTTTGCTATAACTTTTTTTGATAAGGATTTGCAATGGTATTTTTCTGTACCTCCTTATTTAATTGATTCTTTTCCTAAAATTTCTAATGCCTTTATCAATCAATTTCAAAATAACATTGGTCCACAAGTTTCCTTAACTGATTTAATGCATTGTAAACAAAACATTAAGGAAAAATTGACTGATTTCATTGGTAGATTTAAGCATTTGTATGCTCAGATCTCTTATCCTGTTCCTGATATTGATATTCAACACATTTTTATTTCAAATTTACAAAATTATATTAGAGATGAGATTCTTCTTACCAAATTTACCCCTTTTCAAAAACTTTGTGCAGCACTTCACCATTATCAGTTATAAGTGAGTCAATTTGAAAGCAACACCCCAATGGCTCCTATTCCAGTTGAGAAGAGTGATACTGCTCCTAATCCTAATACATATTAGAAACCTAACAACTATGTAAATATTAATAAATAGATGAATGTGGTTACTGATCAAGTTGTTGTTACATCCAATAATGTCACTTCTACATCCACTGCTTTCTGTATGAATCATACATTTACTCCTCTCTCTGAAACTTTGCATTCTATAATGAGTAGGTTTTTAAGTGCTAATATATTACCTTGCCTCCTATTCGACCTCTTCTCCTTACCATGATAGCATCCAAATCCTTCGATTCTAAATCTTTTTGTCAATACCATCGTCAGAATGGCTATGCTACTGAAAAAATGTTATTCTCTAAAGCATAAAATTCAAGATTTAATTGATTCTAAGGCTTTGTCTATTGATAATTTTGATGGTAGTGGGAATAAATATGTTTCTCCTCCTAATGAAAACCTTCAAATCTATACGAACCCTTTACCTATACATGATACTAATACCATATCTCAACCATCTTCTATGGACATTGTTTATGATTCAAAGATGGATGATCTTAATCACATTGTTAATCATGTAGAGAGTGTTGTTTTGTCTCAACCTACTATTCAAGATCCTCCACCTCTACTTCAACTTCCAGTTCCACCTAAACCTCAAAAACAAACTAAGGATAAGCGGTCTACGAAACTTTTAATCACCTTTGATGATTCTGAAATGATTAAGGGTCCTGATGGTCCCCTTTATATCTATGCTAGGATTGCTAAGATACATACTCGTTGTTGTCTTGTTGATCCAACATCTTTAATAAATTTTATTACAGAGGAAAATATTGTTATTAAAAACTTACAATGTGATTTTTATCATCCATGTGATGCATGGATCCAAACTTGTAATGGTTTTCTTTATCCTGCACTTGGTTCTATCAACTTATCGGTTGAACTTTGTGGAAAAGTTGTAGATACTACCTTCATTGTTATTCCTACTTCTGATCAATTTCAAATCAAATTTGGTTTACCTTGGATAACTTCTATTCATTAATGTCTTAAGTTCATTCATAATGGAGAAGTCAAAATGATTAATCATAGTTTGTATAAACCTTCTAGGACTAGAGATTGTGCTACTCTTGATTTCTTCTGGCCTTCATTACCTAACTCATGTCCTCCTCACCCTGATCATCTCTTTCACTCATACCAAGCTTACAAACATCACAAAATTGCTGAGTTAAGCATGCCTCGGATAGATCTCAACCATGGTATTTTTCCTACTCCTTCCATACCTACTTAGTTATTACTTCTAATTATAATAATCAAACTTCTACTGATTCATTACAACCCATTGAAAATCATCCTATTGAACCTCTGAAGGAATCTGTGGTTATTCCTCCTAGTTCTCAAAATATGTTAAACAAAGAAAAATGTAATAAATCTGCTAATGAATGTCGTAAGAAGCGTAGAGATAATGCTAGGTCTCATGCTTCTCTTCTTTGAAACTATTTACCTTCTTTTGATCAACCTATGCCTGATGTGTTGAAAGAAGTCAATATTCATAATGATGTTAAGATGAATGATTGTGATGATCCTATTCGTATCTTAGATCCCATTGTAGTTAATCTTGATGAGGAGGATACTTTAGATGATCCTATTGATCTTAGTAATGAATATGAGACCATTGATCTTGACACTGACTTACCTCATATGCTTTCAACTCAATTGACAATTACACCTAGTATCAAGCAACGTGATTCTCAAGAGGATCCTTGTTTGGAACTGGCTATCATTCCTACTATATTGGATATAGTCCCTCTTGCAAGTTTCCCACCTTCCCTAACTAATATAAACCAAGATAGGGAGATTAGGCAATGCGCTTGATTGGCCTATCCTTCATGGTAGCCCTTTTTCTATTTGCATGTTGTATTGTGCTTCTCCCATAATGTGTTTGCTAAATGTTTGTTAGATTCTTTTACGTGATCCTTGTTACTTTTTTGGTGCAAGGTGATAAAAGACTCAAACCTACTATACAATTTCTCTATATGTATCTTTATTCTTCTATATGTTGTGCTTATGTTATGCTGTACTTGTGCTATTGTTCATAAATGTTTTTCTTGTATAGTCTGCTTGGATCTACGACATGGTAGCACTGATTCTTTTTTGGTCTCCAGGTTGTGGTCTAAAAAGATTCTTCTTTGTACTCTTAATTTTCTTTCCTCCATTGTGAATGCAGTTCTAATTTCTTCGGGGAATAATGTCAATTCATTTGCAATAATATGATATCTATATGTACATCTTATCGTATGATTATAATGACCCCACAATGTGTAGATCCCTTATGTTCTCTTGTGTATGTTTATGTTTTATTTCCCTTGATTTGTCTTTTTTTGGGGGCATCTCGTAGTGGAAACGTAATCTGTAGAGTTGTTTATGTTTTCATTAAACCCATTGCTCATGTTAAAGTGTTAGCAATGAATTTAACATGGGGACATATTCTCTACTCACTTTTCACACACACACGCATGTTCAAAATATTTTTAAGCACTTAGAATTTTTTTTCCCTTTATGGATTAAAAACTAATCCTTAAAGCATGGACATTTTACTTTTTAGGATCTCTTGATCCCTCCATTTTTTCAAAGTTTTGATCCTTTAAGGTCGGAAGGTGTCCTTAAGAATGGATCTCCCTGATGGGTTGACTAGTGAGTAGCCACATTCACTAGGTGGTTCAATTCCATCTTTCCAGTTACGTTGTTTACTTGTGTGGTTCACAATGAGATATAAGTTCTCATTGGGCAAGATAATCTCTCTCTCTCTCTCTCTCTCTCTCTCTCTCTCTCTCTCTCTCTGTAATTAGTGATGTCTCTCTTATTATGATCTTAGGGTTGATAATGAATTAATTCCCTTGGGGGCTTGAGGATTTCTTTGTCCCTTTTTTATTCCAATAATATTGTCTCTTCTTTATGATCTCCTTTACCAAGAGTTTGTGTTGAGTCCCATAAAGGAAGAAAATGATGTTTATTATATAATTCTTTGTGTGTGCTATATTTCCTTAACCTTTACATTTAATTGTTGTTTTGAATGTGATATTTTAATTTGATTAAGCATATAGGGGGAAGGAAGATAAGATGTTCCTCTTTTATCCCCAAAAGCACAAATGAAAGATCCAAGTTGATTAACCCAAAGGAAGGATCAATAAACAAATGAATCAACCATTTGGAAATGAGAGTAAGGAAGAAGATCTTAAATCATATTTTATGATTAATGATATATGATATATAAAAATGATTGAAATGGATGAGAGGAAGTACCAAACTTAAAGGATTGCACATCAAAGAATGTTGTTTTCTGAGGTCTGCACTCTATTTCTTGAAAATCTGAAGTATGATCCGGAACATAAACATAGAAATGATCAAAACCTAGAAATATTTTTCCAATCTGACACCATCTTATGAAAAAGGTTGACCTTGACCCAGAAATGTCACCCCTGACCCAATAATCTTGACCATGACCTGCACAGGTCTGACAGAAAATTTGTTCGTGGATCTCGATAGTTCACTGAAAAGGGTATCCAGATCTAAGTTTAAATCTATAGTCCTGAACTTGCAAGAAAAAGAGATTTTTTTGTTTGTGGGGGAGGGGTTTGCCTTATTCAAACCATGGTTTCATAATTAACCTCAAATGTCTAATTGAAATTGCAGAAATAAACAAAGTAAATGCATAAATTCACCTTGCTTGTAAAAGTCCTTGTGGAGGATTCGAATCCTTGAATCCACAAGTATGTATGCACCAATGCATCTATAATTTAGAATGTAGGATTTCTTCAATCAATTTCTTGTAGATCTCCAACACAAAATCTTGAATGGGTTCTTGAGTATGAAGAGGCTTGGAAGAAATTGGATGGAGAGATCACCAAAAGGGCACTATGTGGCTTGAATCCTTCAATGGCCTCCCATTGATCTCTTTGATGAATGCTTGATGATGGATAGATAATTAATTCAAATATTAGTCCTTAGATTTATTTAAATTCAATTGATAATTCTTAGCCTTGGATAGAGGACTTAGAAGAGCTTCTTGCTTGATTTCTTGTGGTTAGAGAGTCTTAGTTTCTCAATATCACTCAGAGAAAATGAGGCAAGAAAACTTCCTTTTATATGAAATTAGGGCACAATATTCTAAGGAGGCCGATGTAGGAGAATTAAATTCCCATGAAAGCCTTTACCCCTAGGAGAGGACCTATATTAAATAAAATTTAGGATTCGTAGCTTCCGAATCCAAAACAGCTGACTCGAAAGCGGGAGTTAACTTTTTCAAAGACCGACACCCAGAAACTGTGAGATCCTGAAATTTGAACCCTAGGTCAAGGAAAAGGTCAACCTTGACCTAGGTCATGGGTGAGTTTAACTTTGACCCAGGTCAGGTTCAAGGTTGACATGGACCTAAAAGGTCAACCTTGACCCTGATGTCAAAGATCTCAAATCTGCAAATCAGAATGCCAAAAACTGGCTAGAAAGAGGTGGAAATTGGGGTAGAATAGGGGGAAAGCCAGGTCTAAATCAAGAACCCATTCAAGATGCTTGACATGACCCCAAACCACTTACTTATAATTCTAAACTAGTCTACCATGTAAGTTCTTACATTTTACGATGATACATTTAACCCCCACTTTAGCAAGAGTATGGACTCAACACAAACTCTTGGTAAAGGAGATCATAAAGAACATAAAATCTTATTGGAATAAAAAAGGGACAAAGAAATCCTCAAGCCCCTAAGGGACTTAAGGATTTATCAACCCTAAGATCATGATAAGAGAGACATCACTAATTAAGGAGAGAGAGTGTGTGTGTGATTATCTTTCCCAATGAGAACTTATGTCCCATTGTGAACCACACAAGTAAACATCGTAACTGGAAAGATGGAGTTGAACTGCCTAGTGAATGTGGCTACTCAATAGTCAACCCATTAGGGAGATCCATTCTTAAGGACACCTTTCGACCTTAAGGGATCAAAATTTTGAAAACTAGAGGGATCAAGAGATCCTAAAAAGTAAAATGTCCATGCTTTAAGGATTAGTTTTTAATCCATAAAGGGAAATTTTTTTTTAAGAATTTGAAAATATTTGAAAACATGCATGTGTGTGCAAAAGTGAGTAGACTGTATGCCCCCACATTAAAGTCATTGCTAACACTTTAATAGGAGCAATGATTTTAATGGAAACATAAAGAACTCTACGGATTAGGTTTCCACTACGAGATGCCCCCAAATAAAGACAAATCAAGGGAAATAAAACATAAACATACATAAGAACACATAAGGGATCTACCTAATGTGGGGTCAATATGATCATAAGATAACATCTACATATAAATATGATATTATTGCAAATGAATTGACATCATTCCCCAAAATAAAGTAGAACTACAATCACAATGGAGGAAATAAAACTGAAGAGTTACGAAGAAGAGTCTTTTTAGACCACAACCTGGAGACCAAAAAGAATCAATGCTACCATGTCACTGATCCAAGAAGACTATACAAGGGAAACATTTATGAAAAATAGCACAAGCACAACATAACATAAAAACAAAATATAGAAGAATAAAGATACATATAGAGGAATTGTACAATAGGTTTGAATCTTTTATCACCTTGAACCAAAAAAGTAACAAGGGTCATATAAAAGAATCTAACCAACATTTAGCAAACACATTACAGGAGAAGCATAATACAACATGGAAACACATAAAAAGTGTTATCATGAAGGATAGGCCAATAAGGTGCATCGCCCACTCTCCCTATCTTGGTTTATATCAGTTAGCGAAGGTGTGAAAGTCGCAAGAGGGACTATATCCAATATAGTAGGAATGATAGGCAATTCCAAACAAGGATCCTCTTGAGAATTGCATTGCTCGATACTAGGTGTAATTGTTAATTGAGTTGAAAGCATATGAGGTAAGTCAGTGTCAAGATCAATGGTCTCATATTCATCACTAAGATCAATAGGATCATCTAAAGTGTCCTCCTCATCAAGATTAATTGAAATTGGATATAAGATGTGAATAGGATCATCACAATCATTCATCTTAACATCATTATGAATATTGACTTATTTTGACACATCAGGAATAGATTTGTCAAAAGTAGGTAAATAGTTTTGAAGAAGAGAAGCACAGGCCCTAGCATTAGCTCTATGCTTCTTATGATGTTCATTAGCAGATTTGTTGAGTTTTTCTTTGCTTCCCATATTTAGAGAACTAGGATAAATGACTATAGATTCCTTCATAGGTTCTATAGGAGGATTCTCAATGGGTTTTAATGAAATAGTAGAAGTTTTATTATTAGAATTAGAAGTAATGGCTAAAGGAGGTATGGAAGGAGTAGGAAAAAGACCACGGTTGAGATCTATCTGAGGCAGGCTTAACTCAATAATTGTGTGATGTTTGTAAGCTTGGTATGAGTGAAAGAGATGATCAGGGTGAGGAGGACATGAGTTAGGTAATGAAGGCCAAAATAAATCAAGAGCAGCAAATTCTCTAGGCCTAGAAGCTTTATACAAACTATGATTAATCATTTTGACTTCTCCATTATGAATGAACTAAAGACATTGATGAATAGGAGAAGAGATAGAATGCATAGCAGTTATCCATGGTAAACTAAATTTGATTTGAAATTGTTCAAAAGTAGGAATAACAATGAAGGTAGTATCTACAACTTTACCACAAAGTTCAAGAGGTAAGTTGATAGAACCAAGTGCAGGATAAAGAAAACTATTACAAGTTTGGATCCATGCATCAGATGGATCATAGAAATAATGTTGTAAGTTTTTCATAAAAATATTTTCCTCAGTAATGAAATTTATTAAATATGTGGGATCAACAAGACAACCATGAGTAGGTATCTTAGCAATCCTAGCATAGATATAAAGGGGAAAATAAGGAGCTTTAATCGTTTCAGAATCATCAAAGGTGATTAAAAGTTCCCTGGGTTTCTTATCCTTAGTTTGTTTTTGAGGTTTAGTTGGAACTAGAAGTTGAAGTAGAGGTGAAGGATCTTGAACAGTAGGTTGAGATGAAACAATACTCTCCACATGATTAGCAATGTGATTAAGATAATCCATCTTTGAATCATAAACAATGTCCACAAAAGATGGTTGAGCTATGGTATTAGTATCATGTGTAGGTAAAGGGTTTGTATATATTTGAAGGTTTTGATTAGGAGGAGAAATAGATTTATTCCCACTGCCATCAAAATTATCAATAGACAAAGCCTTAGAATCAATTAAATCTTGAATTTTATGCTTTAGAGAATGACATTTTTTCAGTAGCATGGCTATTGTGGAGATGGTATTGACAAAAAGATTTAGAATCAAAGGATTTGGATGCTATCATGGTAGGGAGAAGAGTTCGAATAAGAGGAAAGGTAATCATATTATCACTTAACAACCTACTCATTATAGAATGCAAATTTTTAGAGAGAGCAGTAAAAGTATGTTTCATACGGAAAGCAGTGGATGCAAAAGTGGCATTATTGGATGTAACAACAAATTTATTAGCAACCACATTCATTTGTTTATTAATCTTTACATAGTTGTTAGGTTTCTGATAATTATTAGGATTAGGAGCAGTATCACTCTTATCAACTGGAACAGGATCCATTAGAGTGTTGTTCTCAAATTGACTCACTTGTAACTGATAATGGTGAAGTACTGCACAAAGTTTTTGAAAATAGGTAAATTCGGTAAGAAGAATCTTATCTCTAATATCCTTTTGTAAATTTGAAATAAACATGTGTTGAATATCAATATCAGGAATAGGATAAGAAATCTGGGCATACAAATGCTTAAATCTACCAATGAAATCAGTCAATTTTACCTTAATATTTTGTTTATAATGCATTAAATCAGTTAAGGAAACTTGTGGACCAATGTTATTTTGAAATTGTTGGATAAAGGTATTAGCTAGTTTAGGAAAAGAATCAATTGAATAAGGAGGTATAGAAAAATACCATTGCAAAGCCTTATCACAAAAATTTCTAGTAAACAATTTAGCTAAAATCCTATGGTCATGAGTATAGTCACTACAAAGGATTTGAAAAGTTTTAACATGAGTGACAGGATCACCTTTACCATTGTAATTCTTGAGACGAGGCATGTCATCTTGTTGAGTGATAGTAGCATGAATGATGTCTAAGGATAAAGGACTACCCATGTCACATGTAGGAATGCTAAACTTGGACTGGGTTAAGGATGCAAGTTGTTGTTGTAAATATGACATAGTTTGAGCCAAACTAATAATTGTGGAATCATTAGAGGAAACAGGTGGCATAGAAATGTTAGGAACACTAGGAAAAGTGTAGGAAGCAGCAGGAATAGAAGACACAACTGGTGGAACATTAGGAACCACAGTTGGAAGGGGATTAGAATAAGTAAAAGGTAAACTATGATATGAAGGCTGTGAGGTAGGTAGAGATACTAGTGTAACACTCATAGGAATAGATGAAATTGGAATAGATGTAGTCATAAAAGGAGGAGTATAAGTAGGAATTCTAGGAATGGAACAAGGTCCTTGACTACTGATAGGAGGTGTATATCCTCACTCTTGAGCCTCTTGATCTAAAGGTTTAACATTTGAGTGCACAAGATGAGGAAGACCACACAAGAAGTTAAATTTAACACCTTGATCATTATCACGGAGGATTTTCTTAAGAGCCTCTATAGCCTAGATGGAATCTTGATTATGGTTTTCTTGGATAAGCCAATTTCCCATTTTATCAAGTTTGGTTGAGAGTTTTTGCACTTGTTCAGGAGGAACTTTTAAGGCATCATCCTCACAATGAGATGAGTGAGAATAGTTATACTCCATAGAAGGATTGAAATCACGAGTTATCAAATTATCATCTGGGATCCTAAGGAAAGGAGAGGAAGACTCGGGATCAAAGGAACCCATAAGTCTACGACTTCTTCTAACCGAGATTCTATATGTAGGACTAGAAGTGGTAAAGCACATACACCAATGCAATGCAAATGAACTAACACAAGATTTTTGATTTATTAATTTTAAATGTAATTGAAAGAACATGAAAGATCTAGCATAAACATGTAAATCTAACACCAAAAATAAAGAGTTGTCTATTGCGGGTTCACCAAAATCTAAAGGAAGAAAATGATGTTTATTATATAATTCTTTGTGTGTGTTGTATTTCCTTAACCTTTACATTTAATTGTTCTTTTGAATGTGATATTGTAATGTGATTAAGAATATAGGGGGGAAGGAAGATAAGATGTTCCTCTTTTATCCCCAAATGCACAAATGAAAGATCCAAGTTGATTAACCCAAAGGAAGGATCAATACACAAATGAATCAACCATTTGGAAATGAGAGTAAGGAAGGAGATCTTAAATTCTATTTTATGATTAAGGAGATATGATATATAACAGTAATTGAAAAGGATGAGAGGAAGTACCAACCTTAAGGGATTGTAGATCAAATAATATTGTTTTCTAAGGTCTGTACTCTATTTCTAGAAAATCTGAAGTATGATCTTGAACAAAACGTAGAGGTGAACAAAACCCAGAAATATTTTTCTGATTTGACACCGTCTTATGAAAAAGGTCGACCTTGACCCACAAATGTCACCCCTAACCCAATAATCTCAACCCTGACCTGCACAAGTCTAACATAAAATTTGTTCATGGATCCCGATAGTTCACTGAAAAGGGTATCCAGATCTTAGTTCAAATCCACAGTCCTAAACCTGTACCTACAAGAAAAAGAGATTTGTTTGTTTGGAAGAGGGGTTTGCCTTAGTCAAACCTCAGTTTTGGAATTAGCCTCAAATATATAATTGAAATTGCAGAAATAAACAAAGTAAATGCATAAATTCACGTTGCTTGTAAAAGTCCTTTTAGAGGATTTGAATCCTTGAATCCACAAATATGTATGCAACAATGGATCTAGAATTTAGAATGTAGGATGTCTTAAATAATTTTTTTGTAAATATCCAATACTAAATCTTGAATGGGTTCTTGAGTATGAATAGGCTTGGAAGAAAAGGGATGGAGAGATCACCAAAAGGGCACAATGTAGCTTGAATCCTTCAATGGCCTCCCGTGGATCTCTTTGATGAATTCTTGGTGATGGATAAGTGCTTGCTTCCAATCTTTCTCCTTAGCTTTCTTGAACATCACTTGATAATAACTAAGCTTGGATAGAGGACTTAGAAGAGCTTCTTGCTTGACTACTTGTGGTTAGAGAGTCTTAGTTTCTCATTATCACTTTTAGAAAATGAGGGGAGGAAACTTCCTTTTATATGAAATTAGGGTACAATCTTCTAAATAGGCCGACATAGGAGAATTAAATTATCATTAAAGCCTTTACCCCTAGGAGAGGACCTATATTAAATATAATTTAGAATTCATCGCTTTGGAACCCAAAATAACTGACTCGGAAGTGGGAATTAACTTTTTCAAAGACTGACATCCAAAAACTGTGAGATCCTAAAATTTGGACCCTGGGTCAAGGTCGAGGTCAACCTTGACCTAGGTCAAGGGTGAGGTAAAACTTTACCTAGGTCATGGTTGAGGTTGACATAGACCTAAAAGGTCAACCTTTACCCTGAGGTCAAAGATCTCAAATCTGCAGTTCAGAATGCCAAAAACTAGCTAGAAAGAGGTTGAAATTGGGGTAGAGCAGGGGGAAAGCCAGGTCTAAATCAGGAACCCATTCAAGGCACTTGATATGACACAAAACCACTTACTCAAAAGGCTAAACCTATCTACCATGGAATTCCTTCAATTTTCCAACTATACAGGTCTATACTCTTGCTAAAGTGGGGGCTAAATGTATAGTCGGAAAATGCAAACACTTCCATGGTAGACTAGTTTAGCCTTCCGAATAGGTGGTTTTTGGGTCATGTCAAGTGCCTTGAATGGGTTCTTGATTTATACCTAGCTTTCCCCCTATTCTACCCCAATTTTCCACCTCTCTCAAGCCACTTTCTGGCATTCTAGACTGCAGATTTGAGATCTTTGACCTCAGGGTCAAGGTCGACCTTTTAGGTCTATGTCAACCTTGACCCTAACCTAGGTCAAGGTCAACATCACCCCTCACCTAGGTCAAGGTCAACCTTGACCTTGACCCAAGGTCCAGATTTCAGGGTCTCACAGTTTCCAGATGTCGGTCTATGAAAAAGTTAATTCCCACTTCCGGGTCAGCTATTTCAGGTTCCAAAGTGATGATTCCTAAATTATATTTAATATAGGTCATCTCCTAGGGGTAAAGGCTTTAATGGGAATTTAATTCTCTTATGTTAGGCTCCTTATAATAGTGTGCCCTAATTTCATATAAAAGGAAGCTTTCTCCTGTCATTTTCTCTAAGACTCTCTAGCCACAAGCAATCAAGCAAGAAGCTCTTCTAAGTCCTCTATCCAAGCCTAATTAAGAAGAATTATCAAGTGAAGTTCAAGCAAGCTAAGGAGAAATATTTGGAGCAAGAATCTATCCATCATAAATAATTCAAGCATTAATCAAAGAGATCCATGGGAGGCCATTGAAGGATTCAAGCTACATAGTGCCCTTTTTGGTGATCTCTCCATCCACCTTCTTCAAAGCCTCTTCATACTCAAGAACCCATTCAAGATTTGGTGTTGGAGATCTACAAGAAATTTATTGAAGACATCCTACATTATAAATTCTAGATCCATTGGTGCATGCATACTTGTGGATTCAAGGATTCGAATCCTCCACAAGGACTTTTACAAGCAAGGTGAATTTATGCATTTACTTTGTTTACTTATGAAATTTCAATTATATATATAAGGTTTGTCCCAAAACTAGGGTTTGACTAAGGCAAACCCCTCCCCCCACAAAAAAAAAAATCTCTTTTTCTTGTAGATACAGGTTTGTGACTATGGATTTGAACTCAGATCTGGATACCCTTTTCAGCGAACTATCATGATCCGCGAATAGATTTTTTGTCGGACCTGTACAGGTCAGGGTTGAGATTATTGGGTCAGGGGTGAAATTTTTGGGTCAATGTCGACCTTTTTCATAATAAGGTGTTAGATCAAAAAAATATTTATGGGTTTTGTTTGTCTCTGTGTTTCTATTCCGGATCATACTTCAGATTTTCCAAAAATAGAGCACAAACCTTAGAAAACAACATTCTTCAGATATGCAATTCTTTAAGGTTGGTACTTCCTCTCACCCCTTTCAATTAATATTATATATCATATCTCCTTAATCATAAAACATAATTTAAGATCTTCTTCCTTACTCTCATTTCCAAATGGTTGATTCATTTGTGTATTGATCATTCCTTTGGGTTAATCAACTTGGATCTTTCATTTGTGTATTTGGGGATAAAAGAGGAACATATTATCTTCCTTACCCCTATATGCATAATAAAATTACAACACACATACATGAATTACAATTAAATGTAAAGGTTAAAGAAAAACAACACAGACATTCAAATACTCATTCTTCACTCACCCAATATATCAATTTTCTCCTTTACACCTTGTAAATATTACTTTTGGCATTTTTGTAAAAAAAAAGGGGGAGATATCATTATATTGTAATTAAGGGGATATATAATTGAGGAAACACATGTATATTGGAAGAATATAGAAAATATACTGTACAAAAACAATTTTTGGAAAACATAAAAATAAAGTCAGTTGGACCCGAGCAACAGAAGAAGTGTCAAAACTCGAGCAAATAGTAAGGGGGAGTTTTGACATATCAGACATAGTATTCATTGATAAGTGGCTTTGTCACTAATTCCAAAGGGGGAGATTATAGACCTTATGGAAAGAAATATTGTCAACTAGTGTCAAAATATTTAGTCAACCCGTGTCGGCCGAGTCAACAAGAATTATGCAGAGACCTGAGTGATCAATATTGCCTGAGCGATCAACAATTCCTGAGTGATCAGTACCGCCTGATTGACAGTTTAAGACCCGAGTAGACATCTGGACCCAAGTGATACTTTGAAGCTGACTTTTTATTTATTGTTAAATATAATTTTGTTTATTACAAGCTGACTTACAAAGTTATTTGTTGGATAAAGATATATATGTAAGATAGTTTTTTTATCCAATATGTGTGTATGTAAGATAAGAATATGTAAGAATCTATGCATAAGAGAAAAGGAATGCGAATGGTAGTTTTATTAAGAGTAGAAGTATTTAGGACAGTAGAGTCTCATCTATCACATACAGTTGATCATTTATATTCAGAAATATCTTATTCAACAATCACAGTTGCACAGAGAAAATCATCAACTGGTTTATTCTCACAGGTTGGTCAGCAAAATCCTTTAACAAGCTTGACCCAACAATCCTTTCTTTAAATCTCTTAACAGAGTTGCATTACTTATTGTATTGTACAAAATCCTTTAACAAGGTGGACCTAACAATCCTTTCTATGCTCCTAATAGGGAAGACCATCAGAAGTGGTCATTGTAAGCTCTAATAGGCTAAATTTATACTGTAGTACTAAATCTTGTGGCTATCATCCCTACCCCAGTTTTAATTTCTTTTGGAAGGTTTGTGAGTAACCAAATATTGTTATATGTGTTGTGTATGAATCTTTACTTTCAAGTTTTATGCATGCAAACAAATAAGTTAATTTAATTGTGGATTAAGTTTTATTGGTTCCTGATTCACCCCCCCTCTCAATCACTGGGCACATCATATATTTCCAACAATATTCTCACTTGACATTGTGTGTTGAAGTGTCCAAGCCTTTATTGAAATTTAATCACAGTAGCTTCGTCCTAAATAATAATGTTTTGGGCCCATGTTCCCTAGTTGGATTTAATAGTAAGTTTACTGGGAATTTCTTTATGCATATCCAGAAGAAGACAAAATATGATATCAAAGTATGGGAATTTGAAAGGGATGAGATCATGTCTGAAAAATATCAACAATTTATTTGCCAGGATTTCAATGATGTCCGAATCTTTGTATTCCAAAAGGAAAAAGGGGTAAAGACACCCAAAAAGGGTGAAAATGGGCACCCCATGGATCTGGAATAAAATTTGAAACACAGAGCATCCTAAACAGTCTAGATCCTTGACAAAACCATCCTTTTTGCAAATGAACTGCGTCACATTCCTCTTTTGTCTTGAATAGAGAAACAAAATATTTTGAATCTAGTTCCATATAAAATATATCTTTAAGTCCTAACCAAGAAGATGATCCCCATATTTTGATATCAGAGAAAAGAAGATTATTACTAAAAAACTTACCTATGAGTGTTATGTGCCGAAGGAGATCAATATGGTGTTACAACAAGAATTTTGGGAGTGTGATAAGGGATTGATCTGGCGCAACATTTCTAGGTTCTATTGGGACTGAAAAAAGAAGCAAGGGTTTTTGAAGTACCATGTAAAATTTTGCATTTTGACCCCCTATAAGTGCTTTTTGAGCCTATTTGCCTAGATGAGATTCTGAAGTTTTCCATGCATGTCAAGTACTTATCACTCTTTTTTAGGCATATGAAGACATCCCATTTTTTTAATTTCAATTTTTGAGTTGTTTCGTGATGTCTTGTTTTGAGCACTTGTCAAAATCTGCATTTTTGCCCAACTGTCAATCTGTTGTAACAGGCCTAGTTTGCCTTTGTATACATTGTACCCAGTAATGTTTCATGACCAACCACATTGGGGATGTTTATAATGTGTAATAGAGAACCTATGTTTCAAATCCCAAGTCATTTAGATATGTTTTAACTAGGTTTCAAACCCCTCAAAGTTGGTAGTTTACTGTTGTCATGCATTGTGTAATTGATCAGAATTCTGAGTAGCCCTGTTTGTATGATTGTAAATTTTGACCTTGTGACCTAATTGAAAAAATCCATTTTGTACTCCATTATAGAGGTCAAATAATTGTTGACTATCCATTGTCAAGTTACAACAAATTTATTTGGTTAGTTTGCTAAGCCCATTCCATTTGCAGTTTCTATCAGTGTGTCAAACTGTCAAATGCAGATTTTTGAATGACCTACTTTGAGGTGTTACAATTTTACACCCAGTTGAATGAAATGGATAATTGGAAGCTCCCCTATATTTTAGGCATGGGAATGTGCTACCATGAATATTTTTAGGCCATGATGAATCTGTTTTCTCAGTTTGCCAATCTGATTCCATTTGCAATTTCTAATGATTTGATGCAGATCAGTTGCACAGCTTGGTCGGAGGCCCTGTTTTCAAGGTTATATCTTGAATAATGTGATTGGTCACATCAGTCAAATGATTTCCATAAATTATAGACAAAATTTTCTTCAAGTTTGCAAGGTTTAAGATCCCGAGGATTTTGTTTGCACACTTTCCAAGTTTCTTTCCATTTGCAAAAATTGGTATTCCTTAGGTTTACGGTTTTCTGCATTTCCAAGTGGCTACTTTTGAGGGGCCTCAAAATCTGTCTGGTTGATCATCATGAGCTTTCCTTCTGGATTCATGCTCCCCATGTAGCATACTTCCAATGTCCAGAAGCTTAGGTCTTCAGAAGATCGTTTTCATTATTTTCAAAGTCGAAACCAAATGTGTTTATTGTTATTTGACAGTGTAATCTGCAAAATTGTTGTGAAGAGGTGACTTGGGTGTTTAAAATATTTGGACCTGTTGGGTTTCATCAACTATTATTTTATAGTATGGAAGAATGCTAAATATGGAACATGTGTGGCTAGCACCATGCTCTGGTTACTTGATGTTGTCAGTTTTTAAAGCCAACCTCGGAGCCCAGATGCCATTAATGAGTTAAGTTTTGCAGAATTGTAATGAGTTATTTAAAGCCTTCCAGTTTGATGCCTCATCATCCAGGTTGCATGGATGATCAAGTTTGATTTTTTGAAGATGAAATTGGTTTTCAGGAGAGGCAATCCTCGAATCAGCATCTCGGGGACTTGTTGTTTGTATGCAAAGTTTGATATGCAACTTACATGGTTTTAAAAAGTACATTATTATTTTTATCAATTGTTGATTTAAATAATGATTTTTATGTGAACATGAGATGCCTTAAGTGGTACTTCCAAGCAAATAGAAGGTCTACAATTGTTTGGAATGGATATTGTGCAAGGGTCTGTGAATAAAAGCCCAACGTGTAGCTTGTGAATTAATTAAGAGGTCAATACATTGTTAAAAGACAATGCATGAGAAACCCATGGATGGTTGGCATGGGATTTATAGCACAATACTTTATAAAATCACTGCTAGGATTTATGATCGCTTCGAGCCTAAAACTTTTTCCTCTTCTTGCGATTGGCCTTATTTTCGTATCATGTTGCCCTAGAGGTCAAGCATCGAATGTTGTAACCTACATATATAAAGGAAATATAACATTTCTAGTGCTCAAGACAACTTGTTCAACCATTGGTGCTATTGTGATGACACCATTCCTTACCAAGATTCTTGTAGGCCAGCTACTTCCAATTGGTACATCGGGTCTATGCTAGTCCTATTGGACAAGTATCAAATTTTTTAAAGGCCCAAAGAGGAAAACTTATATTGCCAGTTGCGGTTCTATGTGTAGCTGCATTTTCCCTTGACTATTGGATTTCAAAGTTGTCACCATTTGGAGAGTCCACCTCCCAAATGATATCCATCAAATGTGGCATGAAGAGCTCAGTTCTTGGTTTCTTTCTTGCGCAAAAGCACTTCATAAGCCCACTGGTTGCAGTTCCCTCGGCTGTCAGTGTTGTCTTCATGGTGCTTGGAGGAAGTGCACTTGTTGTTTACTGGAGGAATGTTGTCATTCCTTTGGATGATATGCGATGATTGCAGGAGCTCCTCAAGATGGATTTGTTGATAAGGCATTAGAAACTTTCAAGCAATGCAATTGGCAGGTGTAAAGCCAGATTCGACAGCCCTTGCCAACGTCTTCCTTCCATTCACCAAGGAGAGATCAATGGAACACATTGAGAGTGGCTATGTAGGATAGTGCATGAATGAAGAAGCCCATGTGGCAGCCCAAATTTTAGATGTTTCTAACATTTAAAAAGCCAAATGCAAATGTGGAGGCATGCACAAGGCATAGGAAGTGGGCGAAAGGCTATGCAGTAGCATAGAGAAGGAAGAAAACATATAAAACAAAAAATAATGCATGAAAGTTGCGTTAAATACATGTGGGAACTGCCAAGGCCTAAGTCAAAAAACAAAAACATATAACTTGCGCAGGGGACAGAGGAGGCAGCTAGCGCTGAGTTTGGAGGCAAATATTGTTTTTATTTTAAAAGGCATGCAATACAAATCAAGGTGGAGGCATAGACATTGCAATATGAAGCAACTGCATAACCCAACTCCACAATGTAGCAACAGATAGAAAAGCCCATGCATATACAGTAAACACTAAAACTTGCACAACCAATGAATGGAGGCATCCAGCGCAGGCAGTTGGGGAGAAATTTTAGAAGTTTTCCAAGCATGGTGAGGGGAAAATGTTGTGCAACATATCACAAAGAGTTCAAGATCACTTAGAGGGGAGTCTGGTGGAGACTGGAAAGCCCACGCCATTTTGGCACAAAGAGACTGCTAGGTTTGAAAACCGCTCCAAACTCTATATCCCACATTCACCAGGAGTGGTTTTTATTAATGTTTAAATACTAATACAATTAGTATCTAATATGAAATTAGAGCTGAGAGCTTTTGAAGAATGTGAATGCTGGAAGGCTTAGTGCGTGCGGTGGGCCCGATATATTTTGGGCAAAAATGCACAGAATGCCTTAAAAACTCTCAAGAATATAGTCCCACATTGGTGGGGATATGGAATTTTGAAGTCTTTATATACAAGAATGCACAATATGATATATGAAGAGAAAGAGGAGACTATGGGCGCATGCAGGAGCTGAGGGCTTGCCTTGAAAATTGTGCCCAAGGAGAAGATGCCCAAATTTTTATGGGATTGGCAGTGTTGAAATCGCAAGTGACTGGGCATAAGAGGCTGCATGTTTGGGCATGAATATCGAGGTGGCCAGAATTGATGAATGGCTTAATGGCTTAGTGAGAAAGTTGCAAGGAAGATAACCTTAAGCCATTAAGCCAATGGTCCACGTGGCACAAGTGACAAGTGGCACCCAGTGGACCAGTCATCCAATCAGAGGATGCCACATGGAACCCAGTAGATGCCACATGGTGCAAGTCAAATGCAGTTCAGAGGCACCAATGAGAGATGGACACGTGGTGCCAAGTGGACCTGCAGACCAATCAGAGGGTGACACTTGGTGCATTCTAGTGAGATGTGCAGATTTCAAATGATTTTTTATTTTGAAATTCTTTCAACAAGCGGGTTAACTAGTGTGCAAGTTGAAAAAGAATCAAAGGTTGACTTAATGTCTTAGGGGAAAGATGCTCACTATCTACCCTTTAAGCCATTAAGCCCAAGTGACAAGTGTCGCATTCTAGTGCATTCTGAGGAAGTAATGAATTAATTGAAATATTTAATTAAATCCATCACAAATGGAAAAGGATTAAAAAGTGACCAACTTCAGAAAGTTCCAAGGGCTGACTTAATGGCTTAATGGAAAGATGCTCACCATCTAACCACTATTGAAAAGTATTTTATTTCAAATTGAAATATTTCAAACTTTTAATTGAAAATCTGCACGGGAAGGCATACTTGGACTAAAGTTTCAGAGGGCAAATTTGATCCAAACTATAGAGTATCATATGTTGCTGGAAAGGTCTCAAAATGAAGAAGAGGATTTTGCGGATCAATTGAGGGAAAATCAAATCTAATTTTCACAGTTTTAGTTGGAAGCAGTTGTAGTTATTTTGAGGAGCAGATAGGTGTCGGTGATGAATTTTGTTTTTTCCATTCTCCTATATCTGGATTTTTCTTCTGATTATAAGAGAATGGTGAAAAGTATGCTGCTAGGAAGTATTTAGGCTCTTAAGTTTTATTTCTTTGTGTTCATGGTCTTGCAATGTTTAGTTCCAGATGAATTTTAATGAAGAATGATGGAATCCCTGTTCAAATATCTGTATGATGCCTTTGTATGCTTGGTGTTAATTATTATGTATTAATCTGTAAGGCATGTTAATGCACCAGTTACAAGGTAGCTATGGTTTTGTTTTTTGAGTTTCTTTCAAGGAGAGATTAAATCTTGAATGCAATTTCTGAGAGTTTAGGATCAACACATAAATTTGATGTCCAGATATTGAAATGAGAAGAATGGATTGTAAGGCATTTCATTCAGGTCCTTTGAGTTTGGAGTTGGGGTTTTTTGGGAATGCACATTTGTATGACTCTATTGCCCAATAGATAAGGCACTGGTCTTTGCTTGACTAGTAGTTTTCTTCATCAATCAATTATTCAAATCACTTTTAAATTTCTGTATGAGAGCTTGAAATGTCTATGTCTTGCGTTCTATGAATGTAAGTGTAGATGTCCAAAAATAGTAATATTATTATTAATATTATTTTCCCTTTTATTCCTCTAACTATTTAATTCAATCAATTAAATAGTTTCATTTATCAATAGTTTAAATACTATTCTATTGTATTTTATTTAAATACATTTGCCTCCACAAAATCCCCTTTTAATAAATTTATATTTATTAAATCCTCCATATTCCTAATTCTTCTAAAGCATGATTTATTCAAATTCTATTTGGATTATAATCTAAACCCTAGCTAGGATCCTATTAATCTTACCCTAAAGCCTACCCTATTCCTACCCTACTCCCATCACCTCATTTCCTAAGTATGCTTCCACACCTAACTGTCCTCTAACTATGCTTAATGGGTGATTCCCAACCATTTTAAGGCTAATAGAATGCTCACCCACATGGGGAAATTCTCTTCAAAATGGGCACCCATTCCTCTTTAATTCCCTCTTACAACTTTGTCTCCCCTTTTGAAATATTGAGCTACTCAATATTAATGCCAATTTAACTCAAAATTTGCATCTTTTCAAGTCCATGTGTCTCCTATGTGGCTCTTATGTGGATGCCACATAGGTGCCACTTCATCCAAGTCTCTTCCTCTCTCCAAAAACTCTATAAATAGAGGCCTTCTCCTCTCATATTTTCATCTCTCATTGTGCATTGTGATCATGCTAGAATTGCTTTAGAATTCATAATTATTTTTCATGATAATGCTCTTAGTTTCTAGTTTTTATCCTTTTCATGCTTAAGTCACTTAGAAATCACATGCCAGGTTTTGAATTGGTGAATGAATCTTAGTTTCTATATAGCATATGCATATCATCTTCATAACTAGCTTAGAATATCACCTTCTTGAAGAAGATTTGAGACTAGTTCTTCATACTAGCTCTTGAATCTTTCTTCTTATCTTGTCAATCTTGCATTGCATTGGGATCCATAGCATTTTGTGTGTTTGAGAGAGCACACCTACATACAATCTAAAAGAGAAAAACAAAATGAGTAGAATAGGGTGCATTCTTAATTATTTTTAAGCTCTATCTGATGTTATTTGGTATTCTTTGTTGCTTGCTTGTTCTTTCACATGCTTTTGAAATGATTTATGTGCTAACCCACTAATGTTTGCATGTTTGAGCTTGCTCCCAATAGATTGAATAATTCCTCGTACACATTCTGGCACACCCGGTGGGACCCATGTCCCTAAAATTCTTACCTTCTTGTCTTAAATTTCTTCAAATTTTTCCCAGAATGCAGATCAATGTTTGCGTTCAACACAGAGGTGTCTGCACAAATGTTGGTTCTTACTGAACTGCCATTCAACGTCTGCACTGAACCAGTGTCTCCGCTTTGCACTAGCATCTCCGCCTGGAAGAGATAGTTTGAGACTTTGCTAACAAAAATTTTTGGTTTATCTGGATTTTTGGTTTTCCTAGTGATTTTAGGCATCTTATCATTCTATTTTTTAGCAGAAATTCATTTTACAAGCAAAAATTATGCCAAATTTTCATTAAGGAGAATAAATCTTGATAATGGTTTAAAGAACACTAGCTTAAATTAGTTGTTTTAATACTCTCAAAAATGGCTAAATTTGACCAAACTAAAGGCTAAGAAGAAGAAAAGTGACTTTATTCTCTATCTTTTTGTGTTTGCAGGTACATCAGCATCTTTATAAATACTAGTTCATGAACTGACATCTGCGATTCAAAAATCAGCGTCTGTGCCCTGCATTGGCGTCTGCACTCTATAAACCAGTGTCTCCAACTCGTATAGCCTTTTTCTAGTTTTTCTATGTTTTTGGAGAATTTTCTACTTTCTATCTTTTTTTAGAAAAATAACCAGAATCGACATCTGCGCCCTGAACCTACGTCTGTGCTCTGTCTAAGTTGGATTTATCTTGTACTAACATTTTTTAAGTGGTTCTTGTGCTAATAACGCTTGTCAAAGATCAATATTCATAGAGCTACTAACTATTTTTTTGTAGCACCGCTTGTCAAAGACACAAACTCAAAACTACTCACATTTGTCTTACAGGTTGCTTCAGATCTACATCAACCAAACGATCATGTTTGTATTAGTTATTTTTACGCACCTAGATTAATTAGTTAGATTTTTTTGTTTAATCCTAAGTGAGTGTTAGGAGATTATGCTCTTTTCCCTTTTGGGAAGATCAAAAACCTAGACACACTTACTTAGTGTTAAACAATTGCATCTTTTGGAAAGAACAAAGCATGCTTTGCGAGCTTGTGGAGAAAATGATATTGGATAGGAGAGTATGCTCTTTTCCCCTTGTGGGAAAATTAGAAATCCAGACTCCTTTTTGTCGCCAATTCAGGTTACTATGAATCCTTTAGATGGGTCTGCCAGTTGAGGAAAAAATCTCCCGGGAACAACCCATGTGAGAATGAGGTGTAAGCGACACCACTCTAACTCATGTTAATCAAATTTACTCCTTGGGTTTAAAGCCTCAGGAGTCGGTTGGTATTTGAGCTTATACTTGACTCTCCTCTAACTTAAGTGAGGCCTCGTGGTCTCAATCATGTTTACGTGACCACTTTTGTCAAGACGCACTATGGGGCTATATGCCTGAATCATGCTTGCACAGACATAGAGGATACAATCGAATGAATAACCATACTAAATAATCTAGGCTTAGAAGCTACTCGAAACACCCCCAAAAGGTGATAATGCTTGTGCAAGGAAGATAGTAACTTCCCCAAGATCACTCGTACATTCGTGCCACCCTGAGCATTTAGAATCAGATAATACGGTGTCATGACTGGAGCCATTGCGTGCTTGGTGAAGGCCATATTCTGATTAGCTCTTGTGTGTGTGCCTAAGCTTACAAGCAAGTATTTGCATTCTATGCCAATTCCTTAGGTAGATTTTGTGCTTGAAGTGCTTGAAGAACATTGACAAATCCAAAACACAAATGGAATACCCAACATTCAAATTTGTCATGTGCTTGTATCCTTCAAGGTTTCTTTCTCCCTTGTTGGATTGTTTTCAGGCACATGCTTGTTATTTTCTAGTTTGTTTATGCTGAAATTGGTTCTTGCCATAGAACAAATCTATTGAAAAATCAGAACAAGATCAAGCTTTTGCCAGATTATCAAGACAACATCCTTTTGCAAAAAAAAAATTCATCTTTTATGAGATATGTCCTAAAAACCTCAAACTATTCATCCAAGACCAGATCTACTTATAGGACATGACCGATTCTAAGAAGCATAAGAAGGTAAAAACTCCATTACCACCCATGCAAAGAGAACATAAAAACACAACCCAAGGGGCTACCAATTACCAACACATTATCTATTCCATCAAGCAAGAAATGCATAAACGAGAACAATTTGAAAAAGTTATTTACAACAACAAGGTTGCTCATTTCATGGGAAAATATCATCTAAACTCTACTTTTGTTGGAGTTGAACAATATGACTAGTCGGTTTACCACAACAAACACAAATTCATCCTCTTCTTAAGCTCACTTAGCTTGCATTTTAGGACCTCACTTAGGTTTTCATCTTTAGGAATACATCACACACTCATCCTAGCATGATCTTGCATTAATCAAATCAATCCTAATCAGCCTATCACCATCCTAACCATCATCCAAAGCATCCTTGATCACACCTCTCACTTGGTATTGCATACCCTTTTGAGTAGCTAAAAACCTACATCTTAATAAAACCCCATCCCTGAATGTCCTTAAACTAAGCATTGTTTAGGATAATCCACTTTGTCTTTTGCAACCTTATCACCTTGATCAAAAGGTTGGTTCGCATTAAAAAATAATCTCATCCGCCAAAGACCACAAGTCTGTCTTAGGTAGACAATCATATCCACTTGATCCTACACTAGGGAGAACAACCCTTGATCCTTGCATACATCAAGTCATCCTTAATCTGTAGAAGCACATCTATCATCTTGATCACATCCTAATCCTAGTATCACCATCCTTAGTTTCCTAGGTGCATCCTTGCATACATCTTGCATCTCATATTCTTTTAGGATAATCATTTCATGCCACCTATCACACGAGCCACTAAGAAGAGGAAGAACATGGATCCTAATGTTTCCGCTAGCTCATCTAATTTTACAACTGACAATACCAACACCATGGTCACTTATGCACCTCAGCCCAATGATCAAATTGAACATTTTTGTGTAGACACTAATGAAACTCCCACTCTAAGTACCATGGAAACATTTATCAACCATCTAGCGCTTGTCCACATGGTAAATTCCATAAGTGGACACAACAACAACTAGGTACTCTTTGACATCCAACAACAAGGACTTCAATTTCCACCTTGGATTATACCCACACTTGTCACACAACTTATGGCACTCCCAGGGGAACGTCCTTATCCCACTAGAAACAAATTTTTTGATCCACTTCAATGAGCCCTACAAGTGGGAACTCTTATCACACAAGTAGTTCATTCCTCCATTCCACCTTTCATCATACACACAACAGCCTCACCTACCTCAGGAGCCCCACCTCCTAATATCACATCAGCACCACAAACAATACCCCCTATCACTATGCAAGCACCTCCACAAGCCACAGTCACTCCTCTTTCACAAGTAATCCCAACATTCATTGCAAACTTTCCACCACCACTGGTTAGCACACAACAAACAACCATTCCACCCATTCCTACTCAACCCATTCAAAGTGCTACAACTAGTTTGCAGCATCAAAGCACCTAGGTCTCCATGCCTATTCTGCCTTTCTTCACCACAGGCATGCTAGCTACCAACGCCTGTAACCAACCCTTATTTCCACAAGGGTCCACTTTTCTTGCGCCACCAACGACACAATCACAACGAATGCCAGCAGTTCCACCTCAAACGTTGTTCACCCCAAATTCCCCCATATTGCAACCATCCATGAATCCCTTTGTCATACCCCAAATTCCCATCCAACCTATCTAATAGTAGCAACAACAACCTATCCAACAGTAGCAACAACAACCTATCCAACAACAATAGCAACAACAACCTATCCAACAGCAACAACAACAACCTATCCAACAAAAACAACCTACCCAACATCAACAAATCACCAACCCATTCACATCCCAAGCGCAACAACAACCAATCAACCCCTTTGTAGCTACACAACCTACTATCCAAACTACACAGCAGCCACAACTACAAATGTAGGGGGAAAATCCCCTCATGGCACAACCACTACAATAGTTTGGTAATCCTTTTATCCAACCCATGCAACAACAACAAACTCATTCCACCAATTACATATCCATGCCATCTTCTACTGCATCACAAACAATTCCCCCTCCACAACAAGTTCTCACTGGGGGCATTCCGTTGCAAAACACTTATGCAGGTGTGCAATAGGTTCATCCCACCTATCCAATGCCACAACAAATACAAGCATATTTCCAACAGTTGCAACAATCTTATCAAGCACCAACACCTCCTCCATTGCAATATTCCACTCAACCACAACTTCCACCACAACAACCCATGTACATTTACCAACAACCATCATACCAAACACCACAATATCCCCCATAGAATCCTCCATACTCACCATTCGATCCATATCAGGTTCAAGGAAATCATGCAATCACGATCAACAATCCTCCCCCACAAATCAATCATGAATGGGAGGAAATGAAGAATCCTCTCAAGGAGCTAAAAGCTAGGACAGAAGCTAAAACATTAAAGTTTGAGGAAGTGTGTCCTTATCTGTTTGACTGATCCATCACTGATATACCCTTCCCCAAACACTTTGAGACCCTAAAATTTGATAAATATCAGGGGAAGGGTGATCCTGTGAGTCACCTGAAAGAATTCTACATGGCCTGTCAAGAAGTGGCCTATAGTGATAACTTCCTCATGAGACTATTTCCCAAAAGCTTGGGAGGCACCACTCTTTAATGGTTCTAAAAAATCCCTTATGACACAGTCTCTACTTTCACGAAATTATCTAAAAATTTTGTGGCCCAATACGCACATAATGTTGGAAATGAACTCTCACTCCTTAACCTATGCAATTCCAAACAAAAGGGAGGAGAAAGCCTAGCCAATTATCTTCAGCGCTGGCAAGGGCTTACTAAAAGGTTGTCTTACCAACCCCCAGAGCAACATCTTATCAAAATCTTCATTAACAACCTTCATCCTAAGCTTGCCTATCACATGCACATGAACTGTATACAAACTTATCATGACATTAGAATCAAGGGTATGGACCTTGAACGAGGTCTCATAGAAGAAGGTACCATTAAGCACTACAAAGAATCCCAGCCTAACAAAAATAGCAATGATCAATCATGATACTGGAACAAGAACAAAAATACGGTAACAGATGGAGCTACTGACACCAAACACATTCAATTTGTGGTAGCTAGTCCTAATGCACCTACCCAGACTTATCAGCAAGCACCACCAATGTACCCTCAACCTCCTCCCATGTATCAATAGCCCAATCCCATGTATTCCCAACAAACATATTAGCAAAACATGCACCCGCAAGGTGTGCCTATCTATCCTCCTCCAGGGACATCATATCAACACAACTACCAATGTGCTATGAATCAAAAAAATGCCATATCAGTCCTGCATGGACAAAAAATACCTCACTCTTCAAATATGCCACAACACACATTTACCCCTTTGGGTGAACCTATAGACGTCATTTTCCGCAAGCTGGTCCAAGCTAACCAAGTCATGTATCCTAAAACACAGCCATTTAATGACTTAACTCCTAAGCCAACTTGGTATAAAGACAATGAGTACTGTGAATACCACCATGTTAAGGGACACACCACCCTCAAATGCATGAAGTTGAAACACTATATTCAGGATCTCATTGACTACAAGGAGATTAAAGTGGACTCTTCTGCCCAATCATCGCCAAACACAGGGCTAAAAATTTATCAAAATGCATTCCCTAAACACACTTCCAGTACAGGCCCAGACAATCCTACTCAATCCTCTGATCAAGGGAAGGGTAAGCAAGAAGAAAATACTGACAGAAAAGATTATACTAATGCCTATATCAACTATGATAATCTCATCAGCTGCATATCCCAAGTATAGTCCTCTGTCAATGTCATCCATGTCAAGGGTGCCGATAACCAATGCACAATCACCACTTGTAGAGGTAGGATAATAGTCGCAGGTGCTGATCCCGCCCCATCTACTGGGACCTAATACAACATTTTGGAACACCTAGGGAATATTCCAGACCAAATTTCCATCCTAGATCTTCTTTGTACATCACCCACTTATCAAGAGATCCTCAACAAAGCCTTGCAAGAATCTCGTGTTCCTAGCGACATCAACCTCACTGAATTCCAAAACCTTGTTAGACACCTGTCGGCATTTTTTGGGGTCTCCTTTAGACAAACAGATGTTCCCTACGAAGAAACTGATCATAATCTCCCACTCTATATCACTATCATGGTTAAATATTTTTCCATCAAATGGGTTATGATAGATAATGGATCGACCCTAAATCTGTGTACTCTAAAATTCATAAAATAGTTGGGTTGCACTGAGTCTGATATAACAAATGATGTCAACACAATAAAAGCATATAAAAATCTAGAGCGTACTTCTAAAGGCACAATATCATTTCCCATTAAAGTGGGCCCAATTATCCAGGATACATTATGTCATGTTGTTGATCTTGACCTCCCCTTCAACATTCTCCTTGGATGCCCATGGATTCATTCTATGCAAGCCATCCCATCCACCTATCATCAGTGCATCAAATTCCCATATAAAGGCACTGAGGTCACCATCCACATAGATCCCAAGCCCTTCACATACTGCAATGCGTTGGAGACATCCTTTCCACATTCCAATCACTGTCCTGGGATTTATATTGGCACCTCTATCGCCAGGTCATCTCGAATCCATTCAGACCTAGAAACAATCCTCTCCTCCACCTTGTCCACAGTCAAGATCAACAACAAAGGTTGTGGTGAGTACACTTTATCTGATGCCTTCGTAGTTGGAGCACTGCCAATTGATCCTCACACTCAAGGCCGCCAGCCTAATCTAAGAAAAATAGAATCAGAGACAACCAAGGCACTGCAATTTGGTTCTACCACTTTTATATCAAAAGGTACTTTGACTGGCCAGGAAATGGCACCAAACATCAACCAATCGCTATATAAAGATCCACCACCCAAGGACATAAGTCACCTTAATTACTTCAAAGATAAGTACCCCACAATGCACAAACTGGTTACAGAAAAATGGAACTACCAAGGAGGTGGCCTTGGTTATGAAGAGAAAGGAATGAAAGATCCTATTATACCTACTCAACTAGAAAAGCACCTGGGCCTTGGTATGGGCTTTGACATGAATGGGGGCACCAATGATTTCATCAACTATTCCTCTTGTCCATCCCTGGGAAAAATTGCTGACATCAAATATATCCTGGAAGAGAAAGTTGTGAGAGCTTATGACAATGTTTTCGATGATGAAACCTTCCTAGGCAATGCTATCCTACAACAACTTTCCATCCTCTTCATTGAACTCCCCCTTCGCTATCCTGAACTCATAGACTAGGTCCAACCAACTGTCGTACATGTTGACGAATTCCAAAGTGAAGACGCGCTCCTAAGCTTTATGGGAGCAACTGAGCAAAGCAGTGACTGGGGGCAAGACTCAGCACATGTCTACAAATTGGACCCAAAGGAATACTTTGGAGAAGTGAAGAACTTTAGCCACAAAAATGACATAGAAAGCAAAAAAAAAAAAAAAAATTGATCCCCTATAGAAAACCCCTCTAGGGCGCTATCTGATCATAAGAAAGTAAAAATAAAGGGTGTATCCCCTAGTGAAAACCTCTTTGAGGCACTAGAGGATTAATATTCTTCTCTTCCTCTTATCAGAGATTACAGGCCTGAACAATCATCAATTCTCATTGAAGAAAAAAAACTTGTCAATCTGGTTACCAAAGAAAATCCTACCATCACATACATAACAACGTCTCTGACTAAAGCAGAAGAAAGTGATCTTGTCACTTTACCAAAGGAATCCATCAACAAGTTCACATGGTCTTACTCACACATGTTGGGGTTAGACCCCAACTTCGTGGTTCACCATCTAGCAGTGGACCCAAACATCAAACCTGTCAAACAAAAGCTCAGAAAGATGCACCCTAAAGTGGTACTACTTGTCAAAGCGGAGCTAGAAAAATTACTCCAAGCCAAGATCATCCGCCCCATTGACTATTCTGACTGGATCTCTAGTATGGTGCCCATCTCTAAGCCTGATAAATCAATCAAGATATGTATAGATTTCAGAGATCTCAATAAGGCATGTCCAAAGGATGATTTCCCTTTGCCAAACATAAACATGATTGTGGATCTCATAGTAGGACATGAGATGTTGTCACTCATGGATGGCTTTTCTGGATATAATCAGATCCACATTGCAGAAGAAGATCAGGATAAGACAACATTCACAACCCCTTAGGGAACCTTCTACTATAACATGATGCCTTTTGGCTTAAAGAATGCTGGGGCAACCTATCAAAGAGCCATGACTGTCATTTTTCATGACATGATTCACAAGATCCTTGAAGACTATGTGCATGATATCTTGGCAAAATCAGTAAAAAAGGAAGATCACCTAAATGTTATGGAATGCATCTTTAACATAATTGGACACTACTGCTTAATGCTCAATCCTAAGAAATGTGCCTTTGGAGTCACATCAAGCAAACTCCTAGGGTTTATTGTATCCAGAAGAGGCATTGAAATTGATCCAAAGAAAGTACATGCTATCATAGGTATGCCTCCACCAAAAACACTCTGACAACTACGTAGCCTCCAAGGGAAAATACAATCTTTGCATCATTTTATCTCTCAACTAGCAGACAAATGCCAACAATTCACTCATCTCCTGTGCAAAGACAACACATTCAAGTGGGATCCTCAGTGTCAGAAGATTTTTGACAAAATCAAAGAATACTTGGCTAATCCACCCATCTTGGTACCACCTATACTTGGTCGACCACTCATCCTATACATTTCTGCTACTACCACAGCACTGGGGGCACTCCTCGCTCAATTGAATGATGAAGGCAAAGAAAAATCCATTTATTATATCAATCAAACCTTAGTGGGTTATGAGCTCAATTATTCTCCTATGGAAAAAGCATATCTGGCAGTGGTCTTCGCCACTCAAAAAATTCACCACTACATGCTTAGTCACACAACCAAGCTCATTTCAAAGGTAGATCCTCTCAAGTACCTACTCTCTAGGACTACACTCATAGGTCAAGTGGAAAAAAGGACTATGTTGCTAGGTGACTTTGATATTCAGTATGTCAACAAAAAAGCCATTAAAGGGCAAGTCATTGTCGATCAGCTAGCTGAAGCACCCTTGGTAGATGCATATCCTTTGGTCATAGAATTTCTAGATGAGCATTTGTACATGATAGAAGAACAACCAATGTGGCAACTTTACTTTGATGGGTCCTACATAGCTCATGGCACAGGGGCAGGAATACTTTTTGTCACACGTCAAGGTGACTACATCCCCATGTCATTCAAATTGGGATTTCCCTGCACAAACAACATTGTAGAATATGAGGCACTAATTGTAGGACTCCGCATGGCCATAGAATTTAACATCAGAGATATCCAGGTCTTTGGCGATTCCCAACTCATCATCAAACAAGTCCTAGATGAGTATCAAACCAAAGATGACAAATTGACACCATATAAGTAGATGGTTGACAAGCTGAAAGAACACTTCCTCCACTTGCAGATAACACTGTGAGTGTGATAATGGGTACCTGTTAGATTGACACAAACACTTCAATAGATCATTATTTTAGCACATGGGGTTAGTGAAAGCATGAAAAACACAAAAAACCCTCTAAAGTCGATCTATTTCCTTCTAACCTAGGAAGAGTATGACCACCAACATATCAGCCCTCAAAATATGTTGATGAAACAGTGACCAATACAACCTATGTATGAAGGATTTAATTAAAACAAGCTAAAATGAAGACAAAGCATGCAAACTAGCTCTCAAAATGATGGAAGAACACTAACAATTAGTATTGAAATGAAGTAGTATGCAATTCTATGATAAAACTAGCAGCATAACAATACAAATTTTATCTCTAAGGAAGGCTTATTTTGCTATCAAAACAGGCTTCTATTTATAGAAGAAATGGGAGAGAGAGGGGGTACAAGGTTCATTTATGAGCTTGGAGGCCCAATAAATACACATGTAGGTGCCATTAATGCCCAAGGTATTAATGAGGCATGGGAGAGACATGGGCTTAAGGAATCTTCATTAATGAAGTCCTTAATGAGGCATGTGGGGGTGTAAGAGGGTTAAGGACTTTAAGA
>MU226755.1:1406324-1439253 GCA_018584345.1 Thuja plicata
GACACACAAGCAGAGACGGAAGTCTCAGAGAAAGAGCAAGAGGTTGTGGATCCAAAGGACCTGGAACTAGAAGCTGCAGAACAAGAAGAGCAGCAAACAGAAGAAAAGAGGCCACTCTCAGGGGAAACCTTCAGACAGGTAATCACAGTGGCCCAAACTCTGAATCTTGGCCCGATACCTCCCCTACTACCAACACATGAAGAAGAAGAGGAAGAGCAACACGAAGGAGAGATCCCTGAGGAAGCCGACCAGGGTCTAGACACATCAATTGACATCCAGGACCAGGCTGAGGAGACAGAAATTGAAAAGAATGCTGCTGAAAAAGAGGTTCTGGCAGGTAGAGAAATAGAGGAAGTGCATGTTGAAAAGGAGCAGCCGCCACCAGACACCGGGAGAGAATCTAAAGAACAAACTCTGGCAGGAAGGCCACCTCTGCCACCTCCATGGCTGGCAGAAAGTAGGAAAAGAAAAGCCCAATCCGCTCCGATAGTCCCTCTCTCCCTGGCTGAAATGATGGCCTTAGCTTAGGCCCTGCCAAAAGCAAAGAAGGCCCGGACAGTTCATACCCTTCGGACTAGGTCGGGCGAAGAAATAGTTGTAGTAGTAGCAACGCCTCCCCCAGACACAGATGATGCGACCATGGACCCTGTAGATTATAATATCGCAGAGGTATCCCTGGGTAAAAGGGGAAAGCAGGGCGAAGTAGACCTGTTGAAGGAGGCAGCAAGGGTAGTGGAGGCCCGATAGGAAAAGGAGGCCCAAAGGCTCAAAGCTTAGAAGGAGAAGAATGCAAACCTTATGAGGTTGCTTGTAGAGTTGGCCCGACCCATCAACGCCGCCCCTCCACAGACCTCCACATCAGAAGAGTTACCGTAGAGCGACATAGACTCCCAGCGAGTAATGAAAAAGAAGGCCCAAGCAATAGATGAATGGGTCGCTCTATAGATAGGAAACACCCGACGTTTCCTAGCGGCCACTCTCCCAGATTAATATACGGCCTGACAGATTATTTACCAGGCAGAAGCACTGATTGAGCAATGGGAGAGTGACACCAAGAATTACCAGGTGTAGAAGGTAGAGCTCAAAGAGCTCCTCACCCTGGGGGAAGACATAGTTTCCAAATCTGGAATTCTAGGTAAGGAATCATTTGATTTCGTAAGGGCTCAGCACTCTAGACTGGACCACACATTGTAGGTAACCAAGCAACTGGTAGAGTCCTTACAGGAAAAGATAAACACAATGAAGTATTCTTCCAATTTGTACAAGTCATTTGTAATAAAAGCTTCCGGGGTTGATCCCCTTAGTAAAAATACTTATACCCCCGAGGAGTCAGTTTTGGGGAATTTTGATGAAATGATGGCATCTCGGTATCAGTCCCCAGAGGGGATGGATGGGGCCCGAATGGAAAAAACTGACCAAAATGGTGCTTAAAGGCCATGATGCTGCAAGGATGGTAGATGAGTTCAGAAATAATATTCTGGACCTGGTGGAACAAGTTGAAGTGGCCAGGCATAGAAGGGCCAGCCTAAGGAAGATTGATGAAGATGGCATTTTCTGCATCCTTCAGGCCTTCAACAATAATAAACAGCCTTGAGCATTCTCTGGAAACCGGGGAAACTTGGGCTTTAGGCATTCTTTATTCTTTTGGGGATGTAAGTTCCCGGATCTTGGAGTTCTGGATCCAAAATTTTGTATTCTTTAAGGTGATCTGTGTCCTGGTCCCCGAGGCCGATCGGTCACTTTCAGAGGTGGTTAATAAAGACTGTCAGAAGGTAGTTGGGCACATCAAGAGGCATTGGCTCAACAGTTGGTTTCTAACAGGGTGGTCTTCTCAAGGCACTGTTCAAAGGTACACCTGGCACATTGGAGACAGGGCGCCGCATTTCCCATTTATGAGGCATGTAGCCTCAGTCCCTAGGGGACCTACTTTCTTCTTTCTTCTCTCTGGCTCTCTTCTCGAGGCTGATTCTTCTGATGTATATTCTTATCTTCTTCTTCTGACATGGCAGACCTATTCTGTCCCTAGGTCTTTTGTAGGGTGGTGCAGGTAGTACCGGCCCCCATATATTGTATTTTATTAAAGAATAGTAAAATAGGGTTAGGGTTAGGGTTAGAGAGTTGTATAAATAGGCAAATCGACCCATTTCCTAGGGTCGGTGAAATTGATGATTTTGTTGTCCATAAGAAATAGAAAAATGACTTTTGGTTTTAGTTGTAGAGCTCAATGCTCCATTTGTTCTGTTCTTGGTAGTTAGATGCTCCCTTGGAGCCACTATTGTATCACGCACCAGTGCTTGCTGGACTAAATTTTAACAAAGAAGGAAGGATTCTTGGCAATGATATTGTTAGCGTCCCTGCTTCTGAGTTAATGGTATTTCGTATTTTAATGTTCTGCATGTCCTTTACTCTAATATGTTAAAGTATATTAACAACCTCTTTATTTCTGCTACTGATAAAATGCTAACTGATGGTTGAGTATTTCTTCAGTATTTAGTGTAGTCTTTCTGAGTATTGTTGATGTTCCGAACATTTCAGTGTGACTGTAGTTAGATAAGTGTTTCTAACCCTGCAGGGTCTTTTTCATTTTATTTGCTAAGTGTAGAATGCTTCGGGAAACCCTTACTGTTCTGAATCTCTGGATGAATGAGTTGAAGTAACCAGCTATCCCCCTCGAAAATAGTCACCTCTCCCAACCGAGCCCTGCACCGTCGTGACCCGACACCCAGGTGCTTGAAGGCCCGGAGGATTCATTTCCCCTAGACAACCTTTGCAGGCAGAGTTGGCCAATTTCCCCAGAACCCGGTGACAACTTATGACTGTTGGCGGACCCGGTCAGCAAAACCCCGTCAACAGAAACTAGCGCTAGAAGGAGGGCATAAATTCGTCCCCCTCCCAAGATTCTGATTATACACCTCCTGAGGGTTCCCTGAGTTGTAGTTTTAGGAGACAAGCCTTTAGTGGGATTGGGTCCTTTTCCCCAGCTAAATTTGAAAGAGTCCTTAGGTCTGTCCCGAACCCCAGAAGGTTTGTCAAACTCGAGCCTCCTGCTCGAAAGAGGCAGACATCGAAAGTCCTACTAGCCACTGTTTTCTGGGGATCTACCATACCCCTGAATACCCAAACTCCCCAGACGGTCCTGGGAACCAGTACCCAAACTACCCAACATATAGTTTCCCCAATGGCTGCATACTTTGGAAAGACCAGGTCCCCAATGGGCACTTTTCCGGGTGCAATCAATGACTTACCCTCCCACCCAGAGAATATTTGCTCGTGATATGAACACTTAGGCTCACCGACTACAGAAGAACATTTATAGGCATACAAAGATGCCATGAATAGACACTGGATCTAGCATAAGGATGTTGTGACTTGTATGTTTCCCCTAGCTTTAGGACAAAGCGAGTTGAACTGGTACCTGAACTTACCTGCCAACTCCATCAACACTTGGCAGGATATGGAGGATGCCTTCTTGGCTGCCTTTCGTGTGCATGTGGACCCAGCCTGGTCCCATAGCCAGTTCATCTCCATCAGAAAGGAACCCAATGAACCTCTTGCAGCATTCAACCATAGGTTCCAGCGTGCCCTGAAGTGATGCACAGGCCCTTTTGTCCCATCGCCAGACGTTACCATACAGACATACCTTAATGTGATGGACCCTTTCGTTGCCACCCTCCTATGGAGAACAACCACCCCAGGCGACCGAGATACCTTGGAAAAAGTCTACAACCTAGCCCTAAAGTTGTCCCGTGGTCTCAACAAATCCCCGGGCGGGATTGGACAAAGCACGCCTTTTAATATGATCCCCGGAAGAACTGCTTATGCCAGGGGTTACAATCCCAATCTAGCAATAGGTTCCCCCTCGATGGCGGTGAATCCCCTGCCACCTTTGATAGACCAATAGGCGCGATATGTTTACCCCTCGCAGACCTAGATGACACCGGGTCTGGAAGTCTTCCCTTGGAATCAGCCATAGTAGACACAACAGACTCAGACACAACCATCTAGAGTGCCCTTCTTCTAGTCATCCGCGGTTGGAGGATTGCCGCCCTCGACTACAGCTAATCCTGCTACCTTCCCGGGAAGCCAACAACATCCACAGCCATCACATTGTGACGCTAACACTCAGTTGACCGCCGAGGTTGAGTCCCTCTGGTGAATGCTGTCCACTTTGACTATGGACATGGGTCAACTGAAGGCTGGATCCTATGTGCCCCAAAATTCAAATTCCCAGAGGGGAAATATCTTCTCTGGCTAACGAAACAACAACGCCGGGGGAAGAAACTTTAACAATGGGCCTAGGCCCAACCAACAACAATGGAATAATAACACTAACACTGGAGGTCCGCCTCCAAACCAAAACACCAACCAAAATGGTGCTGGACCATCCCATTTTATGCCAGTTACAGACTTCCAGCCCATGACTAACTGGTGTAGACTACACGACACGGGTTCGTACAATGAGGTGAATTGTGCCACTTTAGAGAAAGTCATAATGATCTCCCAGCTGGACAGGCAGCAATCACACGATACCGCTCCCCTAGAGCCCCCTGTCCAAGAACAAACCCACAGTTCCTTCACCTGTGATACCATCTTCTTCGGTATTTTCAGAGAAGATGAAGAAGAATCCAAAATACAGGGATTCTTTGATGAATCCATCCCGCCCTTTGAAGCCAACGCCTTTACTAACCCACGGGCTCCATACAATACTCAGAGCCAGGCAAGTAAAGGACCAGCTTACACGCCCATACCTCCTACCAAAGATACTCCTCCTGCCCGGAGTAATGCAACTGATCGACCCGTCCCTCCAAAAGGTCCTAGCTCTAACCAAGCAAAAGACCTCACAAAGGAAAATCACCAGTTTCAGGGAGGAAGATTCGATATTATGAAGGTGTTAGAGCAGACCACCACCTTCATGACCTTGATGGAGGTTTTGTTAAATTTCCCCGAGCAGAAGAAGTCCCTTCTGAAGCTCTTAGGGAACCCGAAAGCAGTTAGCCGCACACCCAAGACTGTCTCCTTTGAAGATGCTAATGTGGCCGTCTTCCAGGGAAATAATGAGGATCCTCCCTTCCTGCTAGGCCTAAAACTTTATGGCAAAAATATACATAACTGCCTAGTGGATTCTGGAGCTTCGGGTAACATCATGCCCTTGACCATCTGTCAGAAGCTCGGACTCCACCCCACGCCGTCTAATGGCGCAGTGATCCAATTGGATAAGACTGCTGTAAAAATAGTGGGGGAATGTAAAAACGTCTAGATACATCTTATCCAGGACCCCATGATAGCCAGCATTATTGACATCCAAGTGGTGGACATCCCAGAGACTTACGGGATGTTCCTAAGTCAGAATTGGTCTAAGTCCTTAAATAGATACTTTTCGACCAACTTCACCCACTTATGGCTTCCGTGGGAAGGAGAATCCAATCAGATCCGGGTTGAAAGCAAACCTCGGATGAAATAGGCCCTTACCGAAGTTGGAAGGGTCAATGAATTCCTTTTCTCCGAGACTTCTCTGGGGGTGTACCGACCCCTTGAAATCTTAACATTTGATTTCATCCCCGGAGAGGATCCCATAGTATTGCAAACAGCACAAGACTTGGAAGAAAAGGTGAGAGTTGAAGTTAACTCTTAAGGCCCCACAACAACCCTTGCCGCACTCCTGTCCCCCACTTGGTGCCGATTTCATTACCAAAAACATTCAGAGCATGAGTGTGAGCCATGCCTATCGATCGCTACTCGACAACTTGATATCTTCCGGAGTAAACATACAACCGATTCCCCGGGACCCAGTACTCCTACGAGATGCACTCCTTTAGTGCCATCCACCTGGGAATCACAAATTGAAACACCTCCGGGGATAAATCCCACTTTCACGCCGGTAGTTCGGGAGAAAATCCCCAAGTCTCCCAGAAACAATCCAAAGAAAACTCCCCCTCCCCAGCCCCATATTACAAACAATGACTTATTGACCCTTAAGTTCGATGGGTCCCAATCCAAACAGGGTTGTGGGGCCAGGGTAGAATTAATCAACCCGCGGGGAAAATCCTTTCTCGCATCCTACAGGCTGCAGTTTAACTATACAAACAATGTCACGGAGTACGAGGCCTTGGTCCTTGGACTCCTATTCGCACTAAGGAAAGGCATCACCCGCCTCTGGGCTCTGGGTGATTCAGAGTTGGTTGTTAAACAAGTCTGGAGTCAATACACATGCCATGACAAGAGGTTGGCCGCATACCACAATCGATCTTGGAGCCTTATCAAAGATTTCGATGCCTTTGGCATTGATCTCATTCCCCAGTGACGAAACTATGTCCCGGATGCCCTAACTATTTCTGTCAGCACACTTGAGCCGATGGCTGGCTCACGACTCTAAAGATTTTCAATTGAGATGGTCCCCACCCCCTCCATTCCAAACAATGTTACTCACTTTCAGGTTTTTGAGGACGATCAACATATCCTGGCCTTCATGGCCAATGTTGGTGTTTTTGAGGATCAGATAGTGGAGGAACAAGACCACGATGACACTGGACAGGGTGATGAAGACGATGGGATCATGGACTTTCCCACCAACACTATCCCTAAGGGGATGGTTGCATTAGAGTGAATCTTCGATTCGGACCCTCGGGCCCGTGAGAAGGTATCATCCTCCCCTAAGGGAGGAAAGTTTGAAAAAGTTAACATCGGCCAGCCCGGTGAAGATAAGATCATCCACATAGGCACCTCCTGTTCCCCTGAGGAAAAGGAGAAGATTCTCATGGTTCTCCAGGAATACATTAATGTAATTGCCTGGGGATATGAAGACTTGAAGATGTATGACACATCCATCATGACTCATACCATTCCCCTGAAGCCAGACGCTAAGCCCTTTCGGCAAAGGAAAAGACTGGTCAACCCCTTGATAGAGCCTCTGATTCATCAAGAGGTAGAAAAATTACTGTCAGCTCAGATTATCTTTCCAATCCGGCATACTATATGGGTTGCCAACCTGGTCCCAGTCAGGAAGAAGAGCGGTGAGATCTTCCTTTGCGTAGATTTTTGAAATTTGAACAAAGCATCTAAAAAAGATAATCACCCTCTCCCCTCCTTGGACGAGGTGTTACAAATAGTGAATGGATCCCAGATGATGTCTTTCTTGGAAGGATATTCAGGATATAACTAGGTCATGGTCAAATATGAGGATAAAGAGAAAACAACGTTTACCACCAAGTGGGGAATGTTTGCGTATAGAAGAATGCCCTTCAGTTTGATCAATGCAGGGGCTACTTTTCAGAAGGCCATGGACATTGCGTTCAAGGGCCTTGTAAATCGATGCATAATCATCTACATGGATGATTTGACCATTTTCTCCTAGGACAGGCGTGATCACGCCGCCCACCTCGCTCAGATCTGTGAGAGATGTCGCCAGTATGGAATATCCCTCAACCCCAAGAAGTGCATATTCGGGGTCACTAAGGGGAAGTTGCTCAGGCATATCGTCTCTGAGAAGGGTATATCCATAGACCCTGATAGAGTCGAAGCATTGCTAAACTTACAGATGCCTAGTAGCAAGAAAGAAATGTGATCCTTCTTTGGAAAAATCAACTTCGTGCGACGATTCATCACGGGATTCACATAAATAGTCAAACCACTCAATGAAATGATGAAAAAAGATACCAAAATTGAGTGGAGTCCTGAAGCAAAGCGGGCGTTTGCCTAGATTAAATAGATGATAATGGAGGCACCTGTCCTGGCTAGTCCGGACTATTCCCTCCCGTTTTACATATACTCGTTTGCTTCGCCACATTCTGCCACGGCAGTACTAACCCAAAAGGTTAAAGGGGAGGAACGACAAATTGCTTTCATGAGTTCCCCCTTTAAGAACACCGAAGTCCGGTATTCATCATTGGAAAAACATGTCTTTGCTCTAGTTCACACCGTGAAAAAATTCTGGCATTATATTCTCTAGAGAAAAGTGCATGCTATCATCCCAGACTAGGCTATCAAATCTCTACTGATGCAGAGTGAATTGGGCGAGAGACGGAGGAAATGGATGGCCATCCTCCAGGAATATGATTTAGAGATGCAGCCCATGAAAATAGTCTGAGGCCAGGGACTAAGTTGAACAATAGCAGAAGAGACTCCCCACATAGAATGTCAAACTTATATGGTGGAGTCCATTACCTAGGATCCGTGGTATACCGATCTGGTGTACTTTCTACTAAACAACAGATGTCCGAAGGGATTACCTCCCCACAAACACCGTGTCCTGCGGATGAAAAGCACCCACTTCATGATTAAAAAATTCCATGCTTTACCGTTGGAACTACAAGGGAGTGTACCTCCGGTGCATTGACAGGGACCAAGCTATGAAAATAATTGATGAATTCCATGGACAGTTTGGAGCCAGGCATGGTTCAGCCGATGCCACAGCCCATCAGATCCTTTGGGCCGGATACTATTGGCCCTGTATTTTCAGAGATGTTTACGCTCATGTCAGAAAATGCCATACTTTCCAAACTGTAGCACATCATAAGCGTAACCCAGCCATGCCTCTGCAACTATTCTACGAGACTAGACCCTTTGCCCAGTGGGCATTTGACTTCATCGGGGAGATCAACCCCAACTTGTCTGCCAACCACCGATACATTCTGACTGCTACTGATTACTGCACTCGGTGGTCTGAGGCTATCCCTTGCAAAAACAACACGGCGGACATAGTTATCAAATTCTTGAAAGAAAACATCGTCACAAGGTTTGGAATGCCCTTTGCTTTAGTATGTGACAATGGTCCGGCGTTTTCTTCCACACAATTACTTGAATGGACCTACAACCGAAAGATCGCACTGAAGTTCTCCAGTAACTATTATCCTCAGGGAAATGGCGTTGCTGAATCAACGAACGAGAACCTTCTTGAGGTGATCAAACATTTCTCAGAACAAAATCCCCAGGATTGGCACCAAAAACTAAAATTCGCCCTCTGGGCGGATCGTATTCGTATTAAAACCGCCCTAGGGAGATCCCCATTCCACCTGGTTTATGGTCAGAACCCTGTATTCCCAGTCAACTTACAAATCCCAGTTTTACAGTTCATGCAAGAATTTAACAACAGGGACAACATTGTGGAGGTTTAGCTCCTAAATCTGGTGCGAATGGAAGAACAGCGAGATGCAGCCCTTGAACATTTCGCGCATCATCAAGCAGTGGTAAAATGATGGTTTGACAGAAGAGCCCAATACAAGGCTTTTCAGATCTCAGATCTGGTCCTATTGTGGGACAAGGCCCGAGAGAAGAAAGGAAAGCACACCAAGTTCCAATAGCTCTGGCTCGGACCATACTTAATTTCAGAAATCTGCAGGGCAAATACTTACCGCCTTAACACCTTGACTAGAGAACCTATCGCATTGCCTGTTAATGGGCAGTTTCTCAAGCATTACTTTGAGTAAGGGTAAGTTTGTCCAAAGTTGTATTATATGTAAATATCCCCTTGTAAATAGTTTTGTCGGCTGTTCTCTGGGGCAGTCTCCCCCTTTCTTTTATTTTTGTTGTCTTTATTTTTGCTTTTGGCTTTCTTTTGGTCCTGGCATTTTGCTCCATCTTGTAGGAACTGGAATGCTTCGCATAACTTTGGCCTTTGGTGCAATGCCTCCGACATGGTGAATTTTAGAATTTATTTTTATCACGGTGGAATCAACCCGGTCTCTGGGATTGTTTGTAGGTTATGGCACATTTTCGAGCAATCTCCATTGGGCGTTGTCTCCGAGAGTCTGGCAATCAGTGAACAATAATAATATAAGGAACAAGTAATCGGACATGCTGGGGGTAGATCAGTTGTACTGGTTGGTTGATCTACGTCTAAAAATCTAAAGAAATTCCTTCTGGGTCCAGAGTTTTATCCTCTTTAAAATATCTAAATATAGGTGGATGGGTGAAAGAAGTACTGCCATTTGAATTTAGCTAAGCTTAGGCTCAATGGTGAAAGAACTACCGCCTTTCCCACCTAGAAATAAATGAAGTAATAAGAGGATGAGCGGGATGAAACTCTGGCCTCCAGGGAAAAGCAATCAAATTGATGACTGGTTTGATGAAATTAGTACTGCTTCTCTATTCCTCCCAGGGGTCATCGGCTTGATCTCCTTCCAAAGCACACACAACACCACTGATGAAAGGCGACGGACTGATTCCTGTGTGGTCGGGTTTTCTCGGATATTCGGCTCCTTTCTTGTCAAACGCTTTAGGAGGATGATTTGTTCCAGTTGTGCTAACCAGAGATTCTATGGTTCTCAAATGCGCTAAGGCATTTGTCCCAGATAGTCACCATTTGTTATGCCCTGCATCCCCGTCCCTACATTTTGTGTGCAAAATGTTGGGTCCCCCTTTTTTCTTTTTCTTTGCTTTTTGCTGCGGCTTTGCCTTGTCTTTCTTTTTCTTCTTGCTTTCTTTCTCCAGGGTTTTCTCCCCCGGTGTGTGTTGTTTTCTTGGTTTCTTTTTCCCCTCTGGGATCCCGGATCCCAGAGGTCATCTTTTGTAGGAAGCTGGATTCCAGACTCCGGGATTTTTTGCGATGATGTTCCTAAGTCTTAATAACATTATCGTAAGGAATCCCCAGGCCTAGAGTCTGGAGGTTGCGCCTGACCTAAAATCTCTGGAAGGAGGAAGATTACCTTTTTACCGTCGGTAAAAATAGACTCACCTATCATTTTCACAATTACCGCGATTAAAACCTTCGAGCACTTAGAGTGAAATAGAGCATTTTCAAAGCGATTAGCAGAGCATTTACAGAGAATTTGTAATAATCAAAGCTTAGCACCTTCTGTTGTTCTTAGAGATACGTGAGTGCTTTGTGGTGGTGATTTTGATAGCTTGACGGCTTGAGTTATTGCAGAGTTCTCTCGGTAATCCCTGCTTTCCTCCGCCTTCTGCGTTTCAGGTTGGTGTTCTCCTCTCCTCCTCTCTGCTTTGCTTCTATTTTTTGGTTTTTCCTTGGGTTTTCTTAGTTTCATTTTCATTTTGCTTTTTTTCTCTGTCGTGTTTGGCTTGTTTGTCTTTTGGTTTTGCCGCCCATTGGTGGGTCGTCTCTGCCAGGAGGTTGTCCACCTCCTGTGTAGAGGTTGTTTGTCTATAAATTCTGTAAATAGCATGTAAATAATGTAAGTAGCTGTATATATTTGTTTCTGCCTTGTTTGGCTTTCCCGCGGTAGTCTTTTCGTGTATATAAAATTGTATATATGTATATATCTGTAGATAACCCTTGTATATCTCCTCTGTTCTATGTGTATACCCCTTGACTCTATGTATATCCTTCTAGGTGGTTCGACAAGCTAGTCGAGTCACCCTTACTTCTAGTTTTTTGCCTTCAAACTTGTTTCGAGGCAGAAAACCACCTGTTTGAAACTCGGCTCTCGGCCGGTTTCAAACAGGCAATTTTCTCTCTCCTCCATCAAGGCTATCAGAGCCTCATTTATTTCCCATGTGTGCAATTACTTTTGGCCAAGTGGCTTTCCCTTTTCGTGTGTTCGAACAGTTGGCTCTGCCGCCAGTGCCATCACATCCATTCAATGCCAGCGTACGTGGCGTCCATGTGGACCTGCCTCCACATTCTTCTTTGCTAACGGTCATTTCTCCAGGCCTCGGGCCTCTTTTCACCATTCTTCTTATGTCTTCGTCAAGTGTGATAAAATTTCCTGGACTCAGAGATATAATGAAAGTCTCGAGTGTATTTTTCTTTTCAGATACTTGTGCGTAAAACTAATTTTTTAGGAAAAGAAAATGGCGCGGTGGTAAGATCTTCGGACCCTGGAGTTACTATTTTATTTTGATAAATATATTCTGATGGTCGCTTTGTCTCGCAGGTACAGATTTCATTTTACAAACATGTCTGAGGCATCTGCATCATCTCCTCCCGGAAGTCTGGAGTTGCCATCCACAACCGAGACCAGGGCAGTAGCAAAGTCAAAATTAGAGAAGGCCCTGGCAAAGATGCCCCTCACCATGAAGTTTGTGCAGGATGAGGAGATTGTGGGCTCAAAGATTGAGTCCAAGGTAAAATTGATGACCGACGCCAGTGTCGGGACCTGGGCAGAAATGCAGGCCCTGGTAAAGATAATGTACATCTAGCAGCAGGCTAGAGACAAAATTGCAACCAACGTCAGAGGTTCTGGAATCCTCTGAGTAGCTTGCTTCCCATGCTCCATGCAGTCTCCAGAGCTTGTTCTCACTTTGGCGGCCAACTACAACTCTTCTGTCTGGGACGTTATGCTAGCAGTTGCAGAGCCCACGAGATTCCCCACTCCACTGGTGTCCCTTGACCCAGTTACTTTCCAAGCAGGCCTGGGTATCCCGCAATTTGATAGGGCCTCAGTGGTCACAAGGACCGATGCCTTGAAATAATTCAATCAACTGGAGGATGCTACCCGGGTGTACATGAACACCAATTGGCTCAAGGTCCCGAAGAGGGATCCAAAAAGAATGAAGATAGATATCCCCCACTCTGAATTCAAGGAAAGCATCCAAATGGGGATGATAGCATTGACTTGGGTATTTGGGCAACCCTCCGCCCAGTAATTTGGGAAATGGATGTACTATTTTCTACTGGGCATCTCCACTAAGGGAGAATTCTTCGACTGGGTGACAATAATCTCCAATCATGTCGACTCCCAGTTCCTGCAACTGAACAAGAAGAAGAAGTTCTACATGACTTCTTATGTTTTTTGGGCCTTGGCGCAACAAAGGCCCCACTCCAATGGCCTATTTACAAATGGCATTCTCAGGATTGGCCCAGGACAGAAAGCACCGTGGGACCATTTCCCTCAGATTCAATGGGAGGCCAGCTTCCCCAGATACTGTCGGGTAAATGACTCCTTCGTTTACTACCATCTGCTTACACCTACCCGGGATGCCGGATACCACCTGTCTACTGAGGCAATGAGATTGGTTAGTATTTATGGGCACTACTATATCTAGTTCCAGCAGCACACATACATTAGGGTCGCCGGCTTCTCCGGGAAGCCCTACTTGTTGCCCAAGCATTGTGAGGACAAGATCGTGCTGCTAGAATATTGTCAGCAGATGGTGGAGCTGCATACCCTCTTGGCCCATAAGAAGGTCCCCAACGTTTCATTCCCAATCTCCTGTGGGAACTACACCTGCAGTCTGGCCACCGCGAAGGAGGCAGATAATGAGCTAAAATGTTATAACTTGCAAAAATTTTATCTGGCGCGAAGGAATTTTGATCCGCATGGCAGAATTGCAACGGCATTGCCCCGGGCTTCAGAGCCCCACCATGCACACATGGAAGACTTCTGGGCAGATCGCCAGGATGACATGGATGTGTGCAGTCGGTATTATGATAGAATGACAGCCGGAATGATGCAGGAGCTAAAGCTCTGGAGGTTCCCAATGGGCTTCTCAAACGAAGCCCCCACCATAGATCCCTAGTACAAAGAAAAGGGGATTGACAAAATGCCACTGTCGGCAATGAATTGGGCCATCCAGGAGGACCACATGATTGAGGACTTCACTCGGGAAGTAGTCGAGCAAAGTCACACCTATTTCAAAAAGGCGTGCCCCGGGAGTATGCGCCTAGCCTCTAGACTGGTACCAAAAGTGACACCACCACCGGCACCAAAGTTGACTCTGGGGGCCGAGAATTCTGCACAAGGCGTAGACAAAGGAAAGGGGATAAAAACAACTCCCCCCACGTAGCAAGTCCCTATTCAGGAATAGATTAAGCAATCTGTAGCAGCCTCCCAACAAATGAGGGAGCATTTGATCACAAGGCTAGCCACTCCCCTGCTAATGGCTGGACCAATTCATCCTCCTTCCTCCCCATCCCTGGCAGCCTTGATGGTCAAGGCGACGAGGGTGAATCCTATAGAGGCAGTAGCAATAGCCGATGTGGGGCCACCTCTGATCACCCGGAGGAAGAGAAAGCATATCAAACAACCTAAGGCAGAACCAGCGCCAAGGGCTTCCCTCCCAAAAGAAGTGGAAATCCTTTCCTCCAGTTCCCTAGAACCGGAGAAGGAAGCAGAACAAACGGAAGACCCATCCAGTCCCCCTCTAGAAGAGGAGTTCAAAGTATTTGCAGCCGATGAGTTTGTAAATCTGCAAGGGGATGACACACAAGTAGAGACAGAAGTCCTAGAGCAAGAGCAAGAGGCTGTGGATCCAGAGGACCTGGAACTAGAAGTTGCAGAACAAGAAGAGCAGCAAACAAAAGAAAAGAGGCCAGAACCGGAGGTTATCTCCGGGGAACCAGAAATACAAGGTTTGGGAGTGGACCAACAACCGCCAAGTGAACAAAAGGCATCCACTGGGGAACCCAGACCCAAAACTTTGGGATCAACCATAACCCCAGCTGCCTCATTCCCAAGGCCACTCTCAGGGGCAACCTTCGGACAGGTAATCACAATGGCCCAAACTCTGAATCTTGGCCCGATACCTCCCGTACTACCAACACATGAAGAAGAAGAGGAAGAGCAGCACAATGAAGAGATCCCCGAGGAAGCTGACCAGGGTCTGGACACATCAATTGACATCCAGGACCAGACTGAGGAGACGAAAATTGAAAAGAATGTTGCTGAAGAAGAGGTTCTGGTAGGGAGAGAAATAGAGGAAGTACATGTTGAAAAGGAGTAGCTGCCACCAGACACTGGGAGAGAATCTGAAGAACAAACTCTGGCAGGAAGGCCACCTCTATGGCTGGCAGAAAGCAGGAAAAGAAAATCCCAATCTTCTCTGACAGTCCCTCTCTCCCTAGCCGAAATGATGACCTTAGCTCAGGCCCCGCCAAAAGCAAAGAAGGCCCAGACAGTTCATACCCTTCGAACTGGGCCGGGCAGAGAAATAGTTGCAGTAGTGGCAACGCCTCCCCCAGACACCGATGAAGCGACCGTGGACCCCACAGATTATAATATCACAGAGGTATCCCTGGGTAAAAGGGGAAAGCAGGGCGAAGTAGACCTGCTGAAGGAGTCAGCAAGGGAAGTGGAGGCCCGATACAAAAAGGAGGCCCAGAGGCTCAAAGCTAAGAAGGAGAAGAATGCAAACCTTATCGGGTTGCTTGCAGAGCTAGCCTGACCCATTAATGCCGCCCCTCCACAGACCTCCACATCAGAAGAGTTATCGTAGAGAAACATAGACTCCCTGCGAGTAATGAAAAATAAGGCCCAAGCAGTAGATGAATGGGTCACTCTACAGATAGGAAACACCCAGCGTTTCCTAGCGGCCACTCTCCCAGATTTATATACGGCCTGGTAGATTATTTACCAGGCAGAAGAACTGATTGAGCAATGGGAGAGTGACGCCGAGAATTACTAGGCGTGGAAGGTAGAGCTCGAAGAGCTCCTCACCCTGGGGGAAGACAGTTTCCGAATCTAAAATTCTGGGTGAGGAATCATTTGATTTCATAAGGGCTCAGCACTCCAGACTGGACCTCACATTGGAGGTAACCAAGCAACTGGTAGAGTCCTTACAGGAAAAGGTAAACACAATGAAGTATTCTTCCAATTTGTATAAGTCATTTTTAATAAAAGCTTCCGAGGTTGATCCCCTTAGTACAAATACTTATACCCCCGAGGAGTCAGTTTTGGGGAATTTTGATAAAATGATGGCTTCTCGGTATCAGTCCCCGGAGGGGATGGATGGGAAAAACTGACCAAAATGGTGCTTAAAGGCCATGATGCCACAAGGATGGCAGATGAGTTCAGAAATAATGTTCCGGACCTGGTGGAACAAGTTGAAGTGGCCAGGCACAGAAGGGCCAGCCTAAGGAAGATTGATGAAGATGGCATTTTCCACATCCTTCAGGCCTTCAACGATAATAAACAGCCTTGAGCGTTCTTCAGGAATGGGGAAACTTGGGCTTTAGGCATTCTTTATTCTTTTGGGGACGTAGGTTCCCGGATCTCGAAGTTCTAGATCCAAAATTTTATATTCTTTAAGGTGATCTGTGTCCCGGTCCCCGAGGCCGACCGGTCACTTTCAGAGGTGGTTAATAAAGACTTTCAGAAGGTAGTTGGGCGCATCAAGAGGCACTGGCTTGGCAGTTGGTTTCTGACAGGGTGGTCTTCTCAAGGCGCCGTTCAAAGGTACACCTGGCACATTGGAGATAGGGCGTCGCATTTCCCATTTATGAGGTATGTAGCCTTGGTCCCCGGGGGACCTACTTTCTTCTTTCTTCTCTCTGGCTCTCTTCTCGAGGCCGATATTTCCGATGTATATTCTTATCTTCTTCTTCTGACATGGCAGACCTATTCTGTCCCCAGGTTTTTTGTAGGGTGGTGCAGGTAGTACCGGCCCGCAGATATTGTATTTTATTAAAGCACAGTAAAATAGGGTTAGGGTTAGGGTTAGAGAGTTTTATAAATAGGCAAATCGACCCATTTCCTAGGGTCAGCAAAATTGATGATTTTTTTGTCCATAAGAAATAGCAAAGTGACTTCTGGTTTTAGTTGCAGAGCTCAATGCTCCATTTGTTCTGTTCTTGGTAGTTAGATGCTCCCTTGGAGCCACTATTGTATCACACACCAGTGCTTGCTGGACTAAATTTTAACAAAGAAGGAAGGATTCTTGGCAATGATGTTGTTAGCGTCCCTGCTTCTTAGTTAATGGTATTTCATGTTTTAATGTTTTGCATGTCCTTTACTCTGATATGTTAATGTAGATTAACGACCTCTTTATTTTCGCTACTGATAAAATGCTAACTGATGGTTGTGTATTTCTTCAGTATTTAGTGTAGTCATTCAGAGTACTGTTGATGTTCTGAATATTTTAGCATGACTGTAGTTAGATAAGTGTTTCTAACCCTGTAGGATCTTTTTCATTTTATTCACTAAGTGTAGAATGCTCCGGGAAACCCTTACTATTCTGAATCTCTGGATGAATGAGTTGAAGTAACCAGCTATCCCCCTCGAAAACACTCACCTCTCCCAACTGAACCCTGCACCGTCGTGACCCGACACCCAGGTGCTTGAAGGCCTAGAGGATTCATTTCCCTCAGACAACCTTTGCAGGTGGAGTTGGCCAATTTCCCTGGAACCCAGTGACAACTTATGACTGTTGGCGGACCCGGTCAGCAAAACCCCATCAACACATACCTTGGTGCATTGTGACTGGTTGCTACTGATACATGCATCTTTTACAGTGTGCTTTTGTTTGAGTGTCAAGTCCATGCAAAGGAATCTTGTCATCTGTGTTTTCTAACACCTGATGCATACCTCCTATTGCAATATCAAAATCGGATGTGCTCTCCACACTTTTACACACAAATGGATCCCTAATGCTCATTAGCTGCATTTAATCTCATTTGGATTTTCATTCTTAGCTGCATTCTTAATTGCATTTCAAAGGCTTCTATTTATTCCTTCCTTCCTTTCCTCTCTCCTGTTGCATCCTTTTTCAAGAAAATTCCACAACGTCATCTTCATTGTGTTCTTTTCTTGAGGGGGCACAACTCTGTACCCTTGTTGCTTCAGCATGACTCCTAGAAACCCTTTTCCTCTGGGGCAACTCATTTTCTTTTCTTTGACAAAATGTCACTTGCGACACCACGTCAAAAAGGGGCAAAATGTAGACGTCCAAAAATATTAATATTATTTTCCCTTTTATTCCTCTAACTATTTAATTCAATCAATTAAATAGTTTCATTTATCAATAATTTAAATACTATTCTAATGTATTTTATTTAAATACATTTTCCTCCACAAAATCCCCTTTTAATAAATTTATATTTATTAAATCCTCCAAATTCCTAATTCTTCTAAAGCATGATTTATTCAAATTCAATTTGGATTATAATCTAAACCCTAGCTAGGAACCTATTAATCCTACCCTAAAGCCTACCCTATTCCTACCCTACTTCCATCACCTCATTTCCTAAGTATGCTTCCACACCTAACTATCCTCTAACTATGCTTAATGGGTGATTCCTAACCTTTTTAAGGCTAATAGAATGCTCACCCACATGGGGAAATTCTCTCCACAAAGGGCACCCATTACTCTTTAATTCCCTCTTACAACTTTGTCTCCCCTTTTGAAATATTGAGCTACTCAATATTAATGCTAATTTTAACTCAAAATTGGCCATCTTTTCGAATCAATGTGTCTCCTATGTGGCTCTTATGTGGATGCCACATAGGTGCCACTTCATCCAAGCCTCTTCCTCTCTCCAAAAACTCTATAAATAGAGGCCTTCTCTCATATTTTCATCTCTCATTGTGCATTGTTATTATGCTAGAATTGCTTTAGAATTCATAGTTATTATTCATGCTAATGTTCTTAGTTTCTAGTTTTTATGCTTTTCATGCTTAAGTCACTTAGAAATCACATGCTAGGTTTCAAATTGGTGAATGGATATTAGTTTCTATATAGCATATGCATATCATCTTCATAACTAGCTTAGAATATGACCTTCTTAAAGAATATTTGAGGCTAGTTCTTCATACTAGCTCTTGAATCTTTCTTCTTATCTTGTCAATCTTGCATTGTATTGGGATTCATAGCATTTTTTGTGTTTGAGAGAGCACACCTACATACAATCTAAAAGAGAAAATCAAAATGAGTAGAATAGGGTGCATACTTATTTTTAAGCTCTATCTGATGTTATTTGGTATTCTTTGTTGCTTGCTTATTCTTTCACATGCTTTTGAAATGATTTATGTGCTAACCCACTAATGTTTGCATGTTTGAGCTTGCTCCCAATAGATTGAAGAATTCCCCGTACATAGTAAGGGTACATTTTAGTTTCTTTAAAGAAGAAATCTATGGGTTAGCCTACCTGAGTCTAGAAATTGAAGAGAAGAAGGATTTCATCCTTGTCACATTGGTGATTTTCCTAGTTCTTAGCAGATCATGTAGGTGGGATCCTTCATAAGATTGGTTGAGTTGAACTCTCACATCTTTTAAGTCTGAGAACTATCCACTATTTTTCATATCTGCATAAAGGACTTTAGTGAGAGAATGTTTATGTATGTAGATTTTAGTTTGTTCTAGGTGTACACGATTGAGTGTGTGGAGCTCGAAGTAGGAGGATCAAATCCTCATCAATTAGCCTTTTCTTGCCCCTTAATTTGTATGAAGAAGTAGATTCATGTGAGTTGGACTAAGATCCCCAAGTCTACTTTGAATATTCTCTTTTATAACTGAAGGATACAATAAAAATCGCTAATAGGTTCCTTAATATATATTCCTTTAGTGCTCTTCTTTTGACAAACCTGTATAGAATTTGTTGGAATGAAGGGGGCTCTAGTGATTGTTGGCCTAAATGGCCCATTACTAGTGTTGTATGATAAATTTGGACCTCTTAATTCAACACAAACACAACATAGTCCTTATACAATCGATGTATTTACAAAGACAAACATGAATTATTTGCTCTGCAAATGTGATTGAAGTGACCTGTTGCCTCCTAATTAGATGTGATTGTTGCAGTTTACCCTCAGAACAAGAGCCAACAACCTGACCATTGCTAACACGGAGGATTTAATAGTGCAAGAAGAGAAAGAAAGCCATTATCTATGAGATATAAGCATCTAGTTATGAGAAAATGCTCTTTTACTCTATGAATTAAGACATGATTAAGCTGTGAAAATGAAGTGCAACTAGTCTAAGAATGAATTTGCAATTAAGCTAAGAATGATAATGCAATTAATCTAAGAAATTTAATGCTTCTAATCTAGAAAAGAAAATGCTTGTAATCTATGAAAGAAATGCTTTTTAAGCTAGAATTGGATTAGCAAATGAATCTAGAAAGCTTTTAAAGCATAAGATTGAATTGTTAGCCCCTACAAATTGATCATAAATGAAAGCTAAACAATATTCAATTCTAAATGAAATTATACTAATTATGCAACAAAGTAAGCTAAAGCATGAAAATTAAAGCTAAATTTTCCTATAGTAATGATGCTCCAAACAAAAAGTCCTCTCTAATGAAGAAAAAAGGTCCAATTTATAGAAAACCAAGGAGAGAGGATGAAGAGTTTCTTGAAAAGAAACAGTTGTCTCTTCATTCTCCAATTGAGAGAAATGAGCAAAGATTATAAAAATAAAAGAATGAATTATTGACACATAAGTGTCCTTTCACATGGAATTATGGAATTCCCTCTTTGAGGATAATTCATTCAATTAATCAAATAACCTTTCAATTCCTTTTATGTATATTAGCCAAAGGGGGTAGATTTGATTTAATTAAAAGCACTTAGGACTTTAGGATTAAATCAATTAATCATATGGATTTTAGCTAATAATCATTTAAAATTTAGGAATTAAATGTAATGTCAGATTTATGCAAATTTGGGTTTTCTGCATTTGAAACTCAGTTAATTAAAGTCAATTAGGAGAAGAATTTGCCTAATACAATGGGACTTCGAGGATAAGAAAATGCACCAAAATTGATTGATTATTAAGTGCCAATTTTGGGGTGTTACATTTTTCCCCTCTTTGAATTGATGTGCGAGCAACACATTGATTCAAAGAATAGTCTAAAGTGAAGAATGAAATCAGGGTTAGGTTGCCCCAATGTCCACTGAGAGCTGATGAGGATCTAGGACTATCTTTAGAATCAGGGTTAGATTTCCCCAATATGAAGGTAAGCCCTCTGAGATCCAGGTTAGATTTCCTAGATAACGGTTTGAAGAGTTTTTGAGAGTTATCTTCAAAATGAAGCATAATTTTTAGGAATTAGGGTTAGATTGCCCCAATACCTAGTGAGAGTTCAAGAATCTTCTCCAGAATGAAGCTTAATCCTCCAATGTTTAGGTTAGATTGCCCAAACACTGGTTAGATTGATATCTTTCACAAGACTATCCCCAGATCGAGGCTCAACCTTTAGGAACCAGGGTTAGATTGCCCCAATACTTGTCTCAAAAGATAGTCAATTTAGGATTGTCTCCTAGAATGAAGTGTGATCCTTGAGGATCTAAGTTAGATTGCTTAGATACCTAGCAAGATAGATAACAAGATGTGAGATTCAAGATCATGGAATATCCAATTTTGACCGTTAGATATGAAAAACTGAATATGCCCCAAGTGATGAGATGCCCCTAGCGGTGAGGACTTTAGATTCAGACTCTTCAAGAATAATGCAAAAAGGTTCAATGATGCAATCATCTTGCCCCCTCGGGAACGAAATCGAAAGAAGACACATCATAAAGATGAGAGCGAGAAATCACAGAAAAAAGATAGATCAAGAGAGAGCATAATCGATTTAGAGCGATCAAGAGGTCTTATTGATTAGGTTTGACCATAGTTGACTAGAATTGACGAGAGTTGACTTTGATGAAAAGATTGTGGAGACTGAGAAAATGATGACAAGAGATAATCCTGACAAGAAACCAACATCAAAAGAGTGACTACACAAGCGTCTGATCACATCGGTCCCATGATTTTAAAACATGATTTTGAGCTACTTAGGAGTGTCAGATTTTGATTTTGATCACAAAAATAGATCCAGAATGGTCCAATTAGCTAAGGGTGCAATTTTCGCAGAAAATAGAGCTTGTTGAAAAATTAGGTCAAAGGCTATATAAGGCTCGAAGGGGTCCTTTTCAAATCATTATTCACCTTTGAATTTAAAGATGGTGAGAGTTCCAGTTGATATTGAGAGCATTCCCATACATATGCATCGATTTGAGTGCACCAGATGGCACAACTGACCAGCAGAGTATGACGCATCTGTGAGTATTCGTTACACGATCTTGTATTTTTGCTAAAAATTTACCATTTTTATCATTAGTAGCATATTTTAAGCTTTTTAGAACAATGTTTACCAAGTGTCACACGAGGAAACAATTTCCTCGCGCCGGGCCTGATTGCCCTTCGCGCGAGAAAACTGTTTCCTCGCGCGCTTTGTGGTTTTCGCGTGCGGGACCCTCACCCCAGCTCGCGCGAAGTTTGCGCATGAGACGCATGAGATTTCTAGAATCTCGCACGCAAAGAAGTTTCGCTTCGCGCAAAGCTTCTAGCTGAAGAGTTTCCTCGCGTGAGAAAATAGTTTTCTCGCATGAGAAAAGGCAAAAAGACCGCAAAAAGTTAATTTCTTGCATCGCGGAGTCAACCAGTTGGATTGTATGTTGATTAGTTTCGTAGCTACATGTGTTGTCTTTTGCTTTGAAAATGATCATTGTTGAGGTACTGATCCCATTTTGTTCTTTTGTGTTGCAGGTTGATCTCCTAGATATCGGTTTTAGATCTCATCATCCTGTCATGGGTGAGTTTCTGTAGAGACTATCAGATACCGACGGGGCCCATATTGATGGATTGGGGCTGACATATCTACGTAATGTACCTGATATTTGGGTAAATCACGGATTACTTGGTGCCTTAGTTGAGTGTTTCCATTCGGAGATGAATACCTTCCATCTACCACTAGGAGAGATGATAGTGACTCCGGAGGACATTTATCGGATACTGAGAGTACCTTTCCATGGAGCTCGCGTTGAGTATTGTAGGTAGTCAAGAGATGGGACACAGGCCTTGAGGACCATATTTCAGGATTAGTTGGTATTGGGCCAAGCTATCTCCTAGGAGGAGTTGATATGCACAAATGGCTAGGATCATCCATTGGCAGTCATTCTGGCATTGTTTCTGAGTTGTCACTTGGTACCTGATCGTGGTCAGCACGATTTGGAGTGTGTTTGGGGCATCATGCTCCAGAAGATGCTAGTTATTCCCGCAGTGACATATGGATGGGGTGAGTGTATATTAGCCCAGATGTATCATGAGATGCACGAGGTTGTGTATCGAGGTACCCGCACTATGGCAGCGGGAGTGGTTATATTGCAGATCTGGGCCTGGGAGCACCTTCCTGTATGTAGGCCGATTTTTCAGGATACACGGTAGCCACTAGAGCCATATATTTATAGATACGCCAATCTGATCACCCAGCCCATGCTGGGTAAGACTGAGCAGTGGCAAGGGTAGATAGATGACATGGCTACAGTCATATGGCAACCATGGGCCGCTACTAAGGTCTGGGATGATGCTCGCCATGAGTTGTTGTACATTTTCTATTTGCGTCCTTTGATAGGGCGTACTATTACAGTCATTGAGCGATTCCTGCTTACATGTGTGTTGCGCCAGTTTGGGAGGCCACAGGATGTGTCGCTTGAGTTTTGCACATATGCCCGATTCGTCGATGAGACGAAGAAGGGGTGGAAAAGACTACTAGATAGGGGGCGTAGCATGATAGATGCCTGGATACTGCCATCTCGGTGGGATTACATGGCAGCAGTTACAGATGCAGGTGTGACTCCTGCCTATAGAGATCAGCTTCTTTCTCATCCATTCCCAAGGTTCACATCGCTAGTGGGCCAGATTCCTCCAGTGGTGCAGCCACAGCAGCAGGCACAGCAGGTTCCTCCTACAGGATAGTTGTCACAGCAGCCAGATAGAGTGATACAGCCACGGACATAGCAGACTGCTATTCCTGTGAGGCCTATGGGATTAGATGCAGGTGCTGGCTCTAGTGGTGGCTAGGATAGAGCTACTACCATGGCCGATGCAGTTCCTACTGATGCTCCAGTAGGCAGCCAGGTGGCCCAGTTATAGGAGGCTCTCCGCAGAGCAAGGGAGAGAGTGAGATAGATGCAGAGGGAGCGAGATGACCTTAATATCTAGGTGGTCATCTGAGATACACAGATATTTGAGCAAGACTGGGAGGTCCAAGAGCTACGTGAGGAACTGTTGAGAGCATAGTTGGATATCAGATACGAGGTTTCTCAGGCGTCATATTACTATACGGCATATACTCTTGTAGTACCTGAGGCTGCAGATCAGATTCTTTCATTCTCAGAGTATGCTGGCGCTCAGGCTGTTCCACAGGGAGCACCTCCAGCAGGGCCACCTCCAGTAGGACCACCTCCAGCGGGTCCACCACCACAGCAGCAGGGGATGCCCCCACCTCCACCTCCTCCAGGTGGTTAGGTTGTGATGTAGTTTGTACCACCATTTTGACCCATTGTGCTCGAGTAGCACCCTTGTATATTTGGACCAACCGATATATATATGAGCTTGATTTTTTAGCATCATTGTACATGTGTATATATTTTTTTAGATTTGTGTATGAGATGATTTCCTATATGATTTAGATGTATGGATTAGGAATGCAACTATTTATGCATATGTTTTATTGATGTATGAAATGCTATGGTAAATGTTAGATGGATAACTGCTGTGTATGATTTGAGTTATGCTTATAATGGATGCAAATGGAAAATGGATATATGTGTATGCAGATGGATTTATGGAAATGCAATGGGAATGCAATGGTACTAGTCATCTCTTGCAGGGTCTTCACAATATACAACAGATACTAGCCAAAGGAGGATGCGCACGAATATTGAGAACAAGGATCGGACACTCATGTAGTCGAGAAGAACCATGATGAAAGATGAGGACCTTGAAGAATGAGAAGAAAAATGAAGAGAGGACCAAAACTTCTACAATGCAAGCCTAAAATGTGAATGCAAGCCTACAATGCAGATGCAAGCCTAAGTTAAATACAATCCTAGGACTTTGGTTGTTGGACTCATCGTATTTATCATCATCAGGTGCTTTGGATCATCGGAGTCAATACAATCCTTATTGGTGCCGCTGCGACCATAAGAATATGAATATGACTTTCATTGGATAAAATATAGGAAACCCATGTAAGCACCAAAGGCACAAAAGCCAAGGTGACCTAAACATTGTTTCCAGTTTGATATAGTAACAACTCACAAGTAAACAAGCATAGCAATAACAGTCAAGGAGATAGTTCCAACCTCCCCATGGCGTACAAATAAACAAGATCGAGGGATGTGAGGCTTTTCCACCTTAATGCAGAAGCTCTTAACACATACACCCTATTTATTTGATGTTGCCAGATCATTGAAACCACACCAGCAAGCAGTAGACAAAGAAAATATCAATGAAATTCATAAGAACAGACAACATACTAAGGAGTCAATCATATCTCAGCATGTTTCGAGGTTTATGAATGTGTCTATGTTTAGGGTGTTGAGAAACACCATTATTCTTGTGAGTGCATTGTGTTTGATTTCTATCGAGAGATGTTTACATCACGAGAAATCTGAAGTGTGTTGAAAAACACAGATGTGTCCAAAGAGAGTGTTGAAAAACACTATTTGATTAAGGTGTTGAGAAACACCAGTTTGTGCCAGTAGAAAGTTGTCCTTCAAGACTGAAAAGATAACTGACTCAAGTGTAAACCAAAGAGTGATCGAAGTGGGGAGCCATGCCCCCAAGTAATGAATGGATCGAAGCAAAGCCACAATGGATAGCGGCACGATGCAAGAAATCTCAGCAATGTAGCGGTAGTAGGCAGACTCAGTGAGGATCACTGGTGACTATCGCAAGATATTCTCAAGCATAAAGGATTGATAACAAGGTCGAAGCATCAGCAGGAAGACACAGTGGAATCCACTGGTGACTGATGCAAAAGAAAGTTTCAAGAAGAGACGAAGCACCACGAGGCATCGGCAGGCAGACGTAGTGAAAACCACTGGTGACCGATGCTAAAAGATAAGACAATGCCCCCTAGACCAGGGAGATGCCCCCGATTATGACTAGTTTCAATCCATGGGAGATCAAGCAAAATCTCAAAGATGGCTGAGAGTGAAATGCACACTAAAGCAGGAAAGCGAACTAAAGCAAACTAAAGCAAACTAAAGCAGGAAAGCAACTGCAAGAAAGCCAAGACATCCCGCGACAGATAAAGCATTGTGAAACAAGAGGCGCCTGTTTACCAGGTTTTCACCATCTTGGCAGAAATTCTATTTTTGCTACCATGGTGCCTGTTTACCAGGTTTTCATCAATGTCACATTTTCTCTTTTTCACTTTTTTTGATTTTTTAGTTTTTCAATTTTTTTGTTCTTTTCATTTTTTTGATTTTTTTTGTATTTTTTGAATTTTTCATTTTTTTTGATATTATCAAGGTGCTTGTTTGCCAAGTTTTCACCAAGATAATAGTTACATAAAAGTGCCTGTTTGCCAGGTTTTCACTAAGATGATCATTTTTTTAGGACATTTTATAATTTTTAGGATTTTCTCATAAATAAAGTATGTACATGAGCATGCAGAAGATATCTTAACTATAGAATTTCTTCAGGTGAAGAGCGTTGATAAGCTCTTTGAGTGGTTCACCTTATGTAGTGGAGAGTTGATAAGCACCGGACCCAAATACTACAGTAATGATATAAGGACCAAGCCAGTTGGGTTCAAACTTCCCTTTCTCAGTCCGCTGTTGTTGATTTTTAGGATTCTCTCTTAGGACAAGATCACCTGTTTGGAAGTCTCTTGGTCTGACTTTCTTATTATAGCTCTTTGATATCCTCTTTTGGTATTCTCTGAGATGATCGAACGCCACCTTTCGACATTCATCTAGTAACTCAAGCTCTTGAAGCCTAGATATTCTGATGTCATCATCTGTGATGAGGCCTTTTAGAGAGACTCGCAATGTAGGAATCTCAACCTCAATAGGCAGTATAGCATCTGCGCCATAGACTAAAGCAAAGGGCGTGGCCCCTGTTGGAGTTCTGATACTGGTGCGATAGGCCCATAAAGTTGGATTTATTTGGAGGTGCCAATCCCTTCCAGATTTGTGTACCATACAGTACAGGATCTTGAGAATTTTTTTATTAGAAGTTTTAGCTTTCCCATTACCTTCAGGGTAATTAATAGAAGGCCAATGTTGGATGATCTTGAACTTAACACATAAATCTGTTAGATCTTTATTCTTGAATTGTGCCCCGTTATCTGTGATAATAGAGGAAGGTACACCATACCTACAAATAATGTAGTTTAAGATAAACATAGCTATAGATTTTCCATTAGCTACACTGAGAGGCACTGCCTCAACCCATTTAGTAAAGTAATCCGTAGCAGTGATGATGTACTTGTGTCCTTTTGAGGAGGATGGATATATCTGACCTACTAAGTCGAAAGCCCACTGTTGAAATGGCCAAAAGGTGATAAAAGGAATGAGTTCCTTAGTTAGGGGGTGATCCCACAAACCTGTGTCCCACTTTTTGGCCAACTTTGACACTGAAATGAACATTCTGAAAAAAAACTTTGCTTTCGGACATCTATTGTCATAAAACCATTAAGAATTTGAAGATGATGTAAACTAGTGACTTTTAGCATTTTGTTTCTAGTTTATGAATATATTTTTTTAAAAAAAATTGGAATTTATTTGAATCTGTTTTTCCTTCTCCTTCAAAAATTATTTTTGTGAAATATTAGGATTTTTCAGGAGTGACACTCACTTTGATCAACATAAATTTTTTTATAAAACTGATAAGAATGTAATTATTTTGAATTTAGGTTTGTAACACAAATATTTAGAGAATCCATTTGGTTTCATTCAATTTGGTTGAATATTTAATAGTTTATTGAGTTATGAAGTGACATTAATTATAATTTGGACATAGGTTGACTTTGATCACTCTAACTCTATCTCTATATATCAAAATTAATTTATTCTTTTTTTGATAGAAAGGTAACATAAATACCTATTTCCTAGATATTTTTCATAATTTTTTTCCCCTAATTTACTATTTTTTTAGAAGCGTCAAACAGAGAAGTCGCTAAATGGTCAGACAACCTCTGTTTAGTAAAACTTAAAAAGAAAAGTCTTAATAAAATCAATATATATATAACTCATAATCATTTGAAATCTTTCTTAGACTAACATCATCCTATATTTGGGTTTTTCAAATGAATGTATTTGATCCCACCAAAAGTTAATGTCAAAGTGATTTTTTGTCAAAATAGGAGACTCAATTGTAGGTGTGAGTGAGGAGTAGAGGGATTATAACAAAGGGATTTTGATCCAAGAGGATTTTATCTAGCCATTTTGAATTTACTCCTTCAAATGGGACCTCTCAAGGGTTAAATCATCATATTTTCTTAAAAATGTGCAATTTCAGCAAAAAATAGGATGTTCAAAAAAGTGGGACACACTATTGTGGGACCACCCTAGGGCATGAATCAAGTTTCCATGAAGTTGACATTGCTTACAAGATTTGGCAAACTGCGTAGCTTCCTTCTCCATATTCGGCCAATAATAACCAGCTCTAATAAGCTTACGAGCCAGTGTCAGGCCATTTGAGTGAGAACCACAAATGCCTTCATGTACTTCTTCTAACGCGCATTTAGACTCATCAGGTTCTAGACACCTAAGGAGGGTACCGTCTAGACCCCTTCTATACAAGTCATTTGCTACGATGACGTACCGTGAAGCACTGCGGATTAGATGGTATTTTTCATTTCTAGTATATGTGTCAGGAATAGTTTGGTCATGGAGATAGGAGTACATGTGGTGGTAACAAGACGAATCATGTCCAATTACTGAACAGACCATCTGGGAGTCAGGAGAGTCATAGGCAGGGTAGTATAATGTCTCCACTAGGAACTCATGTCTGAAATCATTCTCTGGCATTTGCAACATAGAAGACAAAGTAGCCATAGCATCAGCCACTTTATTATCCACCCAGGGAATTTGCTGAGAAGTGACATGTGAAAAATAGTTCTTAAGACTGTCAACCATCCTTTTATAGGGTACCAACTTTTCATCTTTGGTTTGATAATCATTGTTGATCTGATTGATAACTAGTTGTGAGTCTCCAAAGAATTTTAGTTCATCCACTCGCCATTCAATAGCAATCTTGAGTCCATTAATCAGAGCCTCATATTCAGCAGTAGTATTAGTACAAGGGAACATCATTTTATATGCCTTAGGTAAGGAATATCACTGTGGTGTGATAAACAAGATTCCAGCTCCAGACCCTTGTTGAGTGAACGAACCATCAAAGAACATTGTCAATGTTTGATGCGTGAGAAGAATAATGGACTCATCAGGGAATTCCATTTTTAATGGTTGATGATCTGTAAGAGGTGTTTCAACCAATTGATCCACAATTGCCTGTCCTTTAATATCTTTTCTCTCAACATATACAATATCAAACTCACTAAGGAGCATGACCCATTTTTCCAGTCTACCTGTGAGGGTAGCTTTACTGAGTAAGTATTTCAATGGATCAATCTTTGCAATCAGTCTCGTAGTGTGAGCCAACATGTAGTGTCATAGCTTTTGGGAAGCAAACACCACTGCTAAACAAGCCTTTTCAATTGTTGAATACTTCATTTCATAAGAGACCAATGTTCGACTGATGTAATAAATGGCTCTTTCTTTATGGTTTGGATCTTCTTGGGCCAAGAGAGCACCCAAGGATGTTTCTTTTGCTGAGATATATAGGATCAATGGCTTCCCCTGAATGGGAGGCATCAATATGGGCAGATTAGCTAGATACTGTTTAATCTGTTGAAACCCTTGTTCACACTCTTTGTTCCAGTCATAAGTCACACCTTTACGTAGAGTTTTGGTGAAAGGTTGTGACTTGTCAGCCAACTATGAGATAAACCACCTGATAGATTGAAGTTGACCTTGAAGACCCCTGATTTGTCTGATATTACGGGGTGGTGGCATCTCCATTATATCTTGTACCTTTTCTGGATCTACCTCAATTCCTTTTGCAGAAATAATGTAGCCTAGTAATTTGCCCGAAGTAACCCCAAATGCACATTTCTTAGGTTTTAGGCACAATCTAAATTTCTCCATACAATCCAGTATAGGACCTAGATCAGTGAGATGAGTTTTTCTATCCATACTTTTGGCAAGTGTATCATCCACGTAGTCCTCCATTGTCTTATGCATCATATTGTGAAATATTGTAGTAACAGCTCTTTGATAAGTAGCCCCTGCATTCTTTATACCAAAGGGCATAACATTCTAGCAAAATGTACCCCATGCACAAGTAAAGGCTATTTTCTCTTGGTCTTCTAGCACAATTTTAATCTGATTATAGCCAAAAAAGCCATCCATTAAGGAATACATCTCATATCCCGCTGTCATATCCATGATCATGTCAATATTAGGGAGTGGAAATCATCTTTTGGGCATGCCAAATTTAGATCTCTAAAGTTCATGCAGACCCTAATAGATTTGTCATGTTTGGTTACTGGAACTATATTAGAAATCCACTCTGCATAATCAATCACTCGGATGAACCCAGCTTTCAGAAGTTTTTCCAATTTTGCCTTGATCAGTAATGCTACATGTGGATGCATCTTTCTAAGTTTTTGTTTAACGGGCTTCACACCTGGTGATATTGACAAGTGATGAATAATGAGATCAAGATCCACACCCGACATGTCAGAATATGTCCATGCGAAATTTATCTTTTTCTCTTGGAAAAACTCTGTAAATTCCTTAAGTTCTTTTGGAGATAATGACTTGGCCAAATGAATGATATGTGGATGTTCCTCTGTTCCCAGATTTATTGCCTAAGTAGGCTCAATTAACACTGATGAGCATTCCTAAAAGTGACTCAGAAGCGCATCAAGTACCTCACCCTCAGGCGCCTCAGAGAGGTTTTCACCTTTGGGTACGTCTTTTATTTTTACTTTTTTGGGCTTTGATACTACCACAATGTGGTTTTCACCATCAGAGCACTTGTTCTTTTTTCTTTTAATTTTCTGACTAAGGTACTTGATGTCAGCCTCGGTCATGTTAACACTTGCTTCACTAGTGGAGGACATCACGGGCTCAATAGCATGAAGGTAACAAGCTAAGGTGTAATCATTCTGGCATGTAAGGACTTCACTGGATGAAGAAGAGGAATTCCAGTCTATTAATTTAGGGTGTTGGAGGGAAAGAGATGTGACAGGTTCAAGTGCATCCACAGTATAGTCATCATTGAAAGAATTAACTAGTAAGAGGGGGGTCTAGACCGTTCACATCCAAAGGTGTGTTTGAATCCTTTTGATTTCTAACGACTGAAGTAGAAGACATGTCAACACCTACAGACTCAAACTCATTAGGCTTTTCAATAGACTCTTCACTCACGTCGAGAGGTCTTTCGCAGGATCTTGCTGACAAACTATCAAACTCATACTCATGAGAGTTTTTTTTTGAACTCTGACTTGGGTGCTTACACCATGAAGGTTTTTGAGTTCTAGTAATACTAGTCTATTCTTGTGTCCATCGTTCTTGAAATTTTGGTGGCATGTACCTTTCTCCTTTGAAGTTGGGATCTTGTAAGTCTTTCCATTGTTCATAGGTGAGTGTCTCACATTGAGTAGTTTGATCAGAATCACTATCTGTCTCTACTGTATAGGCACGTGGCACAAACATATCTGGCTCAGCGAAGAATGCCGCCAGGTCTAGAGGAATGGGATAAGGAAAACAATCCTCATTCGAGCTATCTTGTGTAGTGTCAGCTACAGTTGTACTTTTAGGTTTTGGTGTCGGTTCTACTTTTGGCATGAATTTATTGATTCCTAGATGAAACGAAACCTTTTTGAAACCTAACCCAGTAGTATCTTTTGTCTTTTGGCCTATAGCTTGAATAGGTTCTACTAACCCATTGCCATTCGCACCTAGAGGGCCCTTTGCTTTGTACCCAAAACATTTCATAATCTTAAGACCCTCATTGTTAGGATTCAATTCAGGAGCCAAGGCAGTTTGTTTAGCTGTATTCTTTCCTTTACAAAGCCAAGCTTTGACAGTGTTTTCCTCATCTTCGTCTTCCATTGGTATTTTAGCCTTTACAAATGTACCGTCAAGAACTACTTCAGGAGTAACAGGAGGTTTATTGCACTCAGAAGGTCTCCCGTAAGACTTAAGAGATAGGGGAAGAGCAGCTAATGATAGAACAGGCTCCATTTGATATCCCCCCATGCCCATATCTGTGATTTTCAGTTTCTGTTCCATATCTTTGAGCTTGGCATCACAAAGTTCAGTGTATTCTCTATTAGTCAGAACAAGAATGTCAGCTGATTGAGTGAGAGCATTACAAGAAGATCCCAGGCTAGCGGGAACAGTGACCTCTGCGCCTTGAAAAGAAAACTTTATACATTGATGGTATGTGGAAGGAACCGCTTGCATCTCATGAATCCACAGTCTTCCTAGCAAAATATTATATGCAAGAGGAAGGTCTATCACCTGACATACAACATTTCTTTCAACTAGACCAACCCGAATGGGTAGCACAACTAGACCTTTAGATGTTCTCTCTTCCTCATCATAAAATTTTATGGTAATCTTCTTGCGAGCATCTATGCGATCCTCACCATAACCCATTTGAGTACGAAAATGAGCAGAGAAAATATTAAGACCAGCACCATTATCAATGAGCATGCCGCAGACTAACTGCTTACCTATCATGACTTCTATGTGCAGAGGAGCATTGTGTGGGTGACTAATTGAGTGATCATCTTCTTCAGAGAAGGATAAGTAATGCGGCGAGGTCAAATGACCCACCATGGATTGAAACTGATCCAAGTTGATATCTTTGGGGACATTAGCTTCGTTGAGAGCTTTGTCCAGGATCTTCCTATGAGCAGGCAAGATTTTTAATAGCTCTAAAATAGTTATCTGAGCATTAGTCCTTTGAAGTTGGTCAAGGATGCTATAACCAACAGCAGGAGGCATTGGGACCACCTTCGTGTTCTTGTTGGTGGGACCAACAATAGTCTTATTTGCATTTTGTTTTGGAGCAGACGTAACAACAGGAGGGTCAGGACCCCTTATAGTGATTTTAGCATTAGATCAAGTAACAATGTTCGCACAATCCCGAGATGTTTCAGATTGAGAATTAGGACCTTTTATGACAAACAGGGTTCTGGGTTTAAAAACATTTCCATTTCCCTTGCCATAAAACATATTGCAATATTCCACTCCCATTGGTTCAATCATGTTGATCACGTTATCGTAAGTGGTATTGGCATAATTAAATTTAGCACTATTATTCTAAGCGTTGGAGGACTCACCTTTCTCATGACGAGGGAAAGGGTCTTTGAATGCTTGATGATCTGAATTCTGGTTATGATCCCCCACATGAATGACCTGGTCATCAATCATGTCTTGAATTTTATGTTTTAGTTGGTAACAAA